>VYZX01003467.1:146978-236383 GCA_013401335.1 Brachypteracias leptosomus
CCCTGCAAGGCAGCAGCCCCGGCTCCCCACCAGGACCCCGGCTACCCCCCGGGACCCCGCCGCCGTGCTGAGGGAGGGCAGGCGGGGAGGGGGGGGATGGCTGCAGAACTGCAGCATCAGCACGGAGATTAGGCTGTCAGCCTCCAGAGCACTTCCCTGCGAGGGAGCAGATAAGAGGGAAAAGGTGAATGGGAACACTTGTCACAGCAGATGGCGGCTTTGATTTGCAGAAGAAAGCCGGGGGGGGGTGTTGGTGGAAATAGGGAAGGNTCTTCTCTTCTCTTCTCTTCTCTTCTCTCTTCTCTCTTCTCTCTTTTCTGTACTCTTCTCTTCCTTTTCCCATTGCTGACCTTGTATGAGTTGCTCATGACAGACATGAGCCCATGATCACTGGTTCGAACCAGCAGCAGAGACACCCCACAACACTTACCCACTTGCAGAGGGGCTCATTTTCTGCCAACATACCATGGCTGGGATGGCATTTTGGCCTTTTGCATCAGGGAAAGACTTTACCTGCACCTCTTTTGTGCTGCAGTGTGGCATTTCATCACCATAAAACTCCTCCAAATTTTGCAGATTATGTCTCAGATCTACAGGGCTGGATTCCAGGAGGCTGCGCAGCCATGCTGGGGCACTGAGGAACACATATCCCGCACTAACCAGGGCTAGCAACAGGCAACACAGGGATCCTCCTCTCTCCCAGCAGTACATCTTCACCTGATATAAATCACCATCATGTCCAAGAGTCCTAGTCACAGGCCAGGCTCACATTGTGGCATGCGTTGTGTAAGCACAGCACCAGAAAATGGTCTAAACTACAAAAAAAGGAGGCTTAGTGGGAGAAAAAAAGACCCCAGGCAAACGCAGACAGGAAGGAAATATAAGCAAATAACAGGAAAATAGTAGTCAGCTGGACAGGCAGTCACTCCAGCACGCCCACAAGCAGTTGTCCAGCCTTTTATAGATAGCATTATAAAGGATAGTTTCAAGGCGGGTTGGACAGCAATAACAAGGGAAGTTTGGATTTGGCTGCAGGGGATGCATCTTGAGCACAAAAGGCAGCAGGAAAGAAAACAGAGAGATACTTGTTTGAAACTTTAACAAGGCAGAAGAAAACACAGAAGCCCTTGTTTGAATATTTAACAAACGAGCAATAGAGACCAGAAAATTGTTTGAGTGGAGGTAGAAGTAGATATTTCATGAGTATGCAAGAGATGGTGGTGACCAAGTGATGTGCTAGCTGGGGAATCAGGCCTTGACAGCAAAGATATGTAGCTGATGTTTAGTGCAGCATGGGGAGACAAGCAAGTGGAGGGAATCCCTCAAGACAGACTGGCATGGTCAACACAACAAGCCATAGGAAACTTGGATTGTGATGGTCAAGTGATTTGAGGTGTTGGGGACATCTGAGTAGGTAGGTGACCTGGAAGACAGCACGCTCCCAAAGTTTCAGGAGGTCACAGCAGCTAGAAAAATGCAGAATTTTAAAATCAAGGCTACCAAATTAATTATGCAGACAATTACACTGACACTATTGCATTGGTTTTCTCCTAGGCATAAATACAAACAAACAGATCTGAACCAAAGTGCACTTTGTGCTGGGAACAAAGTCAAAGCTGGACAACACCAAAGCTGGTATCAAGTGAGCAGAAATCTGAAGCACGAGTGTCCCCCACCGCTGTACTAGAGAGGGCACTGTGCTGGCTGCCTCCTGGAGCTCTCTCCATGCTGTGTCTCTCAGTGACTCAAGATCTGATGTGCACAGTTCTCTAGTAAAAAGATCATTATTTTAACTAACAGCCTCAGCCTGTGCTGCCACTCTGTCCTACCCACCACTGACAACCAAAGCCAACCAGTTTGAAATGAGCTGCCAGTCCTCAGGATGCTGGGTGTGTTGGAACAAAATCAAGCAGGGCTGGTTATTCAGCTCTTGCTGGACAAAAAGAAGTACACCCTCCATTTCAGTTAGCACAGTGAGCAAATAGAACTTTCAACCAAACCCTTCACACCTGTGTGATATCATAAGGTGGATTTCTACATTACCACTCCTGACATAGAACCATTCTCAAAAAACTGGGATCTGCAACCCTATGTGAATTGGTTTGAGTTTCCACGTGATCGTTGTTTTATTGATAAAACTCTTTTTAGCTAATGAATGGCTACCATTACATTGTTGCCTCAATCCTGGGGTGTAGTGATTCTACTTACTCATCCCAAGAAGTCTGATTGGTCTTTGTCCCTCCAGAAACAGCACTGGTTGCCCCATCACACAACTCCAGGGCAATGTGTTGCTCCAGGATGCCTCAGCAGAGAGAAGTCACTTCAGAAGAGTAATACCAGCCTAAAACCCGAGCAATCCAGGGACAGGTCAGACCCACTGGGTTCATGATAATGCAGTTGTCATCTTGGAGCTGAAGCAGTCTGTTTGGCATCCTTTCCATACATCAGGCACTTGGGCATACATCAGCATACTTGGGCTCTCTCAAACCAGTGTGACTCTTGGACAACAGTAAAGCTCCAACCTCAGCTTCCCACTTCAAGCCACCATTTTCCCTCCAAAATTCCCTCAGAAAAGTCTCTGCAGTCTTCCTCGTTTCTATAACTAGGGCTAAAATTTGCCACCCTTCTGAATCCTGGATGTGATATCCCCAGCAGGCCTCAAATAGGTTTTGTTCACTGCAGCAAGGAGACCACCACCTTTTAGGCAAACTTTCAAGAGAGTCTTCTATAACAGGGCTTATGCCTCAGAGTACTTATATTCTACACCCACTTAGTTTATGGTCAAGGGGTTCTGACATGTGAATAAAAAATTGCATGTATTTTAGGTTATTAGAGGGTTCTTTCATTGCATTTTCCACAGATGGCTTGTGATACTCACAGAGGAATCATCACAGTGCTGGAAAACACCACCATCAAAATGTTCATGATGTTCAGCTCCGTGACTCCTGTTTCATAGGACTTCAGGTTTTGTAGGCATTTGGCTTTCTCAGGCTCAATCTAAATCCAGGTTTTGGAAGACAAAAGCCGACTGCACATGAAATCAAAATGATAATGGTGGCAGAAAATGATTGGGGGAGATGGCAAAAGTGATGCTTGCCGCCTGGATGGAGGGAAGCCTTGCCCTTCGTTGCCCGGCTGGAGAAGGCCTCCTGGATTTCCAGATGCTTTTGAATGTTCCAGCAGCAGCAGGAGCTATGAGTGTTTATTTCCCCTTCTCCTATCTGCTTGGTGAGGAGATTTCAACCTCTTGTCCTGTTGGACTGTGTCGCCATTGTCTGTGTTTTTCTCATCTCCAGACTGGATCGCTGCCATGTGGTCTGCTCAGCACTACGTCTGAGGACCACTCAGAAACTTCAGCTAATTGCAGTATGCAGCTGCCTGCTTACATATCCACATTTCAGACACAAACCATAGAGCGCAGATGGCACACAGGCTGCGCCAATTTTCAGTTCATTTCCAGGTGCAATTCAGGCCTTGGTTTCTAAATCTCCTTGTGATTTGAACCTGCCTGTTCCCCAGAGACCACCTCCGCCTATGAACGCTAGGTCCGCCATTGAGATGAGCTGTTGAGAGGAGCCGAGGCATTTGGACTGACAGTCTCTGAAGCAGAGCTGGAAATTGTTTATTTCTCAGTAGAAGAAGACCCACAGCTCTTGAATTTGCTTCCTGGTGTGGTGAACCTTCAGGGCATGTTGCGGAACTTGTCTCTTTTGTTAAGCTTTAGTTTAATATATTGGGGTGGGCTAAGAAGGGAGGTTTTGATGAGGACACTTTTACTTTCATTGTTGTCATGGCAGTATAATTCAGTAGGGGACATGAGTTTTGATTTGTTTTTATTTTAACTGTAGCTAATGCAATCTAAGATTGTGCACGGCATAAATGAAATCAAATAAATAATTACAATTGCTTCGGGCCAGTGCTGTTTGCTGGAGAGCCAGGGAAGGAAAGGCAAGAGTAGAGTATGGCTGCACTGGAAAGAATTAAGTAGGTATGGCCAAAGAAAAGGGAGTAAGACAGGTTACCTCCTGTAGCTCATACTACGGGGTGCCACTGATGAGTTCCTTGCAAGGGCATTCTTGGAGCCTGACATGTCCTTCAAGTTCATATTGAGAGTTCACTGCAATATGTGACTGCCATTGGTTGGGAGAGGAAAGGACAATGATGCTGACCAAGACACGGTGTCAAAAAAAAAAAAAAGACAAGAATAAACAACCACCACCAATAAAGCATGGAGTACAATAACAAACCACAACACCACTAGATCCCAAAGACCCCTTTGTCAAAGGATTATCCTACCTTTCTTTTTCTTCTGATTTTAGTCCCCCCCACGCTCCCTTTGTGTGGCTGTCTCTGCTCATTTCCTCAGGTTCTTTTCAGCGAGGTTCGTACATTGCAGATTTGAACGGAGCCGTCAAACTGAATAATGCTTCCAGAGAAGAAATGAAAACACCTAGGAAGAAGAAAGGCAAAGTGCTGAAAATAACCAAAGCTCTCAGATGATGTAGCTGATTCTGTCTACAGGCACATGTATGTACATACATACACATAGGTAAATAGATCATGATTACAAAAAGCATTTCTTTGTGTATATCCACAGTCTGGAAACACATCTGCTCCTTTTATGGACACTTATATCCCTCCAAGCTAGAGCTACGTGTATATTTCTATTTAAGAAAGCAGCCACAATTCATGGTCGCTTTTGGGTATGCAATGACAATAGTAGACCTTCATTTTCTGTAGTCGTGTGTGGCTGAGAAGGCTTCTTGCCTAGAGCTCACAGGACAAAACTATGGAAAAAAAATCACACTGCAGAACTCACCCCAAGACCCAGGAAAGGAGCGAAACCCAGCTTCTCACAGCATCTAACCAGGAAAGAGGCAGGAGATGTCAGGCATTTGAAACTGTCCTTTCTTTACCTGTAGAAATATTTGTTGAGGCAGTTTTGCTGTCCAGTAGCGTGAAGGGGACTGAAAGCTGCCTCAAACAGGCAGCAAAGTGTTTTTTTTTTCTAGGATGAAGATTGGCATAGTGCTGGAAGAAACTGTTTTATACCATCTGCTTCCCCCTCTGGTTCAGAGGAGAGGCAAAGGACAAGAATGCCACGCACCACTCTTGGCAGCATGATTTACAGCAGACCAATTTAAACTCCTGCCAGTAAAGCATTTATCCTGCTAGATCATCATGTCTTCTTATCACCATGTATATAACTACATCTGTGATCCCACGGACACAGTAAGGTAAAGGTATGTATCCACAGGTTCACACATTTGTCCTCCAGGCCTTTTTAATGTCTGTGGAGGCTAAGTAACACCATTTTACTATGTTTATTTATGGGTTGGTTTTTTTCTTCATTAGCTCTTTTTAAACACTGAAAAATTTCTCAGTGGAACTAACTCTACAGCTCTTGCAACATGCACATAGTCTTTGGCTAGTCTTCAACCATACAGAGATGGCTTAGAAGGACTTTTAAAATCACCTATCTGGCTCTTGGTCTTGTTTAAAACTCTGTCTTATGACAGATTTGTAACTGAGTCCCCATCCCAGACTAGACTTGTTCCTGCCCTCATGAGAGACTTTCCCCACCATGAGCATAAGCCTATGGGAAATGCATTACTTTGCAAGTACCCTCCAGCTCACCTACACCATATAAATGAGACTGACATATGTGTGTAATGCAGACATCAACATGAGCTCTGAGTACAATGGACTTACTGATCACATAATCCATTGCCACTGTCACAGTCACCAATAATCTCGATGTCTTCAACAAGTTCTTCCTTAATGGCAGCTTCAAAGCTGGTTTGCTCTTCAAGCTCCAGAAAGAGAAGTCTGGTTTTAGAACTCTGTTTTTATAGGTGCAGGTCTCAGCCCTGTGGGATCAATGGGATGCCACTAACTCAAATTCACTCACTCGTGAGCTTACGTCCTACAAGTCCAGAACTCAGTGGGATGAGAGGAAGCAAAAAATCACTGCAAGCTGGACTTGTTATATCAAGAGCAGGAAATCAGCTCTACATTTTGCAATCAGAGCTCATCTTGCCCCTCAAGGTTCTGTGAAGGCTTCCACAGCAAAACGCACCAGCAGGACAAAGGCAGGAGGCATTTACTGCACCGAGGGGATCATGACACTGAGGACTGCAGTTGAGGAATTACATGCTCCACCTGACAAAGCCATTTTGGGTTCTACCTGAGTCAACCTCATTGGAAAAGCTTAATTGGAGAGGTACATGAGCAACGCCAGCAGAAGAGGAAGGCTGTTGTTTGAGAGTGGATCTCAAAGTCACATTGCGTCTTGCTAGCTGCCAGGAGAGCACAGAGCAGGTTAGGACAGGAGGTTGTCTTGGGGGCAGAGGACACTGTTTGCAGTGCACGTAGCCTCATGCAGCTAGACTTGTAAAAGCTGTATTCCTGCACCACAGAACCTGACCGCCACACTCAAGACAGAACAAAAATGGACTTCCTCCCCTGAAAATATTATAGCCTTGGCAGGAGAAGACCTTGTCTGGAGGTTGGTATGAGTCAATTGTAAGAGGCTTTTGTGTGCATGCACGTACGTGTGTGTGTGTGCATTAACAGAGTATGCTGTCAGGGACTGATTTTCAATGATGCAAGTCTCCTCTAACTGATAACACTCTAAATAACAGGTGAGTGACTCCTGGCAAGAAGGAGATTGTCTGACCTCATTGTTTGCCTTTTTTCCCCCCTCTTTGTTCTTCACAAATAAAGGTTTTTTAATAAACTGAAAGGTCCTCCGCTCCTGCCTGATGATAAAATGAAAGGAACCAGTGAGGTATGGTACAACGTGGCAGCAAAAAAAGAGAAGCTCATCAGAAAATAACAAAGGTGCAAGTTAAAGATAAGGCAGCTGTCAGAGATTAATCCTGCTGGCCTGATTGTTTTCTTTAATACCAAGGCCTGCAATAGCAAGCGATAAGTTTGCTGAGTAATTTGGTTTTTGGTGAGGAAATAAAATTCAGGTAGGCCTCATAATTGATTTCTTTTTCTTTAGTTTTCTAAACATTAAACAAAATAAAACAAAAAAACCCCACCTCTGCTTTGACTACACTTTCCTTTTTTCAAATTTGCTCCAAGGCTGTGAGCTTCCTTCCAGGCTGGGTCTGCAGAAAGATAACTTGGGGGGCAAAAGCACCCCTTCCTTCTCCATCATCCTCCTGGGGATACTTTTGTCTCACCCTAAACACTAATTGCAGCTCTGGAACATGATTAGTTCTGCCTGATGTTGGCTTCATTTTACTGCCTGAAAGTGGGCAAAAAGTGAGGTGGTGGAAGAGGAAAATTGCAAAAGAAAGTTGGTGCTGCCTGTCACCCATTACAGAGGTACCCATCCATAGCATTGGTCACTGCCCATGGAGGGAGCAGTGCAGAAGGACAGTGTGGTCCTCACTAGACTGGAAAAAATCATTGTTGTCAAGCCATGGAGGCCATCAGTGGTTGGGGTGCACCCTTAGCTCACCACAGCTGCACATCAGGGCCTCCCGTCTGATCCCTGCCCCTGGATGTGGAAGGGAGAAGAATAGTGAGCAGGAGTGGTTACCTATCATGTCATGCTGGTGAAAATCCACTCCCCTCCAAGCCTTCCTCATTTAGGGGTGCACACAGCCAGCTGTGGGGAGCTCAGGCACTCCACAGGCAGCATCTGTGGGAGGAAGCAAGAGAGAAAAGAAGTTGAGGGAGGAAAACCTTCCAAATGAGGGAGTCCATAGCAATGAGGCAGAGCTGCTCTAAGTGAGAAGAGGATCCTAAGAGAGAGTGTGAGTGTGAGTGCACGTGTGTGTGTGGTGCATGCACACAGGAGGCAGCAGCAGCAGAGCCTTATTTATTGTGACAAAATGAACAGCCCCCAGGATGCTCATCCAGCAGCTAATTTCTCATCTTATCTATTATGTGAATGAGATGGGAAAACAGTTTCCTGTTTTTCACAGATATCACTAACATGAAAGATACAGAATGAATTCCCTTGAAAGCCATGCAGTCAGATCCAGCCACAGACTCATTTGTTTCAATGGAAGGAATTAATGCAGTCAGGGCTGCCCATTGATGGGAAACAAGTCTATAAAGCTCTCTATAGAAGCAAATGTGCTGCCACCACCTCCAAAAAGGATGAAGAGCTTGGCGGACACTTTTTCCTCATCCATTGATAGCACAAATGCAGACACAGGCTTGTGGGCCACACAAGCACACACATTCAAACCTCATTGTTTCCTTTACTCAAAACAGGCATTTCTGGTGTTATAAAGCAGCACCAGTGCCACATGAAAAGGACAAGCTGTACCACAGGGTCACTCACAGTGAAGGAATCCTTTGCCTCCAGGGAGCTTCTAAGGGTCTTATACCAGGTGTAAGAGCAAGAAGTGATGGGTGTGCTGAGTCCCCAGTATCCTGAGTTTAGGGTCAGGCTTTGGAAAAAGTCCTATGTCGGGGGCAAAGAAAAGGGCTGGACAGCCGTATTAAAGTCAGGCTGACATGAAAGAAGGCCCTACATCTCTTTTAGTGCATAAACTCACAGGAAAGCCTATTTTTTAAAATCCCCAGTCTTTGTATGTCCACAGAAAGTCAGTGGCAATGACCTTGCTGCAACTACAGCTATGCAGGCGTGTGATGGAGTGGAAAGTGCAATATGGTGTTAACACTTCTCAGGACAGTTCTGCCTATTTCATGTTGGTTCTCACCTCTTTACTTTTCCCAGCAGAGGGAGCACCGGAGCTTGGATGAAAATGGAGGGGAGGAGGTATCAGTCTCATGGCAGAAATCAGGCAAAACCTGATAAGCCTGGCAATAACCTCACTGCAGGGTCCCCTTTCTTAAAAACAGGTCCTATGGTGCTGGCACCCACCCTGGTGTCATCACCAGCGTGGGGGGACTGCAGAGCAACCGGCAAGACATGGAGCTGACCCACCACCCACAAGATGGGAACTACAGCCTTGCAGGCACGGAAAGAGGAGAAGGAAGATGGTGGACGTGACAGTCATGCCACTGGGGAGGGGCTGCCTGCACGGGGTGGGCTCCTCTGGAGTTGCTGCTTGTTGCAGCTCTTGCTCACATCATGGGGCCTTACTGCCACAAGAGCCACGTCCCCACAACCTCTGCGCCCCTCGCTTGGGAAAGCCAAAGCTCTGAGAGGCAGTGATCCTTAAAAGGCTTCTTCAAAAGTTTCCTTTTGCTTCATTTTCCTCCTTCAAAGGCACAAATGGAAGTAAGGGGGAAGGGGAGGCCTCAGCCTCCTTGCAGATGGGACAGCTCAAAGGGCAATCCAGTCCCAGCCGCTGGTCAGAGGGTGAATAGAGCTGCACATGAAGTACTGCTTTTAACCATACCAAGGCAGGATATGCACAGCCCCATTGAACCATGCACAGATTCACCTCTCTCAGCCAGTTAAGGGGCCATAATTTCTGCTCCCAGTATCCCCACTTTCTTTTCTCCTGTTTAAATTTTGGCTTTTGCTCCTCCGTGGCCCTAGAGGCAGCAAGAGCTTTCTGCCCTCCCTCTGCCAGGAGTACCTCTTACCCCATGCAGGCTTAAGTGCATCTTCTGACCTGCTATAGCTGTGTGAAAAGGGAGAGGCATCTGTCCTCTGCAGTGAGATTAGGGTTTGACTCAAGGACCAAGAGATGTATTGAGTTTGGAGAGTGTCCCTGCTTGCTGCCTCTTCATTACTAGCAGCTGATGAATCCACATGATGCCTGGTGACAGAGGCTGGGTGATAGTGGGCAAACAACGTGCAAAAAGGAGAGCAAGGAGGAGAAGTGGGAAGAGGAGGAAGAGAAGGCTGAGGAAGGTTAAAAGAAATGAGAAGAGACAACTCTGGTACTTTAGTACACTAAAAAGAGATGCTTCAGTTACACTGCAGCAAGACACTAGGGTGGCAGAAATGAAAATAAATTCAGCCTACAGTCCTAATGAAGTAAATTCCAGAGTGGGCTGAGACCTTAACTGATATAAATGAGGATCATTATCTTCACTCTGTTATTCTGCTCAGCACAGGGCAAGAAGTGCAGAGATAGGAGGGACGACCAGGGGTGTGACAGTGTGAAGTACAGCCCTGCCACCCTGCTGCTGTCCCATGACAAGGAGGCTCATACAAAGGGCCAGCCACAGTGTTTTCTGCGAGCTGTGCAGGCCATCTGCAAGCCCTGGGTTGTTGGGTCAGCCCTGGCCACCTTGGAGACTGGGTTGAGGACTGGGAGATAAAAACCAGCAGGTATAACACAGGTATATTACCTGTGGGTGATGGCTTATTGCTTACCCCCAGGGTGAGTGAGGTGGGCATGGTTTTGGTGCTTCCTGCTGTTATACAAAACAATGAAGCTATGCATTGGTGTGAAGCAGAGCAGCACATCTGCTCAGCAAAGGGGGTCCCTGGGAACACACCTCCATCCCCATCCTGCTGGCAGGACACAGGCTCCTCAGTGCAGCTAGAGAGTGGTTTAAGCTGCCCATTGCACCTGCACGTGGCCCAGTCGGGCTCACCTGGGAGGCCACCTCTCCCCACCAGCCAGCCATCTCCTCCTGACAGCAGCGCCCGGCTGCTCTCCCACAGACCTGTGATTTATGTGGCGTGGAACTTGCCACCACCAGAAATTAAAATGACCTCAAATTCACCATATCCAATATTAAACCTAGAAGCTTGCTTGCCCTATCTCCTAACCTTGTGTTCTTTTGACCCCTCCCTCAGATCTTTCCATGCTTCTCCCAAAAGGAGTGATGAAAGGGACGTGGTAATATGACAGAAGCCCCCTCTTGGTCCTCTCCATTACCATATCTACATGTTAATACCTCATATCATATTTAGTATCAACATCATAAATCCCTCTTTGCTTTGCTCAGACAAGTATGACACATCAGTAGGCAGTGACTTACACACTTTCTGAGCATTTAACCCTAATGAGAAGAGCTGGAGCTCAGACAGGTCTGAGAAAATAAAGATATAATAAAATAAGTTCACTGTGGCATTAAATCAAACTCTTAACAGGATGCTGCCTTTAACATTTCTCTAAGACCCAGGCAAAAACTTCTCACCCAGACTCAGTGGGGACACGTACCTCACATAAGTGGATCTGCTGCAGGTACATGGTAGTGGCAACAGAATTTAAGAGTGAATTTCTAATGAAAACCCAAAAGCTTTACCCAATTTAATCTTTTTAGTAATGATCCCAATAAAAGTCCCATTAAAAAGATACTGAAATGAAAGAAAAATGAGTTAGGCATTTTCATCCCAGAACATGTTGGCATTCTGAGGTTAGATTTTGGATTTTAGAAATTAAATTTGAGAATTTAATGTCAAAATGTTTTTTAAGTGGTTCATTTTGGGGTTTGTACTCTTTGTATTACTTAATTATATCAAGATAGTTCTTATAACTGACATCAGGGAATGCCATAAAATTGTAATAATTAGCTCCCAATTTAAACAAATCACCAAGTGAACTAGTTCTGAAATGCTACAAGGCAAATTTCCAAAAGTGAAATTTCAGAGAAAATATTTAAGCAAACATATTTGTGGTTCAACCAGGGTAGAAATAACACACCCAGTGAATTGAAAATTCAGTTTCAGCCATCTGTGGTGAAGGCTTGCATCTGAGCACTGCTCCCAAGCAAGCAGGCAGCACACTCGCTTCTCCCTGAGGATGCAGGCTAGCACGTGTTGGGGTGGGAGGTCCCCTGCTTGACCTCTCCCAGTTTGGTCTGTGGGGCTGTAGGAGAGGGAAAGGAGTGAAGGAAGATGGATAAGAGATCTAGAAATCCACTTGTTAAAAAAATCAGTGTTTCATCCTGCTTCAGTGCTCAGGACTGCAGTGTGCACAGTTGGCTTTTTGCGTGCTAGAAACCCAATCCAGATGCTCATTTTCACCATCATGCCACAGTAAATGACTCATCCTCAATCTCAGCCAGACCTGGGAACAAGGGTTAGGCCAGAGTTCACATGAGGTTTTGTTTATATTATTTTTCTTGCTTTCAGACAAAAGAGATTTGAGTGGTGTGTTTGTTTTTTGTTTTAATTTTGTGTAGCTGTAGTGTGGTTTCCTTGGTTGCTTCCCAGGTAGGTTAGCAACATTTAGACAAGCACTGTCAAATTGCATGAGCTTCAACAAGGCCAAGTGCTGGGACCTGCACTTGGGCCACAACCACCCCATGCAACACTACAGGCTTGGGGAAGAGCAGCTGGAAAGCTGTCCAGCAGAAAAGGACCTGGGGGTGCTGGTCAACAGTCAGCTAAATCTGGGCCAGCAGTGTGCCCAGGTGGCCAAAAAGGCCAATGGCATCCTGGCTTCTATCAGAAATAGTTTGTCCAGCAGGTCTAGGGAAGTGATTGATCCCCTGTACTCGGTGCTGATGAGGCCACACCTCAAATACTGTGTTCAGTTTTGGGCACCTCAATAAAAGGAGGACATCGAGGTGCTGGAGTGAGTCCAGAGAAGGGCAAAGAAGCTGATGAAGGGTCAAAAGAACAAGACTTATGGAGGAGCTGTCGAGGGACCTGAGGCTGTTTAGCCTGTAGAAAAGGAAGCTGAGGGGAGACCTTCTCACTCTCTACAACTACCTGAAAGAAGGTTGTAGAGAGGTGGGGTCAGTCTGTTCTCCCAAGTAACAAGCAATAGGACAAGAGGAAATGGCCTCAAACTGCACCAAAGGAGGTTTAGATGGAATATTACGGAAAATTTCTTCACAGAAAGAATTGTCATGTACTGGAGTAGACTGCCCAAGAAAGTGGAGAGACACCTCCGTGAGTGTGTTTAAAAGTCATGTAGATACAGTGCTGAGGGACGTGGTTTAGCAGTGGACTTGGTAGAGTTAGGTTAATGGCTGAACTTGGTGATCTNAAGGACCTGGGGGTGCTGGTCAACAGTCAGCTAAATCTGGGCCAGCAGTGTGCCCAGGTGGCCAAAAAGGCCAATGGCATCCTGGCTTCTATCAGAAATAGTTTGTCCAGCAGGTCTAGGGAAGTGATTGATCCCCTGTACTCGGTGCTGATGAGGCCACACCTCAAATACTGTGTTCAGTTTTGGGCACCTCAATAAAAGGAGGACATCG
Organism: Brachypteracias leptosomus; assembly: GCA_013401335.1. Lineage (NCBI taxonomy): Eukaryota > Metazoa > Chordata > Aves > Coraciiformes > Brachypteraciidae > Brachypteracias > Brachypteracias leptosomus. The sequence continues at coordinate 160,026 of VYZX01003467.1, forward strand.
AGGTGCTGGAGTGAGTCCAGAGAAGGGCAAAGAAGCTGATGAAGGGTCAAAAGAACAAGACTTATGGAGGAGCTGTCGAGGGACCTGAGGCTGTTTAGCCTGTAGAAAAGGAAGCTGAGGGGAGACCTTCTCACTCTCTACAACTACCTGAAAGAAGGTTGTAGAGAGGTGGGGTCAGTCTGTTCTCCCAAGTAACAAGCAATAGGACAAGAGGAAATGGCCTCAAACTGCACCAAAGGAGGTTTAGATGGAATATTACGGAAAATTTCTTCACAGAAAGAATTGTCATGTACTGGAGTAGACTGCCCAAGAAAGTGGAGGAATCACCTCCGTGACTGTGTTTAAAAGTCATGTAGATACAGTGCTGAGGGACGTGGTTTAGCAGTGGACTTGGTAGAGTTAGGTTAATGGCTGAACTTGGTGATCTCAAAGGTCTTTTCCAACCTAAATGATTCTATGAAATTTATCTCAAGCTACTGTGTCAAATAAACTAATCTTGCCCTGAAAACGTTTTCCTTTGTCCTGCTGCAAGAAAAAGCCAGCCATAAGATGGTGGTGGAGGTGTATGATAAAAATGGGCTATGATAAAAGTGCCAAACCCTTCTTGATGTTAAGTAAACCTTGCATCAGGAGCACAGGTCTCACCAGTGCAGTGGTACCTCCTCCTTTCCAAAAGCAGTGGTGGCTGCTTTCTCTCCCAGCACACACACCTCCGTAGCACCTGTGCTAAGCCTTCTCGAGCATGTTTTGCAAGAAATTTGCTGTAAGTGCTTGCACAAATGAGGTTTATCAGCACTTTCTGGAGCAGTCAACAGACTTCAGGGAAAAGATCTGCAAGCTCCAGGATAGGTCATATCAAAGTCATCTGAAACACCAGCTTGGGAAAGACCCTATATGAACTACACCTCCTTCTCCCTGTCTGGGGAGGAGATGAGCTATCCACCTCTCCCACCACACAATGGTTCCAGCCTGGCTGACCACCATGCCAGGAATGGGCAGGAGGACAGCTGTGGCCTCCCTGTAGCTCTGTCTTGAGCGACTAACATCACTTCATGAGCCATCTTCAAAATGAGTCTTGTCTGGCAGGTGCCCCTGGAGAAGCCCCCAACGTGTCATGCCCTGAAGTCCCCTCTGTCGATGGGGAAGCAGCCTGACTCATCCCAGCTGCAGGTCAGACTCCTGATACTGAATTTCACTGCTGAGGAACTTTTGGTGCCTCAGATGCCCAAACCAAAAAGGCCACAGAAACAAAGACACAAACATCCCAAAGATGGTCCTCACCTCTTTACTAGGATTTGGTTCTCTTTGAATACAATTTTGTTTTGTTTTAAAAACTGGGACAAAAATGGCTTCAACCCCAGCAGTGTGCCTAACCACTGTGCAGTTTTAGAGGGGACATGGTAATTTACAAACTAAGAAGATCAGAACCTTGCCCTGAGGAGCTGCTTTAGCTTAAATTGGGCAGACTGAGCATAAACAAGTCTGGGTAACAAGAACACATAGAATTTAAATAGTAAATATTAAAAAAAAAAAGAGGTAGTGCTCAAGGCCACAAGCCATCCTTTAATTGACAGCAGTTCAAAGGAAACTTTCCCAGGGGTAAGCTATTTAATAACTACCTGCTGTGAGTTTCTTCTCTATACCCCTGAAGCATCTGGCTCCAGCAACTGCTGGTGATAGGGCTCAGAGCTCAGTGAGCTGGCTGCTGAGCTGTCTCCTCTGACTTCTGACCTCCTCTCTCAGGTCTGGCCACAAAGAAGGTGGCTCCACAAAAGGTGGTGCAAAATGGGAAGGAAGGCCAGAGGAAAAGTCTATCCAACTGCAAAATAAATGCTGAAGAAGGGGTCAAGGTGTTAAAGCCTGAGCCAGTCAAGAGGCAGGCCCTGGACAAGGATGCTGGAAATCTGGATTTCATCCCAGCCTTGACCTTGGACATGTTCCTCTCTCTCTATTTGCTTGCTTCCACTCCAAAATGTGGCCTGCTTTCATTATGTTGATTATAAAACTCTCTGGGGCAGGCACTTGTGCAACACTAATCACAACAGGATCCTAATCCTCACTCAAGTCTGCTGGCATAGTAGTAAAAAAAAAAAAAAAAGAAAAAAAGGTGTAAGCACTTCAAAATCTGGAAAAAAGTTCAAAGACAGGCAACTGCAGGGAGTTCAAATGAATGTCAGCTAAAGATCTGATATCCAGTGTCGCTACTAATTATTGCATGCAAAAAAAATAGCTTAGAAAACCCAAGCCTAGCTTTGAATGATCATTCAATAGCTGGGACACATTTTTCACTTGGGAACAATAGAGAATTTTTGCATTAAATACATTTCAGCTGGAAAAAAAGGGACACTTTTCAAGATTTTCAATCCTTTTCACAAAGATTTGTCATCATTTTAAACAAAATTATCACCAAAGTTACTACTGAGTGGTAGCCCTCTGAAAAAGATCTACTTTAGTAAATTAAATATCTCAAGAGTCATTCTGCTAACAAATTTCATTGAAGCATGCTGTGGCCTATTTCACACGAAATAGAAGTCCATTCTGGTCCCTGCACAATGAAAATAACTTTGAAAGTTCAAAATTTGACAAAGCTGTTTTCCCGATTCGAGGCCTGCTCTATTTTTCCTGTGGTGTTGACAAGAGCTAGATGACAAAGAAATTTAGTTTCATCATCTATTCAATCTCTGGCCTCTCTAATGATTATCAAGAACGCCTGTTTCACGGGTGTTTTCTTGTTAAATAGAAACTCATCCCATAGAAACACAACTCGAAACTATCAAATCATTTCACAACCAACAGATGGTAACAGCTTTCTATGCAGCCCTCGGCTGGTTTTAGCCAGCGATGTGGAGGTAAGAACTGCTGTATCACGATCAAATTCTGCACGCCTCATCCATCCTTTAAGATTTTTCCCTCTGAAGCAAAGGGACAAAAAAGCTGCAGTCACACAAACCCACCAGTACAGCCAGCTTACACCCGATGCTTTGCTCTGCCTTCCAATTAACTTCTTAATGAGGAAATATATATTTAAAAACTAATTTTCAAGGGAAATAGAATTCTCTGTTTACAGCTCCCCCTAAATGAATTACCCAGCACACAGAAAAAAGGTGGGCAGCAATAGGAGAAACTTCCAAGACTCAGCATAGTTTTTTAAATCCAGATGAAGCTCTTCCCCACCACAAGGAAGATTCCTCAGCATTGTCCAGTTAGTTTATAGAATGATTTTTTTCAAAGCAAACAACTGAGGAAAGCTGAGGAGCAAGACTAGTTGGGAACCCATCACCTCTGTGCACTATGTTACAGCTTCAGCTTGGCAAGTTATTTATCAACCAAACATCATTGCTCTGTAATGGCCGCTCAACAGCCTCTTTGAAAGCAATTCAAGGCCAAGGGAAACGATTCTCCCCTTTTACTCTGCTCTGGTGAGAACTTACCTGGAATACTGTGTCCTCAGCACAAGACATGAACATGTCAAAGCAGGTCCAGAGGAGGGCCACGATCAGTGGGATGCAACACCTCTGCTATGAAGACAGGCTGAGAGAACTGGGGTTGTTGAGCCAGAAGAACGGAAGGTTCTGGAGAGGCCTTTCAGTACTTAAAGCGGGTCTGTAAGAAAGATAGGGACAGGCTTTTTACCAGGGCCTATTGCAACAGGACAAGGGGTGATGCTTTTAAACTAAAAGAGTGAACATTTAGGTTAGGTACAAAAAAGAAATATTTTACACTGAGGGTGGTGAGACACTGGCCCAGGTTGCCCTGAGAGGTGGTTGATGCCCGATCCCTGGAACCATTTCAGGTGAGGTTGGCCAGGGACAACCTGCTCTAGTTGCAAATGTCTCTGCTCACTGCAGGGAAGGTTGGACTAGATGATCTTTAAAGATTCCTTCCAACCCAAATATTCTATGATTCTCTGACTGTATACCGTTACTGGTTGGCAATACTGAAAAGAGAAATGTATCTCCTCATATCCAACCTGCTAGTGAGCTGAAGGTCTGCTCATTTTTACTTTTAAGCACAGAAAGGAAATCTTCAGGATTTATTTTAAACACCCAGACAAAAAAAAAAAAAAAAAAAAAAAAAAAAGATAAAAACTTGCCCGAAGGGGNATTGAGGTGCTGGAGCATGTCCAGAGAAGAGGAACAGAGCTGGTGAAGGAACTAGAGAATGAGTCTTATGAAGAGCAGCTGAGGGACCTGGGAGGAGGCTCAGGGGAGACCTTCTCACTCTACAAATACCTAAAAAGGAGGTTGTAGAGAGGTGAGTGCTGGTCTCCCAGGTAAAAAGCGATAGGACAAGAGGAAATGGCCTCAAGTTGCACCAGGGGAGGTTTAGGTTGCATATTAAGAAAAATTCCTTCACTACAAGGATTGCGAGGCCCTGAAAGAGGCTGTCCAGGGAAGTGGTGGAGTCACCATACCCAGAGAAATTTAAAAGACATGTAGATGTGGTGCTGAGGGACATGGCTCAGTGGTGGACTTGGCAGTGCTGAGTTAATGGGTGGACTTGATGATTTTAAAGGTCTCTGCCAACCACAACAATTTTATGATTCCCTTCACCACAATATTGCACTTTGTGCTTGAACACCTAGTGGGGTTTGGGTTTATTTATCTAATTTAATTACAGCAACCTTCCTTGGATCGACCAGTGGATGCCTGGTTATTTCCCACACCCACCGCTGTGCTGCTGCCCAGCCCTGAGCTGGACACACAGTTTTCATGCTTCTACCCCGAGCTGTACACCCAGCTGCTCAGGGCAGACCACGGGTGATGTCCTCCCGTGGCTGTCCAAGAAGGTGGGCAAAATCCTGCCACCAGCCATGACAACCTGGCCAGGTGCTGGAGGCCTGGACTAGGANCCCTGACGATTCTATGATTCTATTATTACCTGTGTAAAAGCAGGAAAGGCAGGCGAAGGTGTCCCAGCGCCCTGCCCTCAGCTCCGCGCTCGCAGGTTCGGAGGTTTGGGGTTTTTGAGGCGATTCCTGAGGGCACACTGCCACCGAGCGGCCCGCACCGGCACCGCGCCGCTTCCGCAGGGCCGGCCGAACACCCCCCCCAACCCCACCACCAACCCCCCCATCCTCCCAGCACTCACACCGCATCCGAGGATTAATGGGGTGGGGGATCCCTGTTCCGGATCCGGGTGTTAAAAAGCCTCCGAGTGAAGGCTTTCTTCTGACGTCATGTTCTTCCAGCCTTACCTCGAAAGGGTTTTGCTGAGAGGTTGCAGCCCTGGAGAAAATGCAGTGGAGGGGGCTGGGGAAGGGGCAGGGGGTGCTGGGCTTTTGGGCACATCAGTCCCCTTCACTTGCTGTTTGAATACTGTGAATTGGAATACCTCGAATACTGGGTTCAGTTTTGGGCACCTCACCTTCTGGACATTGAGGTGCTGGAGCATGTCCAGAGAAGAGGAACAGAGCTGGTGAAGGAACTAGAGAATGAGTCTTATGAAGAGCAGCTGAGGGACCTGGGAGGAGGCTCAGGGGAGACCTTCTCACTCTACAAATACCTAAAAAGGAGGTTGTAGAGAGGTGAGTGCTGGTCTCCCAGGTAAAAAGCGATAGGACAAGAGGAAATGGCCTCAAGTTGCACCAGGGGAGGTTTAGGTTGCATATTAAGAAAAATTCCTTCACTACAAGGATTGCGAGGCCCTGAAAGAGGCTGTCCAGGGAAGTGGTGGAGTCACCATACCCAGAGAAATTTAAAAGACATGTAGATGTGGTGCTGAGGGACATGGCTCAGTGGTGGACTTGGCAGTGCTGAGTTAATGGGTGGACTTGATGATTTTAAAGGTCTCTGCCAACCACAACAATTTTATGATTCCCTTCACCACAATATTGCACTTTGTGCTTGAACACCTAGTGGGGTTTGGGTTTATTTATCTAATTTAATTACAGCAACCTTCCTTGGATCGACCAGTGGATGCCTGGTTATTTCCCACACCCACCGCTGTGCTGCTGCCCAGCCCTGAGCTGGACACACAGTTTTCATGCTTCTACCCCGAGCTGTACACCCAGCTGCTCAGGGCAGACCACGGGTGATGTCCTCCCGTGGCTGTCCAAGAAGGTGGGCAAAATCCTGCCACCAGCCATGACAACCTGGCCAGGTGCTGGAGGCCTGGACTAGGAGGGGTAAAGCAGGAGCTGTGAAAAAACTCCTGTTTTCCTCTGAGTGTTTGTGTGTGTATGTAATTTCCATAATAATTGTGTCTGTTGTCTGCAGACATGAATTCATTACAGCAGGAGGTAAGAGAACAGCCAGCGTCAATATACATTTCAAATTCCTTGCTCCAGCTTTGATTTATAAGGCACAACCTGAAACCCGGACTAGCTGGTTGCCTTTCAGAGAACTGAATTTAGCACAAGAGGACTGAAAAACAAACGAACATATTTTGGTTTTAAAGCACTCCATCTCTGCATTTTTCATTTTTAGGAGCTGCTGTGCTCTGGCTGTCCCCCTTCTCCCCTCACTCCACCCCCCCCCTTCCTCCTGTGCATGCTCCATCGGCACTTGCATTAATCCAGGCCCAAAAGTACTAAATTGATTCACAGTAATGCAGGCACCCAGGGGCAGAACATTCAAGGAACAAATGAATTAATCATCTTGGAGCCTCCATGCCAACCTGCACAGAAGCCCACTGCCCAGTGTGGTGGTGGTGGTGATGGGCAGAGCCTGGCCCCTTGGCTGACCACAGCGAAGCAGGTCCTGCAGAAAGCCCCCCATCCACCCCTGGACACGTGCATGGAGGGTGCTGGGCAGGCACCCACGTGGGACAACACGTGCGCTCACACGGGTGCTCTTTGAAGAACTCCAGCATATAGAAATGGGTGTAATAGGAAGAGGGAGCCCTGCAGACAGAAAGAGGTCTGCAGTCATTATAAATGGACCTTCACAGCAACAACAACAGGAAAAAAAAAATAAAAGCTTTCAGGGAGAAACAGAAAATAATGTTTTGCAATTACGGGCCACAGCTGCCGCAGCTCCAGCACTGGTGCTACACACAGGTGCAGCTATTACAGCAATGAATAGCACACACTAAAGGTGCCATCCGGATGGGTAATAATACCAGGGCTGAAAAGGTATTTTCATTTGCAGCCTGATGGTGGGAAAAAAAAAAAAAAAGTAAGCTATCTCTCAGCCACGCAGGTCTCAGCCGTATCTGAGGCTGTGGAGTACTAGGTGGGCAGGTGGGGACTGATGGAGGAGCTCCTTTCACCATCTGACTGTGGAAAGCCTCCTGATGCACCAGGTAATGTCTCAGTTGTGACCACAAGGCTTTAGCTGACAGGAAACCTGACAACTTTTTTTTTATTGTGAATAGAGAGATTTTTGAAGATTCTTCCCTTTCATTTATTTAAAACACCTGAACTGTGCAAGGTACTTGGGAGTAGGGGAAAGGCAGGAGTCTCCTCCAGTCTCTTCCACCCAACACTCTGGCTCTGACAATGCCACTATGTTATGCCACTTCAGCTGCAGGTTCCCTTATTGGTGTGAAGAAGGCAGAACTAGACACAGAAAGACAGTTGTGAGAACCATTCATAAATATTTTGCCCTTTTCACCTCATCCTCACTCCAGTCCCACATGGCAGCAATGGAGTCTGGACCATCTGACCCCTAGAGGTTCCCCCAACCTCAGTTACGCTGCTTCTGTGACCTCCTTCTAGTGCAAAGTGGCCAAATGTGTGGCTCCATCATGACTTATTGCAGCTCACACTCTCCACTGACATAGACCTGTGACTCCAGAGGCACAGGATGATTATTTCTCTGCAGCCTGGTTTGTTCCCCCAGATCCTGTCACCATGAGACAGCTCTTAGGAGAAGTGTCCTTTGGAAGCATAGACTTAGCAACCCGTTGCAAGTAAGACACATGCTTTCTTGCACCAGAAAGGGGAGCTGGTAAAGATACTTAGCAGAGAGGTAAGTGAAACGCAGAACAGGGGTTACCCAGTGCAAACCAGTATGTCACCCAATGATGATTTTTTCTTTTCTGATCTGTAGGCCACTAAACATCTTTCTACTGGCAGTGAAGACACCTACATCACAAATGCAAAGCTAACATCAAGTTTGCCTTTTCCTTGTAGAGTTCTTGGCAGCTGTCCACAAACCCACAAGCATTCACAAGTGATGGACCCCTGACTTAGCAAGCAACACAAACAGCTTTCATGGTACAAGGACATCGTCATTCCCTCTCACCTCTGCCAGCTCCGAGCCCATTCCAAGGTCCACATTGCTGCAGAGCTGGCTAGTCAATATAAGTAAGTCCACACAAGCCATACCCTTTTGCCTTGCAGACCAGACAGAGACCAAATCCTTTATTTATTTTTTTTTTTTATCTTGCATATGAAAACCATGTCATTTGATCCTCCACATCTCCCCACCAGCTTTGGCTGAACTGTTGTGGAACAATCCCAGCTCTGACAAGCCAGCAAGGGCAGGGACATGGGTGCATGGCTGAGGATTGTCCTGCCAGGATTGCCTGACCCAGCACAGCGTGGGGCAGAGGTGTGACATCTGAAGTGTAGCTCCATCCCCTGACCCAGGGGGTGCTGAGGAAGGGTCCGGATGTTTTTGGGCTGATAGTGCCAGGAACCCGCTGGATGCAGGCAGGGGAAACTGTTACCCCCGGCACCAAGGCAAAAGCATCCTCCGGATTCCTGAACAGGTCCCAGTTCACCAAGGTAGGCAGAACTAAGGTCTTTTTATAGGCCTTAAAATTGAGGGAGGCATTAAAATTAATTTGAAAACTTCGCAGGAAGCTGGCATAATGAAAACAAAAGTGGATTGATGCACTGGCTGGCATACCCTCGCCCTGGGAAAGAGCTCAGGCAGCCGCTTCCAGAAAAGCTGGAGCCTGCTGGAAGAGAGCACAAAACAGAAAACACTGCTCAAAGGAAGCTCGCAGACAGAGTGGCAATGTGGAAGAAATTATAATGATTAATACAGCACCTAAAGTGTGCAGGGGGCTAAAGAAGATTGAAAAAAAAAAAAAAAAAGGACCCTGAGATTTGATTTTCCACTGCCCTTCAACAGCAGCAGTCATTTTATACCAGTGCAAAGTGGGAGCACAATCTTCAAGGCTCAGAACAAGTGCACTTTATGCTGCCTTTCTATCTATTTTCCTGCTGTAAAGATCCCAGGAAAAGGGACAATCAAGACTATTTGTTTCTGACCACTGGGGCTTGGAGCCTAAGCAAGGACATAGTCCATAAACAACAGACAAAGGGAGAGGGAAGCCACTGAGAAGAGCTGCCACATTTATCCCTAGCTAGAATGGAAGAAGGAATAAGAATAAAATGGGAACAACGTCCAGGGACCAGCTACAGAAAAAGCACAGAGTTACAGAAAACTTTTTTCTCTTAATTTGATTGGGCTCCAGAGTTTTGCCACAATCGATCTCTTCCAATATCAAAAGCAAACCCAATCAGAGCCTTGGATAATAAAATTTTCAGCCTGCAGTTCAGATTCTGCCATCTCCCTATATCCCTCATAGCAGGTCAGCAGCAATAAATAAATAAATATAGATTGACAGGCAGACAAAACAGGTATGAAATGCTACCAAGCCCAAACAGCACCTTTCTGCAGTGGCACCAGGTTTCAGGAGACCAACAGTGCACCCTCTGAGCGTTCTGGGTTTGTCCTGTGACGTGTCACTGCTTCTCTGGCTTCTCCAGAGTAAAGAGTGTTAAGATTTCAGCTCTTGCTTTCTGCCCCCTGAAAAGCTGTGGTTTGAATTAAGAGGCGCCTCGCTCAGATTTACTGTGAATGTGAATATGTTTCTACAGACCAAACTGCTAAGGAGCTTTTCATTACTAGTAAATTAAGCAACTTTTAAGAGATCTCGGTGAGTTTTAGGGTTACAATGATGGGGAAAGGGGCACTCCAGGCATAGATTTCCCTCAGTAAATTAAAAATACATATGTTCCCCTGTGATTTATTTGCTGCATCAAGTCCAGAGCAGCTGAGATTTGCATGTTGTTCTTCACTGTACCACACAGGTGAGCCTCCAGTTTTACCAGATACAATAAACAAATCAGAACCAGTTGATACAGGGCTGACAAAACCTCCAGATGTGCTGAAGGGAAGGAGTGTCTGAGCCTGACCACTACCCAGTATGCAGTTATTGCTTGCTTCTGGTTTGTGGTCTGCAGAGCAGCATTTCTACGCAGGTAAGTGTCTCCCATGGGTTGTATCCCTGTGACAGGGGAAGTATCTTCAGTCTCTCTAAAGTCTGGCTTTATAAGGCTTCATAAAAACACTGTGATGTACAGTAGCTGTATCTTAATATGTATTTGTGCTCTATGTGATAATGCTTCAACTAAGTTTTTAACAGAGGAAAAAAAAAAGAAAGGGGCAGTGATCAAAGAAATAGGGTACTTCCACCTAAACCAAAAAGCAACAAAACCAAAACCAATTTTACAGACAGATGTTCCATTTTAAAAACCACTAAATTAGAAGAGGAACATTTTGTATCTGGATATGCAGAATATTCTTCCAGCTCAGATATATTTATCTCATGACTTATATGCTCTTGCAGCAGTCTCTGAATTCCTTTGAGTCATTAAAGGATTTTGTCCTCAAGACATTCCCCATTAGGGGAATATTCAATTTAGAAACTTGCCTCCTGCTCAAAGTTCGCATGTGAAATTCATGGTTAAGATCCCTCCTCACCAAGTTTCAGGTCAGTGCCCTATCCACTGAAGAGATAGAGATATTTAACAATTAAATAGTCCTCTAGGCTACGTCTGTATGAAGTAGACCAGGAGCGCTCCCCAGCCTGGGGATCTACGTGCCCTGACTGTTCTTGCTCCAGGAAAGTAGGGTCTCATCCTGCCTCTCCCCACTCCCTGTCCATGGGAAGGCAAATTCCCTGCAAGGGTCAGGAGGGACACCCTGTGCCCTTCTGGTCCCCAGAAGGGGCAACTGGGGTCTCTGGCCACAAAGCCAGCCCCGCAGCCTAGGGTAGCTGACTGCTGCTGAAGAGCAGGGAATGAGCCCCAAAATTATCTTGTTGTGCCTAAATACCTTGTGTAAATCTGTCCACCACTTCAGGCCAGCATTAGCATCCAAGGAGTAGGAGCAATCTGAAAGGCAGGAGGAGGTAAGGGCTTTTCTTTGCTTGTTCAAAGACAACACAGTTCTGCTTTGTAGAAAGAAATTAATTTTTCCGTTCTCAAGTTTTTGATACTAAGAATTAGCTATCCACTTTCCAGAAAACAGGGAATTAGTCTTTCCAGACTACATGTTTAACAGAGAAGAAATGAATCTTCATGAGCTCAAGACGTATTCCCTCTTCTTCTCTTAGCCCCTCACCCCCTGCCTCATATCTCTTCTATGCAGTTTTTCAAATAGTTTAATAATATTCACAGGGACATTAGATTAATTGGATTTTAATTCCAAATGACTGTGAAAGCAGAGAAGTGAGTCACCAGTCCATGCTAATGAGAAGATCTATTAAGGACCCTTCTCTGATAGACACATAGAGTAGGGTTATAAATATTTCATATTCAATTAATTGAATTTTGCCCCCTGTTATATGATGCTGCCCTGGAATGTTAATCAACTGGGACCAGAGAGAGGAAGAAAGAGGGGGGAAAAAAAAATAAATCTAAAAGAGAGGCTTTAAACAACATCAGAGCCATTCCCATCCCCAAATCCTCCCAGTTCACACAGCACCTGCACATCAGAGCAGAGGCTTTCATACAGACGGCATCTGGTTCCATACAGTGGATAAATTAATGTTAATTTATCAGACAGTCATTTTATGAAGAACTGTGCGCAAAAGGTTACTCGAGCCCTGCCGCAAATAGATTTATAGGTATAATTGCCATGTTGAATGACCCTCTGTACATAGGCTTATTAAACTGGCCATCAGTCAAGAAGTCTAATTGAGGCAGGCCCATGGCTGGCCACTGGGACCTGGTGGCTGGCGGCAAACAAAAGCTCTCCACAGAAGCCAGCTCTCTGAAAGCTGCTGATAACACCCACTGCCCACCCTCCAGACAGTTCCTGCCACTGTCCCTCCTGCCAGAAGCTCTGGGCAGGAGGGAGTGAGGAGACCTTCCGTGCCCATCGTGGCTCCCATGCCCATGGTGGCTTTCCAACATTTGCAAAACACATCAGGGGACTGGGTGCAGCATGGAAACGGTCTCACCGACAGCTGTGGTTTCCAAAAGCCTTTCTGGCCTCTTTGCAGCTGGGAACAGCTTGAATGCACAGGCTTCAAAGGCGCCGAGATCAGAAGGCAAATATAAAGACGCTAAAGATTCTTGATGACATTTCGTATTTTAAGAGCATCTCTTGATTTGACTGGGGTGGGGGGAAGCACAGGAGGGTCCAGCCTAGGATTTGGAATCCCCAGGGCTGGCCATCAGGCACACGCACGTACTCAGAGAGCAAGGCAGCTAAGGAGGCTGCAGACCTCTCCATCAGTGCCACACAGTCCTCTGGTTACACCACAGCAGATAGTTGTCCCAACAGGGGCTGTGTCCATCCCTGCAGACGCTGGGTCCAGCACAGACTCCTCCAAAAGCAGCAGTCAAACCTTACCACCATCTCTGGCAACAGACACAAGAAACCACAAGCTGGCCCTTGAGAAACCCGCCTCTTACTCCTCCTTGTGGCACAAGCTGCCTGCTTGTGGTCCCTTGTCACAATTGCTCTGTACCTCTGGTCCCCACCTATGCAATTATCTCTGCTGTCTGTGCCTACAGCAATCTATCTTTCTGCTCACCATTTGTGTGAGGATTGTCTCTTATTTCACATACTGAAGGGCCCTGCACCCAGGTTTGCACACTGAGGGCTGAAGTTGCAAGCAGTCTCTCTCTCTCACACATGCACACCATGGATCACATATGCACGTGTGTTCACAGGGTGGGAGAAGGAGGAACAAGGTGCCCCAAGTTACCCTGCAGCATCCCAGGCAGCCCCTCAGCCAGCTGCTATGGAAGACTCGTAGATCAGGCCAGGGGTGCTCATGGGTGTCAGAATTTTTTTTTGTCTGAGCTGCTTCCCAAGACACTTCCAGGAGAAATCTGCACCATCTGCTGCACACTGGAAGGTGTCGTTTAAGAGTACTTGGGCAAAAAAACCCAGATCAGAATCACAAACAGGTAAATCAATGATGTGAACACTTTCTAAGTGTATCTATCTATTCCTAGACTCATGTTAGTCATCACATCTTTTGAGGTTGCCTTAGTTGTGTATCTCCCTGATCCACGTAACACCATCTTTCTCAAACACAAAACAATCAAAGCAAAAAAACCTGAAGTTCACTAAAACAGAAGCCATCAAGGCAAGAATAAATATGAACAAAGAGGATTCCATGTGTCTCAGAGCAGTGACGCCACCTGAAGATGTTTCTGATGAAGAGGGGTACCAGTTTCCATCCCTGGACAAGGCAAGGGTTGCTTTGGTCTGTCTGGGCCCTGGCAGTGTTTCCCTTCACCCTGTCCCACCATGACTGGTTTGACCTTGGTATTCTCCAAACTCTTTCCCAGTACTGTGCAGTATTTACCTGTACAGCATGTGAGAGAAGGATGAGGAAAGCCGACTGTGAGCATGGTACAGTCCTGGATCTGCTGCCTGCCATTTGTGCCTGGACATCTCAGGCAAGCAGCCCCTCACCCAGGTGTGTAGGGAACCAGGCTGCAGTAGAAAAGTCTCCAGGTGAGCCTGGGGGCTCGTTTTCAGAGTTGCTCTGTGGGTGGGCAATAAATCAGGTCCCAAGAGCAGTCTCTGGGCACTTCACAGAACTGATTTTCCCCCATCCTATGTTTCCTGACCATATTTGAGTCAGGGGAACAAAAGTGTACCCCAAGCTAAGACACAAACACCATCTTTTCTACCAACAAGGCAGCATATCCTCCTGTAATAATATTTTTTTCCAATCCACCTATGTCTTCAATTTCTCTTGCTCTCCTGCCCCAAAGCAAAACACATTTGTTACTGCACATGCAAAAACCACCAGTTAGCAAGGCTGCACCTTGGCCTTGGCAGCATCCCCCACTCAGCACACTTCAATCTCCACTCGAGTGTTCACCGAGATCCCATCACCCACAGAGGGCACCACTCGTAAACGTAACCGAGCACAGGCGCTGCCACTTCACGTCTCACCAGCGCTCAGAAGGCTGCGGCTTCCACCCAGAGCAAAGCCAAACGCTTCATGCATGTTGTTACTGTCATCTCTAAGAAGAAAGGGAGCAGCAGGCTGGTGCTGCACAAAAGAATGTGTTTTAAAAGCACATACTGTGCATTCATACTCACGCTGAGATATGTCAGGCGAGGCTCCCCGCTTTGTATCGCAGCGGAACGCCTCTAGCCCCCAGGAGCTGGAGTACATCAGTTCAGTGACATGAGGAAAGAGAGATATCCTCAAAGGATAGTTGATATTTCAGTATGAAGCCATGCGTGTCACTTTGTCTTGAGCAAACACAAGGAGATAGATGCTCTTCCCTCTGTTCACAACATGTGGACTATAGGCATTCCTTGTGACACACTCTTAAAGGTTAAAGACAAACTCCCATTTAATCCCTTTATTACTGCAGCCAGTAAAATATTTTTCTGAAGTCTCCAGTTTAGGGATAAGGAGATAAAGGCTTTAAATATCAGAGAGATTGACCTCAATGATAGGAATTTTACTGCTAGACTTCCTTAGGTGTCAGGATTTTAACCTGTATTTCTAAGAAAGGATCCAGGTCTTATTTGCTGAGCCTGCTTTTACATGTGCAGAGAGGCAAGACCAGGTTTATGCAAACACCTACCAACAGAGTAAACATCCACAGCCTTCTCACTCGCCTACCTCATTTTAAGTGATGCAAAAATCTCAGCTATGTGCAACGTATGCAGGCAGAACAGCACAGACAAAAAGGGAGGAAAAATATCTGCCCACCTTGTATCCCACTTCTGTGCTGCCTCCATTGCTTGGCACACTCCAAGGGGACATGCAGGAATGTACTCAAGAAAGAGGACAGCTTACAGGACAGGAAAATAAAAGTATTTTGTGCTTCCAATCCACTGAGGAAATTGCTGAGCTGTTGCTTCTTTAAATACCAGGCCCATAGTGAAGCTAAGCTGAAGTTTTACTCTTCATTCAGTGCTCCCTTCTCTAAATGCATCTCAACTTCTAGTTTAGTTTTAATGCAGCCAAATACGCTGAAAAAAAAAAAAAAGCAGCTAAAATATGCCTTCAATCCAAGGGGGTGATGGTGGTGGTATCTTTTTGGTATTCTGATATTTAAAATGCAACCTTTGCCAACCCAGCACATTCCCTTCTTCATTTCTCTCTGATCATCCCATATTTTTCCTCTTACAAACCATCAAGATTGTTTTTGTCTTCAGAACCTCTCTAGAAGCTTCAGTTCCTCAACTTTGGGCAGCACAAGGAACCTGGAGAGAGATTAGAAACTAATAACATGTTGGTAATCACAATCACAATCATATATTTCAATCACTGAAGCACACCCTCAAATTACAGTATTCCAAGTAGAGACTAAGTATAATGCAAGTTCCCAACACCACAGTTTTATAACCTAAATTTCTACTTTGGTACTTACGAGTTATATCCTCCTGTGCAAAGTAGATTCCTGCTACTAGCATGAGTCTCCTCTAAATAGTAGTGGCTTTTTACATTCTTTCTATAAAACCAAATTATCACCCCCTGGGAGGGAGAAAAGGAGATGAAAACAGTACAATGGATCGAGAAAGGTAGTACCAAAGCTAACAGCCTTTTTTCAAAGGGCTGTTTTACAGCGATTTAAATCCACCCTGTGTTAGCTTTGCAGCACTGCCATGTTTGGCTGGGTAAGCTGCCTAGTCCACACTAATGCAGGACAGCAAAGATTTTAGATAATTACCTTTTATTACCCCCAGATTTAAGACTAATTCAACCAGCAAGCTTCCCTGCAAATGCAACGTTTCAAAAAGACCATTTCCATTTTAACTCACGTAACACATCATATTAAATCCACATGACCAATTCTCATTGAAGCCCAGGGTTCCTGTTTTCAGGGAGAGGTTCAGGCTGAGAAGACAACGTGACAGGAGGGTAAGAGTTTGCTCCCTAGCCCTGATTAATTCATCACACTGTAGAAGCTGAAACTACAACAGAGGTCGATGGCATTAGAGTTAAACAAGTTCCACTTAAGAGAAACACTAGAAAAGAAACTCCACTGATAATATCTGGCCTCTCTTGAACGTACAGTTTGGAAAGGGCTGCAGAGCAGGGCACGGGCTGTACAGGCAGATCTCAGGGGACAGCGCAGCAGATACAAACCCACAGCCACCTTTAAGCTCATTTATTTTTCAAAGCAGGTGCTAAAGCCAACCTGCTGGAAACATTTGCCTTCTGCAGGCTTGCTGAAGCCTGGAGTTGATGTGTGTTAAGCTGGCTCTGCCAGCACTCATAGCAATTCATTCCAGTTTCTGGAAGATAAAACACAGGCTGGCTTCAGCCCATAGGATCCCATGGTCAGCAGCACCCAAACCCCCACCAAGCCCCCTGGTTGCCTCCCACAAGAAACAGGGCTGGTACAGCCACACCTCAAGGGAATCGTTAGATGCCCAAGATGCAGCTGAAGCTGATGCCACAAGGAGAACATGCACACAAAGACAAATAAGGACTGGCCAAGTTAAGGACAAAGTTGCCATGAAAACAAACAAGGGTGGTCTTGTTTCCATTTCAGCAGGAGCAGGATGTGAAGCCTTTACAGCTTCTCTGCAAAATCCAGCAAAGACCTGAACATCTCTCCTTGCAAAAGTGAGGGATCTCACACTCACTCACCTGCTTTCACACTAGACATTTGTGATTAATAATGCCAGGCGGTGACACAAAAGAATTTGTTTATTCAGATAAACTTTTTAATCTCATCTCCCCTTCAAAATAAATTACCAAATAAACTCTTCCATGAACTAAGCTCTAAATTGTGAGGTGGTCACAGGACAAAAACTTCCCATCAGAGAAAAGAAAAGAAAAACAAACAAAACAAAATTGTTTTTGGAACTTGTTTTGGTTTCACCAATTTGTTTCTTCCCAAAATGTTAGGACTTTCCAAAACCTTAATCTGACACAAAAATCAGAATGCAGTAAACAGCAGACCTTGGCTCAATCACACATCAGTTAAATGATCATAAAGCAGTACCAATTTGCCTCTACAAAATCCTGATAAAAACATTCCTGGAAAACAGTGATTTTAAAAAATGGTTTTAGTTGGTTTTGATATGTCGTACCAGCCTGTTTTATTGGGGTGAGTGGATTTAAACAAAAAAAAGAAACAAAACCCCCGTGACACAGCATTTTGCAGCAGGTTATCTCAATGCACAACAAGCTCTTAGAAATTATGCCTCAAAACATCCCTGTTAGACAAGGACTTTGCAAGCAGGGAAACTTGAATCAACAGGCCAAGTCGTATGTCAAGATCACAGAAGGACTCAGTCTTGACTCTTGTGATGAACATACCACATCACAATATTCTGTAGAGAATGATTTATTATGCCTATGATAATTACTGCTCAGGCTTTATATTAGTGTTATCCTGCTGGAAAGTAACCCCTCCATAAGACAGGACATTTTAAAGTAGAACAGCCTGATCCATTACAAACCTTTTCCAGATTTAACCCATAAATGTGAGCTTTCAAACACCAAACCTGCATGGCTCCTCAGTTACTTTGATACCAAATGGAAGTGCTGCATCACTCTAAAACTGCACAGTAAGGCTGATGTGGCAACGAGCACTGGCTGCATCATTATTGAAGCACAACCGTACAGATCACAGGGTCCACGTCCCTTTCTTCACTCTAGGCTGGGTTTTGCCCCTCCCCTTCCCTTTTGTTCTGCTTTTACTTACTTAGATTTGGCTTAGCCAGTTGCCAGTGCTCCCAGACACCTATTCTCAAGGGACTTGTCTTGCCCTCATTGCCAGCAGGTGTCACGTTGAAGGATGCAAAATCCCCTTGCTGCCGAGCTCAGGCTGCAGTCCCTGCTCTGGGGATTGCCAGGGAAAGCCCCTCTCCCTCTTCTCTCTACCAGGGCAGAAGTCAGTGCCAGCACCTTCAGCAACCCCATGTCCATAGTTTTCCACTTGCACCATCTCTCTCCACAGCCAGGAGATGAAAAGCTTCCCCTGCCAGCTGCCCACAGCGCCAGGCTCTCAAGCAGCTGGTCTAGCTCTTCACTAGCTGGTTCCTGTCCCTCTAATAGCAAGATTATTGATTAATAATTGTATATTTCTGTAAAAGAGCAAAAATGCCTCTCTGTGTGAAAAAGTTTAAATATATAAAAACATTTCATAAAAATATTTATTAAAAAAAAAAATCAAAATGCCCCTTGAGCCTGTAAACGTTGCTTGTAAAATCTCTGCTAACTGGAGTAACTTGAAATACAGTCATTCAGGCTCTTTCCTGCCCTGTCCAGTAAGATTTTAAGATAACCAATAGAAATGCCACTTGTCTTGTACTTCAACCCTCATCCCACCCGTTTTTCCTCTTCTTTGTTTCCAATACGATAGTCCAATTTCCCAAAGTTGGTAATTCTCTTTGGAGGCATCATTTGTCTTTGCTTTTAACAGAGTTCTGCACAGCCTGATTCTGAGGCTTTCTTATGGAGTGAGCTTGAGGTCTGATCGGTAACATGAGCAACACCAGGATGCTTAGAATGTGCATGTGAAAATACATGGACCTGGGAACAAAAGGAGAAAGAATATTATTATTTTTGTTGGTAATAACATGAGTTGTGCAACCTCAGTAAGTCCATGCAGAATTTAGTGCTAAGAGATTAATGTAGAAAGTGTGAAGCTGACCTAGAAAGCACAAAAATACCTGAATTTCACACAGACTATGCATGTGGTATCTGCTGACATTGATGAAAATGTTGCCATGGATGTTAATGAGGCAAGAAATCAATCAGCAAACTCCAGGTTCCAAATCTGACAGCTCAGATAAACCCCTGTAATTCAACCCCAGACTTATTCAGGCCAACCAATTACAGGAAGCTCTGACAGCCTGAGAAGGATGTTTGGGAGCAGTATGATCCAGCTCAACCACAGAAACACACCTTTCTGTGTTCTCATTTATGTTTCTTACCACGGTTCTTAATATCCTTGTAAGGTGCTTAAGATGGCTGCAAGGTGAGCAGCACTCCAAAAATTCATACACTGAACTAAAAGCCTATAATCTCCTTGCTTAACAGTCTCTACATTTAAATGTTAACTATGTTCAAAGTTCATTAGGGCAAAAATTATTAAGGAATAAGGAAGATTTAGAAAAATTTTTATATGATAAGCTTTCTATGCTGTAATCAAATGTTTTAAGAAACAGGAGAAAAATGTCAAAATTCAACTGCTTTCAAACAGACTTACTGACAGTAGCTATCTTGACTACCAGTTTTATGTCTCTTATGCTACAGGAGGGAATTCTCTTTCTTCTTAACCCAAACCTGTTACTCTATGTTGACAGTTCACTATAGAATGAAAGAAAAGTAAAGCAATGTAGTCCAGTCTCCCCTTTCAAGTTATTTTCTCAATTTCATAGAATCATAGAATGTTTTAGGCTGGAAGGTGTCTAATTATTTTTATTAGAGTATATTCAATATACTCTGCCACACCAGTGTTTTCTTATTTTTAAGGAACCAAGGGAAGTATTCACTTCCTATGGAAGTATTCAAAAAGAAAAGCATACTCATTTCACAAAGTAATGCTCTGTCAGGCACCCTCCTTATCTCCTGCTGACTGATCACATCTCCTGTTCTACACATTCGGCAGATGGAAACCTGGTCTTCTCTCATCAAGTCCCTCCTATGGCAAACTCACATTATTCTTAACCTCTACAGCCTTGGCCACTGTTAATGATTGACTCAACTGTTTTGAGAAAGAAACCAAATATGGGAAAAAGTCACATAAGGACAGAGAAAGACTGAAAAGCACAAGTGAAGTGCTCTGTTTCAGCTTCATTATCTCATTAATTACAGGAGTGCAAAAATCACCCATCATACATTATTAAGCATCCTGTTAGAACTCCTCTCAAATTTGATGAAATGCCAGCTGCCCTTCAAGGTGGTTTGGGTTATTTAACAAAAGCTTGTGCTTTTGTCCTGGAGAATAACAGGCAAGAGGAGAGCACTTACTTGTAGAACTTAATCGTGGGCTCAACAGCCAGCATAACAAACGGTGCCACCGTGTAGCTCACGGCCAGCTGAGTGACAGCCCAGGTAACGACGTCATAGGCTCTCTTGAGAGGCATTGACGAGAGGAAGTAATGTCTGCAATTGTTTCTTATCTGCAGGTCAGAGACAAGTCAACAGAAAACGATCAATTCATTCCTTAGGTAAAGCCACGTGGACACATGGTAGCGTATGACTTTCCACGTATCATCAGCATTAGTATTGCAGAAAGGTTTATACACCAGTTAGAAAACACTGAGAGTAGGAAGACAGAAGTGTACTGACTGACAGAACCAAGGTCTCAGTCAACTAGTGGCAAAGAGAGAAGAGTCCCCCAGTTTCCTCTGTCAATCTTGGAGGCAGACTCTCATGCTGGGTATCTGGCACAGTATCGTTGAGGAGGGGAGTTATGATTTGATCTTCCTCCTGCTTTTAATTTATTACTGGTTATCAACAGCAAAATGAAGTTACTTTAAATGAACAAATATTTGTTTATACCTGCAAGCATGTGCTGTTCCCTAGAGATTTTGGTTTAGCTCCACATCTATGAAATCCTCATAAATGAGAGGCAAAGCACATGTTAAGACTGTATGTTCAGCCACCTGCCCTAGCCATAATGGTTAATACTGATCACTAGTTTAATTCACCTTTCAAATTGCCTTGGATATTTATCCACAGTCAAACCCTGAAAGGCAATGGTGGTGCTTCCCAACCTTTCACAACTGGCTGGTTCAGTCTGAAAACATCAGCAGTGATAAATTTAACAGCAGGGTGACAGAAAACCTGTTCTGTCTTTGGTGACTCTACCAAAGATGAGGCTCGTAAACACAGAAACCAGTTTACTGCATCAATTGCATCTGCATGAAAAGAGTTCAAGCTTGAGCTAACGCTCAACCCATAACAGCTTCTTGTGAAAGATTGTGTCCAGAGTTGATTACACACCAGCATACAGGCAATGTGACCTAGCAGAAATCTGGACTCAAGTTTAACCTTGAATCTCAAGCTAACCTGACTGCATGGCCATAGCTAGTGGCACTACCACCTGTACACTCACAAGCAATGTCTTCTCTGACAGCCAAGGCCAGCATTACAACATGTGCAGAACTGATGCTGGTTGTAACTGCTGGGGGTACTTTGTAATTAGCATCAATACAGAACAAAGTTTCAGCAAACATCAACCCCACAAAGGCATGAAAGAGGGCTCACAACAGGGACAAGCTGCTCAGCCGTGCCAGGGTGGTCCCTGCAGTTGACAGCTGGGTGGTACCTAGCATGGGCCTTAGAAGAGAACAAGGAAAGGTACATACTGCTCTGGCTGCGAGTGTGATAAGGATTCCAGTGAGAAACGTAAAATAATATCCAGGATAGATACCGTGCCACAGGGCCGAGAGGACAAACGTTAGAGCTGTGGGGTACCAGGGAGCTCGGTCATAGCAAACGCTGCAAAGACAAAAACAAAACAAGAAGAGGCTGAACACAACTGAACAATGGACCCTGCACTTCAAATCCTTCTCCGTTTTTAAGGTCTTACTCTGTTTTCTTAATGGTCTCATCTTGAGTTTGTTGCAGACCAGGGAATGAAGCGCTCTCCCTTCATTTAGGTGGAGGGTGAGAGGGAAAGAGGAATCATGCTTTTATATATGGAGTATCCAAAGAGCACCTGTACAAATATCCCCAGTGCTTATACGTTTAAATAAATAATGGAGCAAAGGGCAGGCAAGACTTCTCTTTCACCTTTACACCTCTGTCTGGAATCACACACCACCCTTCAAAACTCTGACAGCAGATCAAGAGCAAGTTGAAGGACAGAGAGGGGACCCTTCTCTGCTGAAGGGAGGTATTTTTAGGCAGTGATATCTGGCAGATGCTGGGAACAACAGGGAGTGTCATAACCTTTTGCAAAGCAGGGGATTCCTGCTAAATTTAGCAGCCCAAAAAAACTTACTCCAAAGACACAAGTGAATGATAACAGTTCAAGAACACACCAACTGGTCCATTTGTCTACCTGAGGTATAACTGAAATGCTGTGTTCTAAAGAAACGAGCCAAGATAATGCACTTCTGACCAGGAACATCATTTGAACCATTAAAAAAAAATAAATAGTAGACCTTGACTTTTAAGATGCATACATTTAACAATAAAAATAGTTATAACCACAATAAGTCTGTGCCTGCATTTCAGACTCCACATTGACTGTGGCTGAACTTTAATCATGCCAAAAAATGGAATGAGTAACAGGAAATAGTTCAATCTACAAAAGTTGACTGATGCTAGTGTTTATATATTTAACAGTCACGGGTTAAAATCACTATGAGAAGTTTCTTCTCCATATCCTAAACAGGGACTCCCTGGCAAGCATCTTCTGGTAGCCCCAAACCAGACTACACTGGGTCAGTGTTCTTCAAGGCCATCTATAGAGTTTTGGGTTCCTGTTTCATGACTCTTACCGTTTTAGCCAGGCAGCTGTCTGAATGTTCCAGTTCTCAATGTACATTTTAAAACTTGTCGCAGTCTAAGAAAGAAGTTCACATGAAATGTTAGCACTGAAATCTGTAAAATAACACTTGCATTTTAAATTAGAGAGGAGACACGTGGAAAATTTTAATTCTAGTAGTGAGCTGTTGTGAAGACTGGGCCACAGTCCATCGTTACACTAATATGATTGGGGAGGGACGTTAACTGGGCTGGTTGCTCACCACTAACACTGGGCACTTGCTGTAAAATCTCACTGTTTTGTATGATTAAACACAATGTTTAGTTAGTTTTCATATTACGGGAAGTCTGAAAGGCATTCTTGTATTAAATGCTTTGCCTTCTCTTCAGTTCATAAACAGCTTCATTTTTGGAAGAGCTATTTTGCCACCCATTATGAAGTCTGGGCTTCCCTTGAGTGCTATTAAAACAAAGTGTTATAAAAACTGAAATAAATGCTTTATTATTTGAGAAGGAGGGGGAAGACTGAAAAACATGGACAAAAAAAATTTTAGGACTAAATTTAGAAGCCAATTCTCAGCCCAGCATGGACTCCAGGATCCTGGGAGAACCACCTGTACCTCCTCACAGCACCAGTTCCCCCAGCTTTAGGGGACTGCTGGACTCTGTTTAGCTTCAGTTATCCTAATCCTCATCAACCTCACCTCTGGTGGTGCCCCATTCCTGCTTCCCCTTGTTCCTCATCTGCCAACTGAAACCTCCGAGGACCTCCTCACCAGGCAGGGACATGATTCAGTGACACCAGATTATTTTCCCATAAAGGGCACACTGACAAAATGGATTAAAGGCAAAATTTTCCAAAGGGAATATGCAGATATTTTTGCAGATCCATGCAGAATCCTGAAGGCTACCACTTGATCCTCTGTGCTTAAGGAGTTAAAGTGATTAGCAATTCCCAGTGCAGCACTGCTACACTTTAATTGCATTACTGCACCAAGAGAAGCCAAGAAAAATATAATTTCTCTTCCAACCAATACTGTCACTCTCTCTTAGCCTCCTTAAGTACCCCTGCTACATTACCAAGAGAGAACCTAATCATTGGCTGTCAAAATACATGTGCTGCCAAGGCTTTCAAGTCCCTTACATGTGTTTAGTCCTTGTCACATTTTAATGTCCTCACAACTCCTGCCATGTGTTTATCTTTACTACAGATTAGGTAATTTCTCAGCCACATTCAGCACTTAAGTTCACAGCTCTTAAGCAATTTTATATACGGAGGTGGCCACACCTGCTGAAAACACACTGTACAATCCCACTTAAACCTCAACTCCTGGAATTATTGGTGGTGCATAAAGTGACAGTTTCAGCCTTACCTGAAGTAATGATCTCCATAGATTCTCTTTTCTTACTGCACACATGATCAATGGACAGCACTTTGTCTTATGTTCCTGGAAATCACTTCTCCACCCTCATCTTTATTGCCCCATATGACCAGTAAAGAAAAAAGGTTTTGAGGGGCTTTAAAATTCAGTGGGTAGAGAGAAGCAAAGGCTCCCGTTTCCTTATTTTGGCTTGACCAAAGAGCACTGCCTGCACTTCACCTGCCTCCCTTCAAGGAGGAACTATCTCAGCCCATGAAGATACAAATCATTTGCCCCAAAACTGAGCCAGATACTGATTGAGCATCTCAGGGTGATATCTGGCATGCTGCCACCACTGAGGAGTATAAAGCACTTCTGGGTTCTGCATTCTGTACCTCTCAAGGAGAGATGTACACTGAGGATTAACCAAGGTAAAAAAAAAGATAGAGAAAGGATGTTGAGAAAGAGAGATCATATAATGATACTTCCAGCTTTGGCATCTTTCAATGAAGAATTACAGGGGCTCTTTCAATTTTGAGAAGAGCTATTACAGCACATTCACTTAGTCACAGATCATTCAGTAATAAAGCAGTCAACTTGTTTTCATCTGCTTTTCCTTTTAAAATCCTAACTACAGAATTACAGGGGGAAGCTCCTCCTATTTCCAAAGAAAAGAAGCCTTTCGAAAGCAATCTCAGTCATGTAAACCTTTTCACATCCCACTGCAATTCACAAAATATTCTTCAGGGCAAACAAATTACATTGGCCATCTTTTCCACTGGAGAAACAAACATAAATAGCTTGCAAAAGACTAAGGGGTGTTAAAAGTATGCTGCAGGCACGAGAAACACGTGTGACAGATGTTTTGAGAAACAGTGTGGTTTGCTGGATGGAGCTTTACATCAGCAGCCATCTAAGCTCTATGTGGCCCTGCCTGTTCCCATTCAGGTTGCTCAGTTTGTACCTGTTATCTCCCCAACCTTTGCTTTTCTCCACTTACAAGGGCTACTCCAGGCATGTGCAGGGACCCAGCCCTTCTGAGTGTCATGTCAATTCTTTCACTACCACCACCCATCTCAACTGGGTTACAGAAGTGGAAGACTGTTGGAAGTAAATAAACAGAAAACACCACAGATGGTGGAGAATCATAGCTGAGAGCAATTTATTGACCCGCTGAACTCAGCCACAATCTACAGTAATTGACTGCTCATTTATTAAACATCTGATTAATCATTTATTAGCCCTCTATAAACTATTTAGAAATGCAACCTGAATACAGAGGGTGATGAAGGCTGTGTGACAGATGCCTTTTATCTGCCCAACAGATAAAATACTAAACCTCTGCATGTTAAAGCAGGCAGCCTGGTAGCATGGACTTAACATTCCTTCCAGCAAAGCTCCTCCCCATTATTGTGCCATTTTCTCTAGAATCGTGCCACTCCTTTAACTCACCTCAATATTCCAGATATTTAAATTGGACAAGAGGTCCCAGTGGAAAGTGCCTCTCTCATCGACTCCGCTGAAGCCATAGCCAGCTGCATTGTTGACTGCATCTGCTGCAATGTCAAAGCAAAACAGGTCAAAGCAGACTGCTGGAAGAGCTGTGCTTTCTTACAAGTCAGTATGGCACCAAACACACATTGAAGCCAGCTTTGTAGCAATTAGCATCCTCTCTTTCAAAGAGAAGCTTCCTCTTGACAAAGGGGCATTGCTAGAAGGCAACACAAGAGTCATTTCCTCAAGAGGAAAGACTAGCTACTCCTTGGGCAGAATAAATAAAATAATAAAACAAAACCAAAGCAACTATGAATAGCAAGGACTTTTCCCATTATTTTGCCTTTATCTTTATCTGAGATAGATACCCGAGTTGTCATAAATTGAATTAGCATTTTCTTCAAAAGGGTACCTGGATGTCACAGCATCTTCCAGAACTCAGAAAAACTAGTGTCTCAAAGACATGCCTACCCTTCCCATTTAGAGTTCCAATGCGGTTGTTTTAATTAAGACTTTCATTCATGCTCCCACAGACAAAGCCTTTTGCTAATCCTGTTGCTCAGTGCCTCCCTAAGTACCTCACCATCTCTACAAATCAAACATCAAGTAACTTCAATTACAGACTTAACTACTCTAAGTGCAAATAAAGGCTTGGGTAGCAGTAAGCATTTCACATGCTGAACTCTGCTCCTTCCCAGGGCACCATCAGGCACCTCCCATCCCAGCCCTGCCCGGGAGCTATCTCATTGCACTGAGAAAACAGGAGGGACTCATCACCTCTAGGTGCAGCCAACACCTAGGATTATTGGAATGAAAAGAAAAGCAAAAATATAGGTAAGGCTTTTTCTTCTAGATCATTTACAAAATACCAGCCTGGTTAAGTTATGCTGTAAAAAGATCAGCATTTCTTTCCCAAGAATAAAAATTGATTTTGCTTCGTAAGTGCTATGAATACAAGCATAAGCTCGAGGAGGAATCCAAAGGCACAAAACTAAGGAGAGAACTTAATTAAAAGCAACAAGAGTAACAATAAATAAATAAATAAATGAGCAACCTTCTTTAACCTGAAACTTTAAATTCTATTTTCCACTTTATTAAATGAGCTAGGTTTTACTGATGGAAAGAAAGGTCTCTTTTTTTAAATTCTTTCTCAGTTAAAAAAAAAAAATAAAAAAAAAAATTCCCCAGAAACCAAACCACAAAAGCCAACAACCTTGTCTGAAACTATATTTACCTTACGGCCTGCCAGTGTCTTGTTATGGGATCAGTAACAAGCTGTGAGGTCCACAGGACCCTGCCCAATTGCAGAGACTGGAGCTGCACATAATGGTCACCCCAGAGCAGGGGGACTCCTGGATTTGTTCCTCCTTGCTGCTCCAAGGGTGGCAGGGACCACTTAGTGTTTCTTTGCCAAAAGCAAGAAACCAGGAATTCAGGGACATAACAGCACAGTGGACCCGTCAGGCTCTCGCTTGCCAAGCTGCTGTCTGCAGAGCAAGGTGTGAAGCACAGCAGAATCTCCACTGCCCACCTTGGAACTGCTCACGACACCCCAACCTCAGCAGTGCCCAGCAGAGCTTTCCCTGATGGCTTGACCAGCTCTTTGGATGCAGGCGCTCAGTCCCAACCTGGTTTCCTCAACAGCTCTGAGTTAGTTTTGCAGCCCCATGACCATTGTTAACGCAGTGAGAAGCCAAATTTTTCATCTTTCTGTGGATCTGGAGGAATTCAGCAGCGTGGCTCTCACAATGGCATCACTGTCCTTCCTGGGGGCAGGAAGAGCTTATCGG
This sequence comes from Brachypteracias leptosomus, assembly GCA_013401335.1. Classification (NCBI taxonomy): domain Eukaryota; kingdom Metazoa; phylum Chordata; class Aves; order Coraciiformes; family Brachypteraciidae; genus Brachypteracias; species Brachypteracias leptosomus. Next base: position 187,249 of record VYZX01003467.1, read on the forward strand.
GGTGGTTTCAGCAGGCACTTTTGTAATGCCCTGGGCCATGCCACGGGGAGATAAACTGTGAAAGGATAAAGTGTCTGCTGTCGTGCTGTCTGGATTTGCAATGTGAATTAGAGCAGCCTCACCCTCCAGTGTGCAATGCATGCTTTTCCCAAACCCCCTCATTTGTAACATATTTCTACAGCCTCGTGCCACTTGTCCAAATTCAAGTCATGTCACAAATCCAGGTTCAATTTAGTTCTTTGACAATGAACTTTTAGTTAATTATAATTCCAGAAAAAATGGAAGCAACAATTTAACATTGAATCCCACAAAAATAAGCTTCTGAGCAAGCAATTCTTTATCCCAAAGCCTTTGCCATCGCACACATGCCAGTCCTGGCTGTTTTCCCTTGATCTGTCAAGTTTTATTCTCAGCAGCTTAATCACAGCCTCTCAATGAGTCTCCCTGGTTCTTTCCATCCCATTTCAATGACGTTCTTCTCAGTTTCAGGTGTGTGCATTGCTGGCTAAGCTTTCAGGATCTCCCCTACACACAAAGCCTTGTAATACCAGAAAAAAAAATCAGTCTCTCCATTTTGAGCCTGGCCTAGAAGGATTTGAATCCTCACACATACATGGGAAGGGTGACTTCTAAAGCAAAGAAGGTAAAAAACAAAAGGATGATTTTGAGCACCAGTCTAGCTGGCTCCCAATAAAATAAATTGGCTTCTCTCTATAATAAGCCCTTTTCCTCTCTTCTTTTCCTGGCAGAGATTCTTGGGTCCTTCCCCCCATGGTTCTCCAATCCTTTCTCTTGACTACTCAAAGCTAACATGTGTACACACAGTGCCTTCAAGGCAAAGCCCAACCTCAGCCCCCCAACAAGCACTGCAGCTTTCAAACACAGACACATGTGCTGAAGAAATCCCCAAAGGAAGAAAGAGATCTGCCTGCCCCATAACATATCATACAGCTCAAGCCAAAGTGACCAATTTTAACCTCCCAATCCCACTGATATAAATAGCAAATTACGGATAAAGCATAAAAATCAAGATTTAGAGAAGGCAAACTTTTGCTTCTTCTCAGAATTCATGTAAAAACTATTTTGGTACAAAGCTTTAAATAAGAGGTAGCTGTTATGTTGGCTTTACTGGCAAGAAGCTGAAACGCAGATTTGGTTCCAGAGGCAGGAGATGTCAGACCAGCTAAAAGAGATTTTATGCACGTTTTTCAAGATTTTTGATGTCTCCCCAGTTCAGTGGGGTCCATGCCTACAGGAACATGCAAACATCTCCCATGGGAACTACCGGTCTAGGGAATAATTTATCCCCCATCCCCTCTCACCAGCAATGTTTGAGACCCCCATCCCTCATTTATGAATGAATTATTACCTACAAAAATAAGTGATGTAGCCAGACTTACCTAACGTCCATGCAAAGTAATACTTTGGTTTTGCTGCCTGTGTTACAACATACAGGTAACCGAGTCTTGACAAGAAGGATGTTTTATCAAGAAATTCATTATCAATAATATAGGCCATAGGAAAGTTCTTGGTAAGTGTCAAGAACAAGATGAGGGATACTAGTGTGATACACAGCTTGTACATCACTGCTCCCTAGAAAACACAAACAACAATGAAACTTTCATTAGAAACTTTTGTTTAAGAGGAAAAATAAGGCATCATGACATGCAAAAACAATGTGCTTCAGGAACCACTAAAGTTAGCAGTGACAAAGCTGGTAATAATGAATTTAGAAGAGTTAAAGAAAAGGCCACTGTCAAGGCTTTGGTTTCATTTGTTGTACTCAAGCACCTACACAGATAGGTACAAAGGGCAATTAGAAGTCAAAGTTGGTGATGAACTTGACAAGAGACTCCTACATCAGTTAGTGAAGGTCCTAAAACAAGATAGGAAACAAAAAAACCAAACCCTACAATACAAAGGAGAAATCTTCCCTCCATGGACTGTCATCTCCTGGAACTAAAGACTAGATTCCTCCTGGAAGCCAAAACCACCAGTATTCTGTACAATAGTAGGTCTTATTGCCCAGCTACCATCCAGGGATCTTGCTAAAAATGACTTGTCCAGAAACCCATACATCTTACACAGCACGTATAGCTTCCCATGACGCAGGGTATCTGCTACACCATACTGCTTTCTATTACCATTCTCTAGCTATCCATATATTAATATTTCTGACAATCATGTCAGTAGTGAGAAGCTCAATTTCAAACACACATCAGGAGCAAACTCTCTTTAATAACTGTATCCTGGTTGCAGCTGGGATAGTTATTTTCTTCCTAGTAGCTGGTGCAGTGCTGTGTTTTGGATTCAGTATCAGAATAGTGGCGATAACACACTGATGTTTCTAGTTGTTGCTAAGCAGTGTTTATACTAACTCAAGGGTTTTTCAGCTTCTCATGTCTTGCCAGCCAGAAGGCTGGAGAGGGACGAGAAGATGGGAGGGGACACAACCAGGACAGCTGACTCTGACAGAAGGGATATTCCATACCACATGATGTCATGTCCAGTATATAAACTGGGGAGAGCTGGCCAGGAGGGGTGGGCTGAGCATCAGTCAGCAGGTGGTGAGCACTTGCATTGAGCATCACTTGTCTTCCTTAGGATTTATTTCACTCCCTGTTTATCTTCCTTTCCCTTATCATTATTACTATTTTATTTATTAAAATTGTTCTTATCTCAACCCACAAGTTTCACTTGTTTTCAATTCTCCTCCCCATCCCCCTGGGTGGAGAAGCAAGTGGCTGCGTGGTGCTTAGTGCTGGCTCAGGTTAAACCATGACATGTAGCCATAATTAAAAAGGTAAATCTGGCACTCAGATACCCTGTGAAAATTGACTTATGTCCTTAAAATAAAAGTGCAGTATACTATGGAAACAACAATGCATTTCTTTGATCCCAAGTACTGTTTATATCTTCTTCATATTCAGGAATAAATTAATGTACAATTATCTTTAGATGGTTACAATGCCATTTTTAGTATTCTCTGCTGACTTGCATCTAACAATATGGGCCTTATTCTGACCTCAGTCAGAACTAATGTAAGTGAGAAGCAACACCACTGAAGCCAGTAGAAACACAACTGTGTGCAACATGGGAATCAGGCATGTAGAGGCACCTACTCAACTTCAGAGGAGACATTCTGCACACACACTCAAAGCTGCATATTCAGTGTCACTTTACAGTAAGAGAGGAATCTGGCTCTCAGGCTATGTTATTCTGCTTGTCTCAAGCAATATTAAAGAAATATAAAATAATATTAGCGTTAATTGTATGTGAAAAATGACCTCCAAGCCATCTTAAAGTGTGAGATTCTCTTGCAAAGCATCTGGACAAAGCTAGTTTCTAATTAGCCATGATTCATGTAATCCTAACATCTCCTGCACTATGGGTAAGATTTGACCTTTTTTTTTTTTTTAAAATTTTCTGGCATTTCCTTTTCTGTTTGCAGTTGAGCTGCAACTTTTCCTGGTCAGAACCTGCAGACCATTCCCAGCACTGCACACAGGACACCCAGTAACCAATGACCTGTTTTGCAAGCCAAATGCATTTGGGGGAAACTCAAGAGGAAGACACCAGCCCCTTCACCCCTGACCCTGTGATAAAAACAGCAGCCACACTAACATTTACTGGGAAGATAATCCAAAAATGGCTTTTCTTCTTAATTATGAGAATCATGTACAAAGCTGTACCCTCCTGCCCTCTGCCATAAATCTTTGTCACTTTAAAAACTTACAGTTGGAGAAGGATTGGGAAGTTTGTCATAACCCTTCTGCTTCCAGTTCACTTCTAACAGTTTCATGTGCACATGCCTCCCTTCAATGAAGGCTATATAATCCTTGTAATTGCTGCAAGGCCCAGCTATGATGCTCATAAAATTGAGGAGATAGCTTAAATACTCCAGTAAAGAAGGTCTTGTCCTGTGAAAAGCACACACACATGACAGAACAGAGAAAAAATACATAAAAAACAAACACAAACTTCAAGGTAAAACATAGCAAGGACTTCAATTTTTTTTGTTGTACTGTTTGCTTCATTCCCCACACCTCTCCTACCACCCTCCCACCAGCTGAAAGCTCACCAGATCTTTTTTGGAGGAGATGAAGCACAGCCTCTCTTCTATGCCACTGATGCCTGGCAGATGGCAGTCAGAACAAGGGTAACGTGGAAGTGCTTCAGCTACAGGTCTGATTTGAAAAGTTCTGATCTTATTACTAGAAACATTTCTAGTTAAAACCAGTAATACATTCAAATACCCACTCTCAAATGAATTGACTTGCCCATTTTGAACAGGGCAGCAGTATCAGGAGTGGGAAGCTGGTAACTGGCTTTGGACATCTGTCCAGTACGTCAGGGACCAGTAGCAGCAGGCAGACCACAAGCTGAGCAGCACTGGTCTCACCAAGCTGTGCAATGCAGTACCTCGCCTTGTCAGACAAACCACAAGGCAGGGAGCATTTAAACCCAGGACTCTCAGGCCTGAGAGGAGCTCCCACCCACCCTTCAGCTCAGCCCTTTGAAAAATGGGAAGTGTGATGTGAGATGCAGAGGAAGAGAAAGAAAAGGCACTCTGTCCTGCTGTGCAAATAAAGGAAGTAATTGCCTCTATTGCATCACGAACAGGAAAAAGAATGAAGGGGAAAAAACATCTATCAAAAGATAGCCGCAGATGAAAGTCAAAGATTAGTCTATTGTGTTAGTTATTTCCATTTTGCAAGCACAAATCCCACAAGTTCCTTGGAGGGGTTTTATATTAGATGTAAAATGAAAAAGATCCACTGTCCTTGCTACAGATCAGTAGGGTGGAAAAGAAAGATGCACAGGCCTCTTGCTGCTTGTGTAATGTGTAAGCTGTTGGGCTTGCTTTATTTATGTGGCAGAAACCACCAACATCTAAATTCTGCACTGAAACACACAGTGCTCTCCACAAATGTGCTAACAGTCACCATCCAAGCAAATGAGGAGTCCCCAGATGAGCAGAGAAACCAGGGCACACTGTTTCAAGACTTTCCTGTTCAAGACAGATGGACATGCATAAACCAAAACCCACTTAAAATTCTTTCAGACCAAAACATAAATTTCTAGCAGAAGAACTACACAACAGTTAAACATTTGCTGTTGCCTACTTTTATTCTGAAGCAGAATTACTCTGAATAAACAGTTAGTCTGGCCAGGATTTTCTGCATTCACCCTGCTGGTTATTGTAGATGTTAGTGCCTGGATGATACGTTCTCTGGCGACAGCATTTCACAGAAGGATGCAGCAAACAATTTGGGGTAAGGTTCATCTTTCTGTTGTGCAAATTTGGGTCCATTATTTGGGTTTTGGAGCCCTACAGTACGATTGAAAATCAAGTCATCCGTTTCAACTTAGATTCTGCACACGGGTGGGTGGGGAGACATGAGCAATGCACGAAGGAATGTACAGAGGATGAGTGAGAAACACAAACAGACCAAGAACAGGAGGGAAGACAAAAGGCTGTATTACCAAAAGGGATTTAAAACTCTTCAGTTATGACTTGTCTGCCACCAACACTTCAGCCATTGGCATGTACTTTTCTATTATGAGCTCATCTACTGTGCAAGGAAAAAAAAGCAAGCCTGTTTGGTGAGAATTTGACTAGAATTAATCATATGGTCACAAGGGCCCAGTGCAGTTAAACATTATGCTGCAAGCTTTAAAAATAGATATAAAGCTGTGGGTCACAGCAAAAGTTATGAGAGTCTCCCTACAGGATTTTTGCTTTCCAAGAAATTACTCCATTCTTACTTTGAGCTTATAGGCAGATTTTCTGATGGCTGAATCTTCTGCCTTGGAAATGAAGGGAATAATTTCCCTGGCCTTCAACAAACCTGGTGAAATGGAGTTCTAGTTCTAGTGAAATGGAGTTATAGTTCTAAGACTAATTCTGTCATTTCTACATAGGGAAAAAAGGTGCTTGAACATATGATCAACAAGCTATCTCCCTCTGAAAAATGAGAAGACTAGTCACATAATGTGAAGGAGTATTAACATTATGGAGGGAGATAGGAAAAACAAAATTTCAGTGTCCAAAAATTACAGCAAAAGAAAGCAATACTTGAGGTGTCAGAGTCAAATCAATATGGGTTTTCACTGTGCAGTGGTTTGCTGACAGAGGACATGCATTCTACTTGGGAAAAACATCACAGATAGGATGAAGACAAGAGCCACAGGTCCATATAGTACAGTCTTAGCCTGAATATAAAAGAGTTGATTCAGGGTCTCAACTAGTTTTGTTGCATGTGGAGCACATATCGAAGACAATGAGATGTTGCCAAGTACTTCAGTGCTTTACTGACCAGCTGATGAAATAAGGCCTATAGCAGAGAAGCTGTTTGTGTAAGGAGGGCACTGACAGCAACATTACAAAACCAAAACTGCTCAAGCAAACAGAAGCAGCAGGCAGGAGTTTTGGCTTATGTACTGGGAAGAAGCAGGGAACAGCTGCATGGCCAGGCCACTAAGTTGGTTCTGACTTCACAAATGATAAAAACCACCACCACACCAAACCTGAGCCCTAAACTTCTTTGGATGAAATTAGACACAAGTCACTAGGGGAATTAAATGCTTACTTTACAGCAAGCCGATTCTGCTCAGCAGTGAGTTCCTCGGCTTGTCGCCCTATTCCTAGAGGGAAAGAAAAGTCACATTAGTTCTTTTTGAAAGCAAAACATTGAAAGCCATCCCCAAAGCCTTATGTTTGCATCCCACAGATAACTTTTCATAAGTTTCAAGATTTCTTCTTCACAGGCAGCTGTAACACAGCTCAGTTCCTAACTTTCAGGTCAAGTATACACATGTTCTACCATAACTCTTTACTCCATTCTTTGCTTCATTTCCCCCTTCTGACCCTTGCTACCCTTCCAGGAGGAGCAGCCACAGCACTCCCCAACTCACAATGTCACCAACTGGCAGCGACCCCCAGTAGCCTATACTAACAGTCCTGGGCTGGAAAACCCTCTGTTCCCAGAAGCTGCTGCCTCATTTAAGCACAAGCCTCCTGCTGTCTCCTTGGTGAGAAATGGAGCATTTCACAGCAGGAGAAGCAGGCAGTGGAAGAGAAGCGGGCTCTCAGGGAACAGAAGCTCCACTGGTGTGAACAAGCAGCCTGGAGCAAGCCTGAACCACACACGGCGGTAATAATCTGGAATTGTACAAGGTCCACACTGGAAGGGTGACCTCCTGTTGAGTGCCTGAGACCTTTGGGGCCAGAGGTAGAGCACAGACTCACTGTCCTGGGAAAACTATGAAAAAATCTTGTATGATGGCTACTGTGTAAACAGATGTTGCTCATTGCAAACATGTGCAAACCTTCACTCCGTGCATCCCATGAGGAGTCCCACCAGCTTCAGCAGAACAACTCACCACAGGGTGAGTCACAGCACTTGATGCTGAGGATGCATACATACAGCTCAGGGGCTTGGCACCAATTAACACTGCTGTTCTCAGGATATTGGCCATAATTAGCAATACACACACAAGACCCACTTCCTAAAAAAAGACTGCTGATAAGCTGCTCAATTCCATTCTCTCCACTATTTCAGTTTGTAAATACTGGGAAGGTGTGAGTTCCAGGGAAACAATTAAACACCTAAAGGGTTGGGTATTTTCTTTCTGTTTCCATTTATGAACAGCTGAGGTATATTTTTTGCAAACAGAAATTTGTCACTGACACTTGAACTGCAAGCTGCCTCCAGTTGATCAACTGCTCCATAAATGGACGTTCACAACATAATAAGCCTTTCCTACAGAAACCTGTTGGATTTCTGCTTTGCTTAAAATGCTCCTGCCTCTGCTGTTGCCTTTTCCTTTGTCTGTTTGTTTACCTTCAATATTATAGGTGTGCAATATTCAACACCGGGGCTGCATGCCACTGTGGCACATAGTGACAACTCAGCTGGTTAGCTTAAAAACAGAAGCAGAGAAGCCCCAAGTGACATGCACGTCACCAAGGTCAATCAGCTGAGCTTCAAGCTGCACCCATTCTAGCCAGCTAAAACCATTAGACCCCCTTGGCCTGTGAACAGTGCCAGACCCTGCAGTGGTGGTGTGGCCATCACCTAGATCATAACAACTCTATAGCAGATTACTTATTTAGTCACCCACAGCTTATAATGCAACGGGCCTCAGACCATCAGAAATTCACACTGCACCATCAGTAGACATGAGCAACATCAGTACTGGTGACAACTGACATTTCTGGCCTTTGCACTGTGCTGGACACAGGCATTTTACCAGGAACAATAGTGCTCTTTGTCACAGCACAGCACAAGACTGAAGACGATGTTATTTTGCTTACAACTGTGCTGCTCCCTGCACTGGGAAAGGCAACTGAACAGAGTATATTACCACTGAATACATCAGGGATAGCATATTTTTTTTCCTACATTAAGCATTAATGACTGAACCTATGTATCAAACAGAACTCTTGATTTCTGAGAATCAAGAACAGCTTCAGAGAGCTTAATGGAGATGTACTGTAGCATCTAAACAGCAGATACTGATACTAGCTAAAATCCAGACTGGCCTCAAAACAAAGTAGAGCACCCAGAGGGGAAAACAGTTTTCTGTTACTGCAAGGATAATTTAATCCAGGAACACATCAAAAATTGAAGTTTTGTGTTTTCCTCCACAAAGCATTTTTCTTCTTCAGTTGGAGCAACTCACTGAGCTACATTCACCCACTTTGTAACTCAACCACAGAATGCACAGGAATAAAGAGGCTGTCTTCAGGACATGGGAAGAGATTTCTTTCCTTACCATCATGTAACTGGCACGCAAGTGTTGTGATCTTCTGTGTAATTATCATCAGTGGACTATAACAAAGAGAGAAACAACAATTACATGTCTCCTAATACCAAGTGTCCCCAGCTTCATTACGGAATGTCTCTATCCCTTTAAACGGCATAACTGTATCAGCAACCAGTGGAAAACATCCAATTAAAACTGAAGGAGGAACTCAGGCATAAGACAATTGCCTGGGTTCAAAACAACCCCACAGTAACTTGCACTGGAATTTTTAATTGCTAAGTGCACACAAAGCCTTATTTGATGCCTCCCCATTCTGCAGCAGTGCAGATCGCCATTCAGAAGGAAACACACCACTGGGAAATACCCGTGTCTGCAGCCCACTGGGCTCCCTTTCAGGGGAAAACTACATTCAAGCCTGGTATGACACAACATTAGAACACAGCAACGCTGCTGTAACATAGCTCTGGATCTTTTGACTGTTACTCTCCTGTTTATCTCCTCAATGCCCTCAAATTGTTGACTCTACAGATACACATGCTTCTTTCCCCACATGAACAGCCCTACCAATTAGGGCTCCATGCAAATACCAGAACAGTTGACAGCACAGCAGTTTCCCACTTGCTTCTTGGCCATGCAACTACCTTGTAGACAGCCTGTCCAAGATGTACCATCCAACTGGGAGTGTCTGGGCATGTGGGATCTGAAGCCTTCCAAACACATGAGCTAGCTGTGCCTGAGCCACGCTTACAGGCTACAATCACCCAGCAGCTCTGGGGCTAACCAAACGAGCAGTGTAGGAACAGCCACTACGTTCAATAGGGCTGCTTATACTTCCTAGACCCAGCTTTACAGAGCTTCTCAGCACCGCAGGCATGTGAGCTGCTGCAGCTGAGGAATAGAAAAAAGGCAAAACCCAGCTTGGTGGCACCAGGAACTGGCCCCACCAAGCCAGGAGCTGGACGCAGTCAGGAGCATTCAGAAGTATGTAAAGAACAAAGTTAGGTGGAAAACCACAGGGACAAGAAACCAATACCTCAGAGGCAGAGGCTCCAGGGCTAACTGTGGTCCATCTACAGCTTCTAAGGGTTGTGGAGCTCTAAACCCAAACCACAGCACTGAACATGTGTAATCTGGAAGGACCCAAGGCAAGTAAAGCAAGGGATGAGCTCCTGCCAACACTGCCTCTCCCCATCCCTCTGCCACTGGGGACACCAGCACAGGGTCCCAGTTCTCACACTGCCTATGAGACCTTCACAACTGCAACAGCCAGGAGGTTGTAACGGGTGATGAGGATACATCATTATTTTTAAAGCATTAATTGAGATGATTGTATGTAAAACCAGTCCATAGGAGAAATTAGTCTTCGCTGAGAAATAACACAATGGATTGTTTCTCAATTTGGTGATTAATTATGAGCATAAACCATACAGAGGTTTCATCCTGAATGCAAATTATATCTTCAACATAGAAATTATAACCTGAGTTTGTGTACATGCTATCTACAGAGTTTGACCAGTATATGAAACTTTAAGAGATGTAGGTGATTACTCCAAATATTATGGCTATTCATTTTAAATACTGCAAGACATTTCCTGGAATTCAATGAAATAGAAGCCTTCAACTTTTTATTTTTGAACATAGTTCAAGCACTGTGTTTTTCCCCACCAGTTTCTCAAGGTAAGAATAAATAAATAATCAAAAGTTACATTCAATATCTTTGTCTAAAATAGCTATAACAGTCAAATATTCATGTTCTGCAGAGATTTTCAAGAAATCATTCTCAATTACATCAACCTGCTGGTTACAATCAAATATAACCCCAATGACTGAAATAAACTGTTTTCAATCTGAGTATCCCACTATGATAAATCAAACTGATTTTCAAGATAATTAATATCCTGAGCACATGGTAAACACAAGAATACTGGAAAAAGACATTCTTCAGCATAAGTGGTCTTTTGGGGGTTTTTTAATACTAAATATGGCTTATCTTTTTCAAGAGTCCACAAGTAATTCTGCGTGGGTAGAGTAATTTGCATTTTCTATCCAAAAACAGAGAACATGCAGTATCAGCCAATTTCTTAATCAGAAGCTATTTTTATCATTTCATCAGTCCCTACTTCAAATGTCAGTTAAAAAGCTTGCACATGAAATCCAGGGCAAGCTTAAATACAGACAAAACTGGAATACAAACATAACATAAGGGTTTGTACAGCAGCTCTCCTTGGGTCACCTGGACCACTGATTGCAGCTGAGGAATGGATGAATTCAACAGTGACTTTTCACCTCCCAATATTGTGGAATAGTGATTCTAATTTTTATTCCAATTCATCTTTCAAGAAAAGTTATTTATAAGCTGGTTTCACCATTATCTTCGACATCCTGTTTCTCAAAGTAGGTTTTCCCATTGACAAAATTTAGCTTTGCTTTCAAAGACACATAAATCCCAATCCCTTAAGCATACATAAAAGCAGATTTTTTTTAATCCTTAAGAGAGACAGAGGCTGTCCTTTAACCAGCAGTTCTACTGCAATAAACACAGAGTTTGATTTTGTCAGAGCTTGACCTTTTAGCTACACGGGTGAACTTGTTCACTTGTTTCAACCTGGTTCAATTTGTTGCATATGTTTTTTACAGCAAGCACTTGATGCCAATATTGAAGTGTGTAACTAAACCTCAGGCTGGGAGCCAAAGCTGTACGCCTTTAAGTGCCTAAATTTAGATACTTGTCTTAGAAAATCGGGCCTCTCGCTGCAAGGCAGAGGGAACCAAAATGCAAACAATCCTGATGTGCTGATTAACCGAGGGGAGCAGAAGTGCAGCCTGCACTAAAGTCACACAACGTATAAACACAGAGCAGGGAGAGGTTCTTTTCATCTATATTAGGAATTCGTGGCACGTTGTAACCCGGCAGAACAAGCCAACCTCTCCTGCACTTTAATCAGGAAAGATGGATGGTCTTCCTCCCTCAAACCCCAGCTCCAGAGACAAGGGAGCATAAAAGTGATGCTGCTGACACTGTGGGTGGAAGGGAGACCCACAAAGTGCATCTGAGATACCTTCAGCCCTCCCTCCTGCTATCATTTTATTACACATCTACGTAACTTTTCTATACCCTACCAGGAAGGTGGAAACCTGCTGTATAGTGGCAATGGGATGACACCCTCTAAATCTTTCACAAGATCTGTATCAGGTATCACTAAACGCTTCATGCAAAGGGTAAGCAAGGTTTCAGGTGAACAGGGAACATTTTCCTCTTCCCTCACCCATCTACCATTCCCCTTAGGGGATCAAGCCTTCACTGCAGGAAAGGGCAGAGCACAATAAAATAGCAGTACTGGAGCTCTTCCTTTTACTGGTGCCCTTTTGGGGTGTGGAGGGCTCCACTTTCTGCACACCCAGCCCTGTCCCACTCCTCCCTGGGACTTGCCAATCTCACCTCATCACACACACACAGAGCACAAGTCTATGACTGTTTTTGTTTCTCCATAATGAAAAATAGTCCCTTCCCCCATATTTGCAGAGCAATGCATGAGGACACAAGTCTTGAAACAATATTAAAAATCGGAATGTTAAGAAAAATACATTTAATTTCGAGGGGAAAATAGTATCAGCATTTTCTAAATACACATGTCAGTTTTGATTACTAAAACTTGGCCATATCAAAGTATTGAATTGTTATTTCTATTCAACTTTTCAGGCAAGTTCTAATTTTAAACAGCAATAAAACATTGAGTCAATACATAAAGTACAGCATCATATTACACAAAGTCCTTGTTTCCAACATGATAACATTTTAAACCTGAGACTCTACTGGACAAAGTGCTACAAACAAGAAGGAGAGTTAACAAAACTCTAACACTTCCAATAACCTTTCTTTCTCCCACATTTTGAGAGATGCACAGGTTACTGGAGTGAAGCAAATTATTAGGCTGAATTTAAAAACAAAAATCTACTATTACTATACTTTCATTTACAGATGAAGCATGGAGACCTATCTCTAGGAAGGAAGCATTTGAAATAAAACACATTTAAGAAGCCCAAATATGATCGAGTTCAAGTCATTTAAACACCTTCGAATTATTTTGCAGCCACATGCAAAGTGGTGATTCCAAACCCTCTCCTCTTCACCTGTCCTACTACAGTTACCAACTAGCACAGAAACAGAGAATTTTATTTACACGTGATGTGACTTTCCCCTTCCTCTTATGTTTTATATGTTGGCTAAGAGTTTAATCTCAGGTTGTATCTGCATTGTACCTCCTACACACAAACCATAGTGGCCGACTTTTAATAATAAATAAATAAATTTAAAAAAAATCAATAAATTGTCTCATGGACTCAGTATGAAATGGGGAATTTCAAAAAATAAACACCCCGAAAGTGTCTTTACGTTACCTTAGATGCCTTGAAAAATAGCACAAAACAAAAATGCAACAGTGTACAGAGAATGCTCAATAGAGGGTTTTGCCCCCCAGATTAAATTTCCTAAAATAAATTACACCAATTAATGCCATTTTTAAACACAGCTTTTCCCAAGGTAAGATATTTGCCCAGAGGAACTAGAGATGCCAGCATCAGTGGTAGGCTGCTGTGGGGACCTTCCCTGCATCCCAGGCTGGCTTCTGCACCTAGCAGGCTCCGATGCTTATGAGAGAAAGGACATTTGCCAAGCAGAGTCTGCCTGACCTTAGGTAATCCCGTGGAGGAGTCTGGCACACGCTCACCAGAAATAGTTTCCACTGACCCGATTTCCCTAAGAGAGGGGGTGGAGTCAAAAGGCTCATTGCCGACAAGACTCCAAAACAGCAAAGGCTGATTTCAGGTTTATGTCTTTAGCCTGAAATCATGGTGAGAATTTCACAGTCACACTCATCGATGACATGAACTGTGCTCTGAGGAGATGGCTGAGCCAGACACCACAACAGCTTCACTGGCAGTGGGCTCTAACTTCTACTTTCAACAGCAAAATGAAGAAGTGCTGAGGCACACAGAGGAAAAATACTTCACTAAACACACTCACATCTCCAAAGCAATTTCCAATTTGCTTCATGTGGTTTTCTCTGGTGAAAGCTCCTAAAGAGCATTTCTTACGCCTTCATGATTGAAGCATTTCACTTAAGAGCATTGACTTCTGGAGAAGTGTCCTCGGATGAATTAGATGCGCAGGGCTCTCTAGCAGTGACTGCCTGCTTGAATTTTGGCTGATTCCCACATTGTGGCTCTTGCAGGGCTTCAGTTTAACCAATGCTAAGTGATCTCTGTGCTGTTTCAAGGGGACAAATGCTGAGCAGAGCAGCCAAGCAGCAAGCGGGCACAGGCAACTGCCTGACCTTCCCTTGCTAGCCCTGCACCTGCACTGCTGCAGTGTCCCTGGGGACATGCTGTGGACCAATGTTACCCAGAGCTGCTGGAACACACGGTGCAAAAATGTACTGCACTTCATACATTTAAAAAACAAGAAAATAAAAATAACCGCCTGAACTGGCAGGACCAGTGAGTATTCCTGGACCGTGTTTTAGCGTGGTAACAGAGTACATGGTTGGTTGTTTCCATCAGCAAATGTATTTCCTTGCTAAAAAACGGCTGCAGTACCTTTGTTCCTTTCTTTTGTGGTTGATACTAAGTCACTGAGAGGGGAAAAACCAGGAACCAAGCCCTAACCACCCAAGAAAAATTCACTACATGAAGTGACACTTGTTACTGAAGTATCTGCTTATGTGGCTTCTCGAGAGGGCTCTTGCAATGACCATCCCTTTCTAAGAGGTTTGCTGAGAATGCTGCTGCTGTTCTGCATTTGGGATAGACATAAAGATGCCTGTTCCTTCTGGAGAGTGACATCCACCAAAACATTAATGTAAGCCTTACAGACTTGACATCTGCAGGGAGGAAAACTGCTCGGATCTCCCTGATAATTCAGCTCTGGTCTCTCTAAGATCAACAGATTGCAAGCAATGCAATGTTTTTCATAAGATGAGTTTCTTTTCTGTAAAGAACTGCACCAAGAAACTCACATATTCAGAAGTGCTCCCTAACGTTCACCAAATGAGATGCAACATTAGAAAATTCTCCTCAGACATGCAAGAATTCAAAGAGGAATACAGAAAGTTCTATGGTCTTAATCAAGCAAAAGATTAAAGCAGACACAACTTCATATGGATGAGGAGGAGCTCCTCTAAATTCCATCCAGACAATCATATGCATATGGCATTTATTCATGTAGCTTGCTAGATTAAAACCATATCTATTACTAGTTTCCAAAAGCCCCAGTCAAGATCCCTTGACTCATTTTAAACTAATTTCTCTCTAAAGCCATAATACTACTATACTCAGAGTTTGTGATACAAAGGAAAATGAACTGTATGTTAGTATTACCATTTTTATAAAGTTGTATAGAAACCAGGCAACTTACCAGCATAATCCTCTTAGCATAAAGAAGAAGAAATAAAAGAGAGAAAAAGAGAGAGAAAGAGTTAGGATTTAGTTTTCCTAAGTACAATGTATAAATGCCATGCCAAACCGAGCAAAATAAAATATGCATGTTTCTCTCAAAGACTGATTTGAACCAAGGGGGAAGCACAGCATTCAGTTATTTTACAATTAGTGTTCAAAAATGAATAGTTTTCTTTGAGAAAGCAGTCAAAAGAATTCCTAAATTATGTCACCACATTTCTGTGAAATAATATAGACGAAAGAACTTTGATAAAGTATAAATATACACACCTTTTTTTTTGAAGTAATTAAAATTAAAGTGTAGCAAACTGGAACTGGTTTTCATTAAAACCTGGCATCCAGTTTAAAAAAATAAGGGGGGGGAAAAAAAAAAAGACATTTTCACTTAAGTACTATGAAATACATGAAAAACTTTTAGATAAAGAAATTATTGCAAGCAGCTTGAGTACAGTTGTGATTGTGGGAGTCAGTGACCAAACCTACCCTTTGCATGACTTGGAAGAATTAACTAGTCACCAGCAGGGAACAAGTTTCCTTACTTGCTAACCTTTAAGTGATGAGTCACAGTTTGATCTTTCATTTTCCAGTTTGCTTAAGACATGACTCAAAAGTTACCTTGTTCTTTCCATCTCTACCTGCATCTTACAAGCTGCGCTCTCAAAATGAGGGGACTCCAAACAAATAGCACAACTACCACTAAAGAACCAAAAAAAAAAAAAAAAAGGGTTATGCATGCAAGCTGTTAAGTGCACAAAGCAGGTAAAGAGAGCAAACAAGGTATGTCAGCTTGCAGCACCAACACTGGGAAACACTCATTTAACATCCGGCCCATCCCTTTGGGGAACCAACATTAGAACTGGTTATGTGCCTATTTGATGTGGAATAAAACTTCCTCTTTGCAATCAGATATAGAATCACAGAATGGTTTGGCTTGGAAGGGACCTCAAATATCATCTAGTTCCCACCCCCCTGCCATAGCAGGGACACCTCCCACTAGAGCAGGTTGTTCAAGGCCCCATCCAACCTGGCCTTGAACACCTCCAGGGATGGAGCATCCACAAACCTCTTAGAAACCTGTTCCAGTGTCTTACCACACTCAGGGTAAAGAATTTATTTCTAATTTCCAATCTAAATCTCCCCTCTTCCAGTTTGAACCCATTACCCCTTGTCCTACAGGCCTTTGTGAAAAGTCCCTCTCCAGCCTTCTTGTAGGCCCTCTTCAGATACTGGGAGGAAGGCCAGAGATTTATGGGATACTGAGACCTCAGATAAAAGTCAGCAGATCACAGGCTTTTTATTCTCTCTGCAAGATTCCCTTAAATCCAGTGTTTTGGCTTCTTAATGTATGTCTCCAGCCACATTTGCCCAAAAGAAAGAGAGGCCGGAGGGAGATGGACATCGTGCTGTGGATTCTGTCTCAGTTGGTTCTGAAGTCCTGAAGGAGAACTTTAAGTTCATTCTTCCAGCCAGGAACCTGTCTGAATGCTTCTCTATGCAATAGATGCAGAACCATCAAACATGGGAGAATGAGCAAGAGGAGGTCCCGTTGCTGCTCATACATGGTAAAACCATGGTCAGGGCATATATTTTGTCTCTTCACATCATTACATGTGTTTAGATGTGTGCATAAAGCCTCAGTGGGCATACATTACTTACAGCTGAGGAAAACAGGTTTTAAGACAGATTTATGAGGCTGACCTGGGTTTCAGCACTTTGGATTGCAAGTTTTTGTTAGTACCACTACAATATTTTTATTTACTCTTATTTTTTAAAATATACCATGAAGATGTAGTTCATATCCATACTACCTTTTCCAGTTGTTTACTACTTAGCAGTTTTACATTTAACTGAAGTTTAGGAGTTGGTTTATAACTTGAAGCATCAGGACAAAAATAACAGAGAAAGTTCAGGTATTATTCTTTCAATACCATTATTGTCCTCAAGCCCATCATTATATAAGAGTAGCTCCTTTTTCATCAAGAAAGCAGCAAATGCCACATAGTAGCATAATATGAACAACCACCATTCCTCTTCTACCTACAGGCTCAGCTGGATCTTTAGTAAATGTCTTCAGAGACAGCTAAAATGCCTCACATTGCATTTCTGAACATGCTATTCAGAAAAGCATGCTCTCTTGCATTTCTCTCAGCCTCAAACACACACTGATCTACAGCATTCCAATCCCATTTATAGGCTTCTTGATATGCCACACTTCCAGAACATGCTTTTGTATATTAAAAGAACTGCAGAAAAAAAAAAAAAAAGAAATTTCTCTAATTGTTCTCTTTTCTGCCCCCCTCCTCTAATAAAAAACCCCTCAAAAATCTCAGAGGAACTCTCCCCCAACCTCCTGAAGTTTAATTAAATTCTTAAACCAACCACCTCACAGAGACACATGTACAAAGACAACAAAAAAAAATCATTTTCCTATTCTATGGCTATAAGAAGGCAGAGGCTTGGAAAAAGCATCTACACCTTACTGTGCCAGTATATGGAACTTTTACATAGTATGTTACTAATTACTCTGTATTCAGATACTCAGTTAAACAAGTGAAATACAGATTAGCAGATTGTTTTTAAATCATGCAAAAGCACATCTTCCTCTCATAAACAAAATATAGAGTTAGCTTCCTGTATTTTTGCAAGCATCAGCTACTGTTTCAGCAAAATCAGAGACCAGAGTAGATATGAAAAACACTGTTCCACTGAAATGCACGGCATATAAAAGGTTGTGCTATTTAAACAGCAGCCACCACCCTCCCCTGTGAGACAACCCATAAGACCAGCAACAATAGCAAAAGCTGATCTCTTGTCTCTCTGCTCGGGTTACCCATTCATCCACCTCCCAGTTCCTTCCATCTCTGCCCAAGTGCCCCTGCCCCATCCACTGGAGAGCCTGGGGTGGGAAACACCTTCCCAGCTGGGGCATCAAGATAAATCAGAACAGGGGAAAGGATGACCCAGAGCCTATGGTTGTGCCTTGGAAGGTGGGAGAAGAAGAGCCCATCCCACCTCTCAGGGCAGACCACCAGGGACCAGAGCACCAGCAGTGCTGCTCCCCAGGGCTTTATGCACTGCCCCGGCTCCAGTAAGAACCTGTGCAGACTTCTCCTGCCAGGCTGCTCTAGGTGGAAGTCTAGCTAACCAAGCTCTACCTTCCTAACTAGACAGCACCTAGCAAGAAAACAGCAGAAACAATGAGTCAATGCAAAAATCACACAGTGTTTATTCCTTCCTTAAAAGAAAAAAGTCTTTGAAAAAGCTCAAGGGAAACAAAACTGCAGGTGCTCCACAGATAACATAAAAATTATTCTTAAAAGATACTGAATTCAACTAATACTAATTGACACAGGACCCAGCTTGCAGACTCACTCACCCGGAAAAATCTGTAGTGAGAATACCATAATGAAATATGTATATTCGGCTTATGTGGCACAACGTGAGGTATCCCATAGCTACGACAAAGGAGTACCTAAAAACAACATACAGAACACACAGTTACCAACACAAGTACCAGCAAGAACCAGAATCACTCAAATTGGGTTTGGGCTTGTTTAGGAGTGGAGCTTGATTTTTGCAGATTAGGTTGTTAAACGTGAAGCCACATTACAAGATCTGACAGAAGTTTTCAAGGAGGACTGATGGTTTTGTGTACCCAGCTGAAACATTGCAGAGGTGTCTCCTCACACTGGGGGTAGGGAAAAAAAGAAAAGAAATGGGATCACTTCAAGTTGTGCATTTCAATTTCAGAGTTCCCACTCTGAAATTTCTGACTCAAGAATTTGAAACCAGAGGATACTGTATGTGCATCACTGAAGTTATCCACTGCCTTTTTTATCTGGAAATGTTATTGACATGTACAACTCTTCCTCAGATCTAGAAGGAAACTAAAATGTTTCAAGCTAAGATATTTTCTCTCTTCTGATTTTGTATAAAGGCAGACAATGACAAATGGCCTAATCTTCCCACCTCTGTATGCTAAAAGATGCCTCTTTCCAGAAGAGGTATTTCTTAAGCAGAGCTTGACAAATTAACTCTCTGTTTTTTGAGATGAATGCAAAATTATTAGGCAGGACAGTAGTATGACTCGTTCCATCTTAAGAGTTGAATAATCTGAGGACTGGAGGTGTTGCAGTATCCATGGGGGCAGATGCAGCCTTTCCTACAACTAACTTCTCCCTGTATCTACCTGAGCAAGAAAGGGGATACTGGGGAGGTAAGAAGCAGACGGGTATTGGGAAACAAGACTGACAAATGAAGCAAACTAGACAGAGTGCAACAGAGAGCTGGGACACCAGAATGAAAGGCTTGCATCGCATGGGCAGGCCAGGACCTGGTGGTCTGCATCAGAAGATAGCCACACAAAGGAGAGGATGCAAAGACCTACAGAGGAACGTAACCACACAACCTGCGCACCCAGCAGAGCTGAGCCATGGGAGGTCCGGCAGGCTGGTAGCACACACTGCCAGGCAGGATCCCCCCAGACCCATGGTGGAGAGAAATCAAACAAAAGGAACAGTCACCAAATGACTGAAAATGAGCCAGGCCTTTGTCCAATCATGGCTGGCTTTAAAAGAAATTAGTTTTTCCTCCCCAAGGACTAATAAACTGCAGCATGAATGACAGTGATGGATTGCAAGGCAACCTGCAGGTCATGTGGCCAACAGCAAACAGCTGGATGAAAGGCAGACTGAGGGGAAACGACAGCTTCTTCAGGAGATTCAGAGCAGAATTTATCTTATTTTATCTGGCTCAGGCATCCAGTTCAGCCTCAGCAAGGTCCTTGGTCTCCCTCTCATCAACAGAGAACAACAAACATCCCTCCAAGGGCAAGGCATTCAGCTCAGACACATGTAATAGTGATAGATGGGATGAAGCATCTAAATTAAACCTCAATGCTAAGTGTAAAGCACCTAGATTGAAAGGGGGGAGAGCGAGCAGGGAGAGAGACACTGAATTGCTGCTGCAGCTCTGAGCAGTTCTGATGCTTGATTAGTTTGTCCAGTTATAGTCCTTGAGGGCTGGCAGCTTCACCAGGGATCAAACTAGCAGAAAATCATCAGGGAAAGGAGCACACAGGTTACACTATGTAGATTCTTTATTTCATCTGCTCACTTCCACTTGCATTTTGGGGGGAAAAAGACAAGTCTTGAAGCCCCGCTATGAAGGATCTAGTGCTCTTACAGGCTCTCTGTATGAACAGGTCCAGCCCTTAAACTGGCACTTCTCAAGCTCATCCTCAAGCAGCTTGAATACACTGTTATTTTGCCAAATTTTATGTTGTGGATGTACTTTGAGTCAAACTGCTATGGTCAGTGGGATACAATAGAAAAGTCCTAACCCAGTCCTCCCAGCTGAAGGGGTTTTCAGCATGTTGGATTGCTATTTCACACAGACTATTTTTCATCAGTGGGTGACATTAATGAAGCGGTTTAATTTGTGTTCAGTCTACATCTATTTTTCTTTTTGTGACTAATTAGCTAACAGTAAGAGTGAAGGGGTTTCTTGCTGAAATTGTGCTTGTTTCCCTACAACCACCTCAACTTGTCTAGGATGACATAAGCATCGGATGGTGCCCTCTGTAGACTTGGTCCCTCTGATCTACCATGAGTAAAACTCCTGCATCTTCCTCAAGTGATGGGTGGAAACAATGACCAGGAGACAAGTAATATATGGGTTTAGCACCTTTTCCTTCTCGTCTCTGGATGGCATTTCTTTCATAAATGTCGTCCAATTACTTTTGTTTTAACTTTTTTACTAAATACCTCTGGAATTCCAGGCTTTGCATTCTTTGAAGGGGTGGAAAAAACCTCCTAGATTAATATCTATCTTGCTGGTGCAAAATGCTTGTGACTGCTGTAGACAGGCCTGCTTTGTTTATGGTTCTAAAAAGCCCCAGAGAAATCATAAGTGATGGTCCCCATCTGGATATTAGAGAAGAGTCACCTCATGAAGTGATAAAGAAGAAGGGGAGGTTATTATCTGAGCCTCAGATCCTCAGACAGCCCTGGCACCAAGTGAAGAAGGGGTTTCCATTCCCCAGCCTGGACTGATGTGGTTGTGAACATTCAGCAGCAGCTACAGAAACAGCCACACAGCAGAGACAGAAATCACCTGTAACACACCCAAACCAACATCACAGTATTAGCCACATGCTGTTAGGGACACCAGCATGAAAGGAGAGAAGTCGTAAGAACTGCCAGCTATGAAGTCACAGTTTTACAAATAAATATTCCTATTTGTGGAGATTGATGGGAAACAAATGACTCCACCTACACAATTTTAAAACTCCTATGTGTTGAACTCTCAACAGAGAGCATGGTACCCATACAAGAAGGTTCAGTGTCTGAGCAGAGAAGTTCTTCCACATGAACTTCTTCTCAGAGAAAGAAGCAGATAACTATCACATAGTTTTCATTTTCATACGAAAGTGCTTTTTGACTTTTGGCCAGGAAGTCACTCATTTGATAAAGCACTTTAGGACTCCTAGATGTCTTCCTTCCTCTTGAATGCTTTTACAGAGAAAATAAAGATCCCACGGTGAAGAACTGCTCATGGTGATGCCATAAACTTCTGCTTTAAAGCAATGACATTCCTGGTACTTTCTAAGTAAGTAAGCTCAAAGCCCAGTACCAAAGGCAGGATTTAATTTTGTAGATGGCCAAGTTAAGCTGCTACAGTGACCTTATTTGAACTAACTCAAGAGTAAGTGGAAAATACCTAAAGGCCAAACCGTAAGGGGGAAAATCCATTTAAAAGTATTATCAAAAGTGATCCTCAAGGACAAGAGACTTAAGGAGAATATGACTTCATTATGTTGAGGAAACCAGAGGTTTGGGTATAAATTATTAAGCCACAAAAGCCAATTTTTGAGGCCTGCAATTTCATAGGGAAATGCAACACATCAATGCAAAAACCACAAATTGAGATTCCAGCTGCTTCTATAACTGAATGAACAAAGCTCCTGGGGGACAAAAGCAGGAAAGAAGAGAAGGTTGTCCTAAAAAACCTCCATGCTCCTCCATGAAAGGAGAGAAGTTGTCAGAGGGGCAGACTTGCAGCCACATTAGCTCACCTGTGGATGTTGGGTATACTTGCCATATTCATAATGCCATAGTTCATCATCACCAGGACAAAAAGATGAATGGAATACCTTGAAGACAACAAAGTGAATATTTAGACAATTTCTATGTGACCTGGAAGGGCTGGCAGTTCCGAGTGAGGGAATGTTTCACCATGCAAATGACATAAATGTGATGTCATATCAGGGCATCAGTAAACACGGATTATCACAATGACATCTTTATAGCCTGAATACCCAACACAGATTAACACTCATTGATACAATATTGTCAATCTGTTTCATTGAGAGAAAGAGCAGCCTGGCTTGAAGTTCACATTCAAACTGGATGCATCTTTTCCAAAACTAGTACCATTACAGCAGACCAGTGTGGCTTTAACTTCCAGAACAATCACAGATTAAATACTTCACTTAAATACTTTCATGGCTCATTTTACTTTGAGAGTTTGGGAGAGTTATACTGATTAGTAATTTTTTTTTCAAGGATAACATGGAAAGTGCCTTAAGACTAAAAAGACGTGATCCAGAAGAGCTGATATGAAGTTTAACAATATATTTTTACCCAAGCCTTGTCTACATGGTGACTAAATACTCACCACCCAAAGCAGAAGACAGCAAAGTATATTCCAAAGAGGGTGGCAAATGCATGGCGAACAGCAGAGCTGGCATGACTGGGGCCCAAGTAAATACGAAACCAAAACGCAGCCAAAAGTGCAAACAGTTGACAGGCTACAAAATTGATCTGTAAGAGACAAAAAAAGAATGGTTGTGATTCTTGGAGGAGAGGGGAGGAGGAGTCTCTCCATTCTGAGAACAATAGAGTGGAGCCAGGAAGAGGGGAAAGAAGGGAAGGCAATGGATCTTTTGTTTTTTAGCATTCTCACTTGGGAGCCCAAGCAGTAATTTCCCTTGGCCAAATGACAGAAGGGATTAAACAAGCACATAGCCACCCAAAAACTCGGGCAAGAGGAAGAGCAGGCTCCAGCAACCCAAGATATGGGCAGAGTCTGGGCTGTTCTCTGGCACATCAGCCCAATCCAGTTGTAGGGGACATCACCCCCGTCTCTGTCCTCTTGGTGAGGAAGCAGACTGGGACTCTGTGGCATTGCCCCAGTGCCTGACTCTCCACAAACCCCAAAACAAGGGCAAAATCAATAACCCTGATGTGATCCTGTTTCACAAGCAGTAACTGGACAGCCTGCTTGGCTGAAATGCTCCAGCCCACAGCACTCTTTCACCATACCGTTTTTTTTTCAGTTCAAGAACATAAAGAGAATAACTTTGCTCTACCATCATGCAGACAGCTAAAGAAACATGCTTCTCAATTGTTCCTTGGTTACTGCACATCTCTACAGAGTGTGGGAAGTGGTCTGGTCCCATTGTAAGGAGTTAGTGATGGCAGTGGTAGCACAAGGCAGTCATATGTGGAGGGCTACTCCTATCAGACACACGGACAAGTAAAAGCATCAGTGTTCTCAGAGCAATACCAACACCAAGCTGCCTTCTTCAAGTCACCTCATCTTGAACATGCTCAGCAAAAATCCCAGAACTCAGAGGAACAACAGAGCTCAGGAGTTGTCTCCAACAGAGCAGTACAGGATTAGGATGAGAGCTGTAAATGCAGCCTGGACTTTTAGACAGCTGGAGTGAAATTCATTTATTCAGCTGCAATTTGTGGGGGGTTTTTAAGTAAAAATAACAATAATTAAAGAATCACCCTGAGCTCTCCAGTAGCAAGTCATCCTAGACCAAGCAAAACTAAATAGGCTGCAACATTTAAGCAGTCACTTGGATTAGGGGATTATCCAAAGCTATCAGTCCAGGTCAGGATGATATATCTCACTCGGAAACGCTCTGACATGCTGGCTGTCCAGAGGTAGTTGGAGTCAGACAGGCTTCTTGTCAAAAACATTTACAGTGTGTTTAACAAGACACTACAGCCCCAAACTGCTTTTATTCAGGTGGACTACATCCAACACGGTGCTGTTCAAGTAAATGCTTCTAGTAAAGGTTTGTTGCCTACGTTGTTGCAGTTCCTTTATTTCAGTCATGCAAGCAATAGAATAAAGCAATAATTTAAATAGTTAGATATGATGAATTTTAGTTCTTTGGAGCAGAGACATTATCAATTTATTTCTTGTTCCTGCAAACAACCAGCATTTATAACAGATGGTAGTATAGAACTACATCCAAAAGGAAGTAATTAGCTGTGGCTTATTGTGACAATACTTGACCGTTTATTTAAATAAGGCAATCCTAATTTTCTGTGCACGATTTAAAATTAAGAGAACAACATTTCACTGGTCTCACAAAACCTCTATGCTGTAATACAAATCCCAAACTTCATCTGGTTTATTTCCAGTTACACTCAAAACACTAACTCCTCCCTCCCCTCCTCCACAGCCAGTGCTACTGCAGAACCAGCTGAAGAGAGGACATCCCCTGCAGGGCTGCTCTGATTCCATCCATTCTAAGCAAGTTTCTAAGACTGATGGATTTCAATTCATCAATGACACTTCAGTGAACCTGACCCCACCTCAGCCTGCTTCCCATTTCCAGTCATACTGGTAGATCCAGTGCAGCTCAGCTCTGTGGCATGCAGAGCCCCTCTGATTCTCTGTAAGGAGCAAAGTGCAGAGATTTAAGATAAGCAAGTGGTTGCTTTTTACTTTCATCCAGTTCTTGCGTGTTCAGTTTGAGATGTTAAAGATGCTGGGACTTCAGAGGTTTGTGCACACACAGCAAAATCAAAGTGCAGGATCCCATGGTAGACACGCTTGTCACAGCATTTACATAGCTAAGGCAGGTAACCACAGCAGCAGCAGCAAGCAAGCAGCAGAGACTTCATACCAGCTAACATAGGGCATATGACAGCAGAGCAGCCTTGCATCCATGTGTTGTTGCTTGCCTACACTTCTCTGAGCACATCTTACCTGTCCTATCTGGATTAAAGCAGCATGGTCACACAAACCCTGCCACCATCACATCTTCATTTTGTTGTGCAAAGTAACCAAGTAACTGGTTGACAGCCAGCTGAACGTGAGCCAGCGGTGTGCCCAGGTGGCCAAGAAGGCCAACAGCATCATGGCCTGTAGCAGCAATAGTGTGGCCAACAGGATGGGGAAGTGATCATCTCCATGGACACAGCACTGATGAGGCCACACCTCGAATACTGGGTTCAGTTTTGGGACCCTCAGCACAATAAGGTCATTGAGGCGCTGGAGCATGTCTCAAGAAGGGCAACAAAGGTGGTGAAGGGTCTAGTGGACAAGTCTTGTAAGAAACAGCTGAGGGAACAACTTTTCTCTGTTTAGCCTGGAGAAAAGGAGGTTCAGGGAAGACCTTATCACTCTTCACAAATACCTTGAAGGAGGTTGTAGCAAGGTGGGGGGTGGTCTCTTCTGCCATGATAGGAAAAAAGCAAATGTCCTCAAGTTGCACCAGGGAAAGTTTAGATTACGTATTTGGAAAAACTTCTTCACAGAAGGGGTTGTAAATTCCTGGAACAGGCTTCCCAGGGAAGTGGTGGAGTCACCATCCTTGAAGGGATTTAAAAGACGTGCAGATGTGGTGCTGAGGGACATGGTTTAGTGGTGACCTGGCAGTGCTGGTTAACAGTTGGACTTGATGATCTGGAAGGCCTCTTCCAACCAGAATGATCCTATGATTCAAGACAGTTCCTTCTCTGTGCTGTTTTTGTAGGAGTTGGGGTAAATTCTTGTACCAGTATAAAAGCAGAAGTGCATGCCAGCCTTATGTTTCTATCAGCTTTCAATTTATAAGGGTTGTTTCTGCAAAGCAGCCAAAGCATCACAAATCCAATGTACTCAGCAAGCAATAATCTCAGAATACTAGTTTTCATTTACCCTTTTTGTACTGAATTAAGATAGAAAGTACATTAGGGAGGAATGGCTACGACACACACCATTAAAAGTTACAGATACAATAAAAAAAAATAAATCTAAAGATTAAGGATCCTGAAAAGGAAGGTTAAACAACAGTGATAGTGTCAAGGAGATACAAACACACATCAGGATTCCTGAACGTCCTTTGAACATTACTGACCTACTACAATAGCACAAAGGAATTGAGAAGGCTGCTCCCAAAGCATTGCCTGGGAGATCAACTCCCAGATACAAAAAAAATGCAGTCTGAAATGCAGAAAGAGAAGACTTTTGCTCACTCATGCCTTTGCCCTCCTTTCTGAACTGCAACCACCTCAGCTCTCCAGCAGCCTTCCAGGTTCCTTTCCCATGGTCCTGTTTTTCTGACAGACAGCACTGCCTCTAAACAAAACATGCTCCATTTGTTTTCCTTTGTTTATCATTTAAGGCTTTCAGGGTTTTTTTTCCTGTGTATATTTACAGTAACACAAACACATTACAAACAATATGATTGGTTTCAAAGTATTCATCAGCAGAGGGGCTGGGAGAGGGATACCAATGAATAAGAAAGCCAGATAAATACAATTACTGATTAAAAAGCATGACATCCACAATTTTTGGCATGACAAAAGCCATCCAGTGTTTGGTACCTGTTGGACAAAACCATTGGAAACAGTATTGGATAATACTTCTTGTATCTGTCCACCTATAAACCTGCACTTAGAACCTGAATGCACCAAGACAACCTCTGATTTCTGTGGGTGGGGTTCAGTCTGAAGATCAAACTTAACTGTGCAGAGTTCAACTGCACGTTCTAGCCCACAGTCTTCTGCAAGACTCGCCTTTAAAGGTGCTAAATAACTGCAGAATACTTCTGCAGATCTGAGTTTACCTGAGCCCAAACTGAAAGTGTGGGTAAACTAGGCCAAATATTAACTAGAATCTGTCACAAAGAGAGAGAGGCAGTTTCTTGGCCTTGGGGAATGTAAGACAAATGTCAAGACACCAGTAAAACTGGGAAGCTCCTTTCCAGGTGCTGAGAAAATCTTTTCTGCCTGGCTGGCTGAACTGTATTTAAAACTGATCACTAACTTGGTACCAAGCAGTTCTGGTCTGTTCTCCACAGAGTTATAGAGGGATATGGCAGCTTTTCATACAACTACCAACTCTATTTAGTCATTTAAATGTAACACTTCAAACCCATGCAGCATTCACATGCATACACACAAAGACTGGCATATAACAGTGACTTTATTGCATTCATTTAATATCAATTTTCTTCACTCTACATATTTGTGGTACCTAAGTAAACAGTTCCCTAAGATTTTAAGAAATGTTGCACTGCATCAGAAGTGAAGTAACAGTCACACTTTCCTCCCTTTCCCTTCCCAAAGGGGAAAGGGTTCATATTATTCCTTTTTGGTTATTTCCACTGTTGCTAAAAAACACTTTGTAAACAGTAAATTTAGGGCTTCTGAACATTGATGAATGGTGTCCACACAAAAATAACATGGGAATAAAACAGAAATTATATGAGAATTAACCCTTCTCATTCTGACCCACTATTATAAGTCATTTTAGCCATGCTTTTAGCTAGTAACATCTATTCAGTGCTGCTATCAAATTATTTTTCACATCTGGTTTCAACTTTGCTAGCGGAAAAGAAACACCTTTGCTTTTTACAGTCATTTTCTTCCATGCTCTAGTGAGTAGGATGTAATAAAATTAGGAATCTGAGCACGTGATACGCTGCCAAAACAACATACTATCTTCCTTTGATTTTCCATGATTAAACACTGGAAGACAGAAAGGCAGTCTCACCACAGTATCCTGCACTGACATCTGGAAGACTTGTATCTGAGTCACAGCCAGTTGAAGACAGCCTTGCAATGCAGAAACAAGATATCTGCACTTTCAGAGAGAGAGAGACAACCTGGAACAGCTCCAGCCCAACTGGGTTGATAATTATCATTGTCTGGTTAAGGAATTCTTTAATATCTAATAGTCTCAACTTTAAAAGGCTAGATGGATCCAGAGCATGTAAACACCAGGTATAAACACCAAGAAAAAACAACAGACAGTGGTTCCTCCCTTTATCCATTCAAATTCTGTAGTAACAGTAACTCAAAGTGATGTTTAGACTGCAAACCTGAGTTTTATACAAAGCCAGCAATCAGGTCAAACCAACTGACCAAGCACAAGACTAACCAAACACAATGGCTTCAAGATCCCCCTACACTATTCTGCTAAATCAAAGCCAAAGTACCTCAAAGGTTAGTTCTATCTGCCTCAAGCCTTTGCACCTTCTCTCATTTTCAACAGAGTGAAACCAACCTGACAAACATTGGACTGGAACCATAGGAAGGGGAAACACCAACTCCTGGGCATCTGGAGTCACCTTTTCACTCATCTCCATCAATAGGCAATTGGGAAAGTCATCTCCTCAACTTCCAGACCATTCACAGAGGAAAAGCATAAAACTTTTTCTTCTGTCTTTTATTGAGTCCTATTAACCATCTGCAGGTGGACACTTTTTAAGGGCAAGAGCCAGCTGGCAAGTCACAAAATAAAAGTTCCAAATATCTGACATTAAATATACAGCTCTCAAAATCCCAGCATTTGGAGGACATCAGCCCATTGCTCAGAACAGAGTGGGAACAATTATAAACTCTTGTTCTTGGGACAAACTGGCTCTATGGTGGAGGTTAAAAAAAAAAGTAGTGATTTGTCACATTTCTCTAACAGGAATGTCATGGAGCCATAATGCATTTCCAAAACCAGGTAAATGTGTTGTTCGGTGCACTGGAAAATGACTGAAAAAACCCCACAAAAATCTTACACGGAGAAAATGGGAATTGCTTCCCCTAGCTGGAAATTCTTGAGATGGGAAAAAGAAAATATAAGAGGAGGCAAAGTCTGGATTTATACCTTCCCACCAAATCATGACAAATAGCCTTGGTCACGACTTACCGCAGCTCAGGGCAGGCTACAAGCCACCCACTTCAGGAAGTTTCAATTGCCCTCATCCCACAAGCCTTGCATCTGCAAATCTGCCAATTTAAAGAAGTGATAATAGATATTTGAGAGTTACTAGATCACATTCTAGGAAGAGATAATAAGATTAAGCACGTAGTCTGTTATTTTAGTGTTTTTAACATTTCCTTACACTTAAGTATCAGGAAGAAAGATCCTGCATTCTATCTTGACCACAAAAATATTTTGCTTTTCCTTTACCACATTTTTCCTCCCTCATCCTAGCAGAAAAACTGATCTCACCTTCCAAAAATCTAGGAGGATATAATAAACAGACCACACAGTTTTCTCCAAACTCTACATGGCCATTAAGTCCATTACCCAAACCAGGCAGTATTCTGTAAGCAAAATTCCAACTAATGCTGTAATTTATAACCTATGAAAGAAAAATCACACTGCTAACTTGCCACTTGCTGGATTATAGAACCATTTAGGTTGGAAAAGACCTTTAAGATCATCAACTGCAATCATGATGATGGCAGGATGACAGGGTGCTGATGTGTGTCCCCCCAACACAGCCTCTGGACAAAACGTAGACATGACAGGCTGAGAGAGTTGGGGTTGTTCAGCCTGGAGAAGAGAAGGCTCCAGGGGACCTTACAGCAACCTTCCAATACCTGAAAGGGGCCTATAGGAAGGCAAGGGTAGATCTGTTCACAAGGGTTTGTAGCAACAGGATATGGGGTAATGGTTTTAAGCTAAGAAAGGGTAGATTTAGGTTAGACATTAGGCAAAAGCTCTTTAGTATGAGGGTGGTTGATCACTGGAACAGGTTGCCCAGAGAGGTGGTGGAGTCCCCATCCCTGGAGACTTTCCAGGTCAGGCTTGATGGGGCCCTGAGCAACCAGACCTAGTTAGAGATGTGCTTATTGTAGGGGGGTTGGCCTGGATGACCTTTGGAGGTCCCTTCCAACCCAATACATTCTGTGATTCTATGTTTCACACTCACAGGTGTTCACAGACAGAGGTACAAGTGTGTCACAGCACAGCCATAATGCCAGAATATTCCCAGCTAGCATCCAGGCCCCTGCCCACACCCATGTCAGTATCCAGCAGATGATGCAGACAGTCCTCACATTACAGATATTGAAGAAGATGCCTCTACGTCTATTCCAGACCTTGCACTTATCAGCCAAATAAGGCTTTAAATCTGCATTTCAACTGCTGGACAAAAAGTGTATGAACAGAGGCCTCCCATGGTGGCTCATAGTAGAAAGATGAAGTGGTAGCCCGTGATCAAGACACTCTATTTGCTGCTATCTACCAAAGAGCTACTGAGCATGAGTTTAGGAGGCTGCTCCAT
This sequence comes from Brachypteracias leptosomus, assembly GCA_013401335.1. NCBI lineage: Eukaryota > Metazoa > Chordata > Aves > Coraciiformes > Brachypteraciidae > Brachypteracias > Brachypteracias leptosomus. The sequence continues at coordinate 217,775 of VYZX01003467.1, forward strand.
GGTTGTTATCTGGTAAATCAGATTTTCTCTTCTATTCCCTAAGTTACCAGAGATCACCACACAGCTGTTTTCAATATTTGGAAAAGCAAACGTTAACGGAAACTACCAACAGCGACTTCTTCTCAAGTCAAACCACTGTCTGTGGAGCCCAACAGTGCCTGGGGAGTGTTTTGGAAAGGGGATGCCATAATAAAGCACTCCACTTTCCAGAGATCAGCCCCACCTTCCAGGGTGGTGTCTTTCTTGCAAAGAATAAAGCTAGAACTACAGGAGCACAGGAACTTGTTTTCTCTGTTTAAAACATCATTTTGCACATATCACCAAAGGCACCTGGCAAACAACATGTTTAAGTTCACTTTGCTGGAGACATCTCTACTTTGATGTTGAAAAATAGACCTGCTGTTATGATAGCATTTCGTAATATCCAAATTGTGATATTTAAAATGGGTGTGTTAAGAATGAGAGATGGAATATTCTTTAATCAGATCATCTCAAAGACATCTGATACTTTCTGGAATTTTTGAAAATATTTTGATCTTCCAGACTATTTTTATGAACCGTAAGGACAAATATTCACTATGGAGATCACTTAACTCTATGCAGGGAGGTGACAAACACCCCCTAAAAGAGGGCAAGATCACAGAAACCATGTCAGGTTTCCCACTGCTAGAATTTTGACTTACGTTTCCAGGAAGGAAAAAATATTCCCATAACATCACCTGAGCAGCTCAACTTATTGCCCACAGTGGTATCACTTGGTACTGAACCCAATGCACTGAGAGCCAGCAAAGACAGGCATTTGTGAAGAAATCAGAATTGACTGTCCCTTGCAAGAGGCTGTATTTTCTGTCAACAGAAAGAGGAGACAGATTCATTTACAGTGGGGAAATACTGATATGACTATTGAAGTCTCATCTCCATTATACCAGAACAACTAATTTCTCTGACTTTTTGTTGTAAGAGTTCTGCGGAAGATTTTGAGGGGGCAGAAGTAAATGTTTAAAAATAGAATTTCTCTCATGGGAGAGAGAAAGAGAGAGAAGCTTATATGTGTGACTAATTTAAGATTATTGTCCTCTTCAGAAGCAACACTCAGTTCTCATAGCTCTGGCTTTTTTGTTGCTGTTGCATGCAGAATATGAAGTTGGTAAAGNCGTAGTCTGTTATTTTAGTGTTTTTAACATTTCCTTACACTTAAGTATCAGGAAGAAAGATCCTGCATTCTATCTTGACCACAAAAATATTTTGTTTTTCCTTTACCACATTTTTCCTCCCTCATCCTAGCAGAAAAACTGATCTCACCTTCCAAAAATCTAGGAGGATATAATAAACAGACCACACAGTTTTCTCCAAACTCTACATGGCCATTAAGTCCATTACCCAAACCAGGCAGTATTCTGTAAGCAAAATTCCAACTAATGCTGTAATTTATAACCTATGAAAGAAAAATCACACTGCTAACTTGCCACTTGCTGGATTATAGAACCATTTAGGTTGGAAAAGACCTTTAAGATCATCAACTGCAATCATGATGATGGCAGGATGACAGGGTGCTGATGTGTGTCCCCCCAACACAGCCTCTGGACAAAACGTAGACATGACAGGCTGAGAGAGTTGGGGTTGTTCAGCCTGGAGAAGAGAAGGCTCCAGGGGACCTTACAGCAACCTTCCAATACCTGAAAGGGGCCTATAGGAAGGCAAGGGTAGATCTGTTCACAANATCAGCCAAATAAGGCTTTAAATCTGCATTTCAACTGCTGGACAAAAAGTGTATGAACAGAGGCCTCCCATGGTGGCTCATAGTAGAAAGATGAAGTGGTAGCCCGTGATCAAGACACTCTATTTGCTGCTATCTACCAAAGAGCTACTGAGCATGAGTTTAGGAGGCTGCTCCATGGTTGTTATCTGGTAAATCAGATTTTCTCTTCTATTCCCTAAGTTACCAGAGATCACCACACAGCTGTTTTCAATATTTGGAAAAGCAAACTAACGGAAAGTTAACGGAAACTACCAACAGCGACTCCTTCTCAAGTCAAACCACTGTCTGTGGAGCCCAACAGTGCCTGGGGAGTGTTTTGGAAAGGGGATGCCATAATAAAGCACTCCACTTTCCAGAGATCAGCCCCACCTTCCAGGGTGGTGTCTTTCTTGCAAAGAATAAAGCTAGAACTACAGGAGCACAGGAACTTGTTTTCTCTGTTTAAAACATCATTTTGCACATATCACCAAAGGCACCTGGCAAACAACATGTTTAAGTTCACTTTGCTGGAGACATCTCTACTTTGATGTTGAAAAATAGACCTGCTGTTATGATAGCATTTCGTAATATCCAAATTGTGATATTTAAAATGGGTGTGTTAAGAATGAGAGATGGAATATTCTTTAATCAGATCATCTCAAAGACATCTGATACTTTCTGGAATTTTTGAAAATATTTTGATCTTCCAGACTATTTTTATGAACCGTAAGGACAAATATTCACTATGGAGATCACTTAACTCTATGCAGGGAGGTGACAAACACCCCCTAAAAGAGGGCAAGATCACAGAAACCATGTCAGGTTTCCCACTGCTAGAATTTTGACTTACGTTTCCAGGAAGGAAAAAATATTCCCATAACATCACCTGAGCAGCTCAACTTATTGCCCACAGTGGTATCACTTGGTACTGAACCCAATGCACTGAGAGCCAGCAAAGACAGGCATTTGTGAAGAAATCAGAATTGACTGTCCCTTGCAAGAGGCTGTATTTTCTGTCAACAGAAAGAGGAGACAGATTCATTTACAGTGGGGAAATACTGATATGACTATTGAAGTCTCATCTCCATTATACCAGAACAACTAATTTCTCTGACTTTTTGTTGTAAGAGTTCTGCGGAAGATTTTGAGGGGGCAGAAGTAAATGTTTAAAAATAGAATTTCTCTCATGGGAGAGAGAAAGAGAGAGAAGCTTATATGTGTGACTAATTTAAGATTATTGTCCTCTTCAGAAGCAACACTCAGTTCTCACAGCTCTGGCTTTTTTGTTGCTGTTGCATGCAGAATATGAAGTTGGTAAAGAAGAATATGCCAAATTAACAGTATTTTGGCCCGTTGTGCTGTTTTCCTGGGTAAATTCTGCTGTTTCCCTACTTACAGGGTCAAATATCCTTCCATGATTTAGACTATAAACTTGAAACAGATGTTCTTTCTGGATTACCCCTATGAAGCCACTAGCAGAATAATCACTAGCAGGACACACAAATATAGCTACAGAACAGATTAAACCCTTAGTCATCAGGAATTCTACAAGTGAAGCATTTAAGTCAAATCTACGTCATAATGCTAAGTCACACACCCATGCATTTACCTTTGATGGCTGATAAATTTAATGTGTGGACCTGATCCAAATACAGCTTTAGATGGCTGTCAGCAGCTCTTCCATTGAACTGCAATGACTCTGTATGTTGAACAGATGTTTCAGCAGTGATCATTTACGTGCAGCGATGTTCTGCCACTACCTGTAACTCAGTAATTACTGTTCTCTCAGTGAGAAATGCCAAAACATGGCATGAAATTCCCTTGTACCTGAGATAGCCAACACTAATTCCTACTCGTAATAGAAGCAGCAATAAAATCAAACAAGCTGGAGCCTTTACCCATTCAGGTGTTTGTTTTTTTTAAACCAGAATGCCTTTAGGTTTTTAAGAGAGCTGCCTCATTTCTTCAGACTACTCAGCAGTAAGATAGCACACTAGTTACAGTTCCTTTAACCCAAAGAGGGTACTTTAAAACGAATAACTGGACATACTTCTGTGCAGGTATCATATCACATGATATAACATGACAGACATGTCTAAAAGCAGGTCTACAGCCAGTAGGTCTGAGTATAGAGGATATTTTAATGAGAAAAGGAAAAAGGAGTGAAATGTCATTATCCAAACTGGAATTTTGATAGGGAAATAAAAAACCAACAAAAAAACCCCAACAAGACTATCAGCCTTCCTTTTCCAAAGACTTCCACAGGAAGTAGGAAGTCACTGGGATCTTGTAGTTCTAGGAAAGACAGTCTACTCTCCTTCCTTATGTGTAGATTCTTACTGATGCAGATAGAACAGACTGACCTCATCATCACATTACTCCATCATTCCTGCTCTTCCCACAGGGTCCACTCAGAAGCCCCAGTTGAAGCATATGTAAAGTAGGAGAGAGGTGCTGAAGTGAAAATGAACAGAAACAAGGAAAACAGCAACTCCAGGAGAGTAAAATACAATAAAGCAGAGACTTGAGGTCCTGCAAAGCCTCCTCTGAACATCCCTATAGCTCTAGGAACCTCCCATGGTAGGGACACTGCAGCACTGCAACTCTCTTTGCCACCTGCAGGGCTCAGGCAACTAACTGGAGTTTGGATCCTTAGTTTTCATAATCATCACTTAAATACACCAGTTACCCATCTTTATCTCAGAAATGAATTCTTGGATAATAGATATTGTTCCCAACTGGTCATTTCAGATCTGATGGGCGCACCCAAACCCCAATTATTTACACACAACCTTTCAAGAGCATTGCCCAACCCTTGCTCTCCAATGCCATCATCTCACCCACCACAGACAGTGGGTCAGCAAAAGAAAAGAAGCAGGACCGAGACAGGTTCCATCAGGCATGACCCAGCACATCTTTCTGTGGCTTGAACGTAAATTATATTCCTCAAATACCAATGGGAGTTGCATGAATATAGGAATGGCAAGATCATTATAGAAATCCTTCTAAAGTCCCAAGTCAGAACAATGCTTAACTTTCAGGCCAGATGAAAGCCTTGCACCTGTACATATTCACCAATTTAAAAATAAAACAGCAGGCTTAAAAACGCAATCCTGCACTAGAACGGGCACTGGCACATCTAAAATAACTTGTCCCATTACTGCTGTTGCAATGTCTGTGCAATTCTATTTTCAGGTCCTTTTCTAACGAAAAAAAATAAAAATGTCAGTGGGCTTTAAAAACACACACCAAAACAAACAGAGCGGTTTTGTTCACATTATCCCAGTGGTATCCCAGTAAGTGCACACAACAGAAAGAAATAAACATCAGTAAGGGAAAAAAAGTGCCAACTCATAAGTTATTCCAAACCAAAAAGAAAGTTGGGCGCTTTTTTTTTCCCCACTGTAGAAACTGTCAGCACTGTGCTAAGTTTAGGCACATTATCCTTGGAATTAAATAGCTTGATCAAAGACTAAATCTTTCAGACATCGCAATGGTATTATATAAGAATTTATTAGGCCCTTAACACATTGAAAAGCTGGAACATCCTGTGTTTAAACACTCAATCATGCCACAGTGACTTAAAACAAGGGCACTGTAAAAATTAGCGTATTAGGACACGCTTTAAAAATTCATGCAAGGACTCGCTAGACGAAGGGGTAGGATTTATCTGTCCTAACACTGATGTTGATAGCTGAGCTAGTCCAACTAAATTTCTTTTACTGCCAATGGGGAAAAGAGGCAATTCTAGGTCACAATTCACCTAATTCTAAAACACGAGTCTAGAACAGGTACCTCTACTAGAAAACAAACTTAGATGAGTAAGTTTGGATGTAGAAATGGACACCACAGTCTTACAAAGACAAACAGTAGCCATACTACACATATTAACGAACAGAAGCAAAAAAAAAATCTCCAGACTGTGAAACTGGATTTCCATTTAGTTGTAAGAGATGAAATGTTTAAAACTGATCTGCAGTCCCTGTTGCTCCACTTCTTGGCTTACCATTTACAGATACAGTAAAATGGCATCCTATTCCAGAAGCTGGGAATCTGCAATAAACTAAACTCACTTCAAATGCCTGAAATAGAGCTGGGGTGGGGGAGAAGGAAGGGAAACAAGAAGTGACAATCAGGAGGCATTTTTTTGGAAAACAAAACAAACTTTACTAGTACATTTACTGCCAGATGTGTATGAAAGAGCTTTATGGTAACAATGCTCCTAGGTGATGGGTGTATACAAACACACCCAGCTTCCACAAGCAGGTGCCACAAACCTCAGTTCTTTCTGTCCTCTTCCTTCTCTAAGCAGTTTTGCATCTCCAAAACACACAGTAACAGCACTTGGAGAAGAAGGGAAGGAAAACCCTTATGAACAACAAAGATAATGCTTTTGGTTGAGCTTAAGAATATCCCTTCAGGGTACATCAACATGTAGAGGTGAAGATCTCTGTTTTTCTGCCCATACCTCAACCTAGCATTTATGAGGCAAAGATCTCAGGGTGCCACCATACCCTTGCCAACACTGCAGAGCCACAGAATTTGCTAAAAGAGGTACAGAAAATATTCCCAGCTATGTTTCAGCATGAAATCTCCTCACAGGCTGAAGAGGAGACATAAAGATTTTGGGAAGCCATCAGCAACGATCAGGGAAAATCTGCAGTGAATCTGCTCAGATTTATTATTTTTTTATAGAGTTAATTTTCAGTCAGCTCAAACTGTGCAGATGCACAATAGAGTTTTTTCACAAGAGAAGAAAAAGAAGCAGAGCACAAGGAGAGGGAATATACACAGAACCACCTATTTTAGTAGTAAATTTCAGTCAGTCATTTATTTGATTGGGTAAATCACATGTTCAGTTATATTCTGGCAATTATCTTTGCAAACATAATAGTAACTCACCTTATTTCTGTAAACAATGAAAACTTAATATTCTGCAGTTGCTTGCAGAGTCCTTCATTTCCACACTGGCCCTTGATTCTGCTGGTAAGTAAATTTTCTAGATCACTTTTTAGCCTGTTTCCAAACAGCTGTGTATGGCTTGGGTTTTTTTTTCTTCAAGCACAATTATCTTTGCTTCATTCCTTTGCTGTAATGGTGACTGTGTAAAATTTGCAAGCCTCTGTAACTGCCAACTGCAGACATTAACTTTCACAATCATTAGATTTCACAGTTATAAAGTACTGCTCTTCCCTATTGTTCCACAGTTTAAAAGTACAATTATTGCTCTATACTGTTTAATACAAAATAAGTTTATCTAACCTTCATTCATGTGGGCTGCAGACTTATTTTTAATCTCTTCAGAACAGTGGCCGGAAGAGAAGCCACGAATAAAACGTGTACAGTGACAATATCCTGTTGTGGCTGGTTTTTCCTTCCTTATTTCTGCTCAGAATCTGCAGCACGCTCACTCCATGCTCATTTATTTTGGATCTTGAGCCGTGCGAGAAGACGAGAACATCGCCCCAGCTGTTTGGTTATGCCCATGTTACAAGCACCTTACATCTACAGCAAATATCTCTGGAAGCTGAACTTTGGAGCATGTCTAATTATAGGCACTCAACTTCAGACACTATTGAAAACAAGTAACTTGGAGATGACAAACACTCAGGACTCAGTGCAAGTCAAACATCTCAGCCATCCCTAAACTAAAATATCCGGAAATCATTACTACCTTTCCAAAAGTTCATGTTCTGAATGAATTCCAGAGATTACCTCCTCCTCAAAAAAGAAAAGAAAAAAAGGAGAGAGAAATAAATGATTTCCTAGTTTTCAAACTTAGCAACCAAATCAAAACAAAAACTAACAGGAAAACACACAGCATGAGCAAGTGTCAGTCGGTGGATAAACATAAAGAAACATAAAGTAACCAATAAAGTAAAGAAAAAAGATACTTGTATTTTGCTATAAATTAATTTCATTCACAGTATAATATATTTGAGGGAAAAAGGTTTAATTTCCTTGCCTCATTAAAAGTATGTTTTCTTCTATACATCCCTCTCTAGAGTCCCATACTTATTTGCATACAGTACAGCACAACTTTGGGTTATACACTGATATTTTCCAAAGATAACTGTCATATCAGAAGGAAAAAAAATCCACCCACATTTGCATTACTTAACCACAGTATTCTATTTTTCCCCAGGCATATTCTTGCCATGCTTATGAATCAGCAATAGCAGAAACTTAACTTGCTGTCCTTTACAAAGTACAGCAATCATTATACAACAGGAATAAATCTGATTTTTTCCCCTTTAACAGCTTGGAAAAAAAAGGAAAAGAATGCTCTCACATTTTAAAATGATTACAGTGATGCTCCTGCTATGCAGTGACACACAACTTATTATCTAAGAAACCAAAGGACAGCAACAAAATTCCAGAAACTCCAAGTCAGCTCTCCTCAAAATATCCTATGAATGTGCACATAGCCAGGAAAAAGTAATTCAACAATACTTTAAGTTGCATAAATAACTATAACTTCCCTTTAAAACAAGTCCTTTACCCATAAAGTCTAAAAAAAAATAATGCTTTAAAAGAACTAGGACACTGCATGGCCTGCACAGCTGGCTTGCAAAATTTATTTCCATCTCGATTGCGAGGTTTTATACCACTAACATCTGGCTATCTCAGAAGCACTTGGAGAAAGCATTTCAGGCTTAATTGTTAACAAACTTAAGATATCTCAAAAGGCACATGGAGATTTTCCCACTTACTGTAGCACTACAGTGCAGAGCGTGGTAGGATTTCAGCTTCCCTGATGCTGGAAGGCACCCGAGCAACGAGCAGCATGTACTTTATGCAGGCTGAGGGAGAGGACACTTGGAAGGGGATGACTGGGGACCTGGGTCACCACCAACTGCTCAAAGCCTCTCCAGGGCACAAGTCAGTAGTTCTACCTGCCAGCAAATAAATGAGGCTGCTGTCTGTGCTGGTAGCTCTCTTCTTCTTCAGGCCAACACCAAAGTCAGCAACACCCCCTCAGCATAACTTCAGCTTTTATTCTTCATCTGGTTGCTCTTCCTCATCTCAAATCAGCCAAGGGGGAACACACCCCTGAGAGAGAGCTCAGCAACCTGCCCCCAACAGGAGCTCTCTTCCACAGGAACTCTCCTGAAACTGATCAGCTCCTTGTTGCTTCTCCCAAACTGGTCAGTTCCTGGTTAATACAGCTCCAGCCTCGCCCACCGCCCCAACCACGATCACCTGGGGGCAGTTGGGGCCTCACACAGGTGGGCCAGGTTCTGCCTCTGAGGCCTGAAACCACTTGGGGAGCAAAACATTCTGTTGGGTTGTGACTCATCCACAGGTCAACTCCAACTCAGGGCCCACAGCCCAGGCCCCAGCACTTCACCATCTCATAGGCAGAAAGAGTCCAAGCAATTGCAAAGGCCTGATCCTAGACATGGGAAACAGAGGCACACCAGCTACTTAGGGTCTTCTAAACTCATCTGGTACATTGCCCTTATTAGTGACTATGCTCAAAAACTGAAGTGTCAGAGAAAAAAAGGAAAAAGAGGAGGCAGATACAGAATTAATTTTCTCCCAATAACCATTTAAACCCTGACTCAGGGGTCAAAAAATAGGAATCCTGATGGAGATAGTTAGGCCACTGAGGTAATGGCACTTGTAAAATGTATGATTGATAAACAGTTACCTAACAGACTACTGATCAAGATGTCCCAAAGCTATCAAAGGATGATGGCAGACTACCCCTGACACTTGCTGGTGTAGGATCTTCAAAAAGAATATGCAGATCATGAAACTCCCAAGTAGAGTATTAAAGAAAGACAGGCAGTGTGAACTGAACAGAGAGGAAACGCTCAGCACACGGACAAAAAAACCCCAACAGTTAAAAATCACAACAGATAAGTAAGAGGATAAGCAAGAAAGAAATACATTGCAAAGCATATAAGGGGCCAGTTACTTTCTATGTTGAATATTAGAAGGACAGCTACAGCTTGGGCTCCTTGAAATTGGGATGTTGGAGAAGTGACCTCTCTTGGGCATTGGCTCATCTTCTCTATAGAGGCTTGCTGCTTCCTGCTCTATCACCACGTGAAGAAACCCAAGTAATAAATCCAGTGCTGAGTCGAGCCCTGGGAGAGGATGATGACTCTAGCAAGACCCACTCACCCGTAATGGGAGCAGCCAGGCTTGGGACTGCCAGCAATGACTCGGGATCCCAAACACATCAGTAACACCAGAGGCAGAGCTGCCAGAAACCAGTGTCTGCAGAGGGGACAGGCCCAGAAAAGACCAGCAAAAGAATATGTACTTCTAAAAGCTTTCCCTTTTAAGCTAATATGTATCTTACTCTAGATACTCACATTTTTCATATAAACATGCTAGTCCATGCTGGCTCTGGCCAAGTTCTTGGCCTTAGCAGCCTCCTGTTGAAATGGGTTTCACAGTCCAATTCGGGACTGTATTTTAATCACTGTAGAATTTGCAGCCTTTCAATGTTATCACATTTTTCTCTTCACATGGAATAACACTGGGAGACAGAAGAGAAGTCTGAACTGTATTTCATTTATGTTGCTCACATATACTTTCACCATGATCTCTCTTAACAGTCGTATTTCTAAAGCAAACAACCCTTCATTTTACTTTTGCGTGTTTAAGAAAAGAAGTCTACCCTGTAATTTTTTCTTTTACCTTGTTCATATTTCCATTCTGGTTTCATGGCAAAGAACAGCTACAGCCATCTTTTGATTGACAAGAGTAACTACAATGGGACAGGAACCTAATTATGTCACCCATTTCCCTCTGCCCTCAACCATTCTTTGTTCTAATCCACATTTACTAGTTAGCATCAGCAGAACATCTCTAAAACTTTGTTTTTCCAAATTGCTGAGCCCAGTTTCCTTTCTGCAATGTTACGTTTGCAACTGGGAACCAGCACCCTAGCAGAGAAGTAGCAGTAAAGGTAACACAAAACTAAAGTTACATTCTCCAGATAAAAACCAGACAAATGTTTCCTCTCTCAAGAGTCTATCATATTTCACAATGTACCACAGCAATATGCCTACACTTTCAACATACTTGTTTAAAATAGGCAAAACCCATCCATACACTGAGTGCAATGTTATTGTTGCTGTGGCAACTACAGACCACAATTTTTTGCCTCAAGAGAATTAGCGTGAACACAAACATACAGGCAAAGCCATAAACAGCTGTGGGTATTAACAGTGCCTACAACTCACTGTGGATGTGTAAGGCTGCCACCAAAACCTGGATTTAATTCAAAAACTAACTCCTGTAGCTTCCCAGTCACTGTAGACAAATGGTTTGGAGGCACTTGTTTTTCACCTTCAGTACAGCATAGTTGGCAAAACATCCTGAGAAAACCCATCACATAAGAAGTATAAATAGAAGACAACTTAAACTCTGCTTGTGAGTGAACAGATTAATTCTGAAAGTCTCTCTCAAATAGATAAACCATTGATTTATCAGCTGGAATTTGGTGGTATAAACACTTAGCTGCAAACCGTAGGAGTCCGTGATTTGAAGCTGCCCTCTGTGTGTGCACACACGAGATAAACAGAGTCAATACTGGGAGACTCTTTAACACTCCCTTGCACTGATAACAAGAAAAAGTCTACTTTCTCCAGTTCACAATGTCATTTAAGCTAGATGTAAGAGTTAATAATTAAATCTTTTCTACTCAGCAATCATTTAAAATAAATAAAATTAAAATATAACTGATATATGAGCATGAAGACAAGCATGGAAGTTATTCGAGAAATGTTGGGAGTGGGGGGGCTCCTCAAACATCTCAGTTTTTTGCCTTGTCATTTTGCCTTCCCCATTCCTGCCCTATCTGCATAGCAGTGCCAAATTGCACTTCAACAAGAAACTACAAATGAAGAAATTGCTCAAGTCCAATTAGAGCTTTTGTCACAAGACCAGGGCCTCCAGAAGAGGCACACGCTCACCCTGCACATGACAGCCAGCAGCTGAACTCTCTTTCTTGGCCTGAAATTATTTACTTTTTTTAGTATTCTGCATGAAATTCAAAAGACTGATCTAAAGCAGTATTTTCTTGCCTCTTTTTTCCCCTCCCAGATACCCCCAGTCTCGCTGAACTTGAAGACCACAGAATATAATCTGACACTGATCAATAATTTTTAAAGTTGCTCTTCTGTTGGATTGCCAAGTTTTTGTCTGGGACTTACCAGGCAGAGACACACATTTGGGTCCATCTGCCCCGAAACCAAGAAAGAAGAATTGTTCTAACATTTGTTTTGTCTAAGATTAGATGAGATGACAACAGTCATGCTATGGACTGATTGACTAACTAAGCAGTTCTCAGAGTAATGACAACCATTTCCAGTTTAAAAAAAACAAACAAACAACTTCCAAGCTGGTGAAGCTAATTAATATTTTGATTTTCGGTTTAAAATTTCTTTTTCATTTGGGTATTTTACTCAAACAGAGGAATCATTGAGGACAAATCATAGAATGCCTTGGGAATCTGCAAATGTTACAATTTATTTGATTCAAAAATACATTTACAAGGTTTTTTCCTCATGTTATTGAGATTTCTTTTATTTTTCTTTAAGCCCGAAATTTTCTTCTCATGAGGAAAACCCAAAGCACAGTAGAAAAATTATTTCCCACCCAACTCCATCAAGGATGTAACATACTGCAAGTAGCAACCCACCCAAAAAAAAGTTCTAAAAAACATTTATGTCAGAAAATATTACTTGTGCTTCTTCTTTTGCTTTGGAGCTCACCTACTATTTTGTAAAAGCTGTTTAAAATGCCTTAAGCCAGGATAAAAAAGACTAATGAAAACAAATATTACCAGTCAAGATCACAAGAAAGGAGAATGATCAAACCCCACCAGGCTCTGGGGAAGGACCACCCAAAGGGTTTCCCCTTGGCCATTTTTCTCCATGTTCTGTTGTCCCATCTGCAGAGCCAGGACAGGCTGACCCAGCAGAGCTCTGTGCAGAACAGACTGGATTCCACATTGTCAGAAGTGCCCAAACAAGCCTGACCAGGGTTATTCTCTGAAGAAAAACCGCCAAGCAAAGGTCAGATTTCCACTCTACCCATCTTAGCAAGTGCTGTGGTGCAGCAGAAGGGGGATTGAAGAGCAAAACAGCTGAGGATGAGGACCCCACATTCACATGACCCATTGCCTGTAGGGTCTCACTTCAGAGGAGCTGAGCTCTGGTGCTGTGGGCTGCGTGTCCTTCAGCAGCCAGAGCACTGCAGGCTCCTGGGGTGCATCCTTTGGCCCCGTGTAGATGCTCTGGGGTCACTTCACATACAAAGTGTGCTATGGGGGGACAGTCAAGAGATTCATTCCCAAAGCACACTCTAGGTCCAAACTACCCATTAATGTAAACACCCCCACAATTAGTAAAGGACAGGAGAAACTCATGCATCAGGCTGTATGGACAAAGAGCAAGCCTGAGTTCCTGGAAGCTCTCCTTAAGTATTCTCACTAGACCACCCCAGTATCCAGGACATGAGATTTGGTACCCTTAAGGTTACCTGTAACTACTAGGTCACATACAGAGGGATTTTTTCACTCAAAGAGAAACATGGCCCATGAACACCACACTTTTTACTTGTTTTTGGACAAGTGCAAAAGGCTGGATTGGCCTCTGCACTGATGCCAAGCCCAGCGCTGCAGCCTCCCCTGCCCAGGGACTACCAGCACCACTCGCAGCTTGGCAAGCCTACCTTGGGCACTGCCCATTCTCATGAGCTCCAACAGGAGCCAAGGAGCAGCCAGGGCATTAGATACTCTGCCAGGCTGGGCAGCCCACAGTAAATCCCAAGCACCAGGGCCTCCCCTGAAAGCACAGAGCCAGCTCTGTGCTCCCTGCCTGCAGCCCAAGAGCCTTCGTCACTACTTTATATTGTCTCAAAATAGCTGCAGAGCAGCACTAAATCAGTGCGGGCACGATGAATGTGCAGAGAAGGCTTCAGGAAACTTTATGCAGCACTTCAACATTTATTTTTCCAGAGCTTGTTTAACACAAATGAGAAGGAAAGTGCTTAAAAGGGGGGAAAATTGCAAGCAGCCGATTCCAATTGCACTTTTGTCCCTTGCCAAATGAAAAACTTCATAGGATAGACTTTGTGTTCAAGGCATGAGGGATGTGGAAATATTTACAGCCATAGTATCAAGGCATCAGCCATGAGGGTCAGGACTGCAGTGCCAAACTGAGTGAGAACACGTTGAAAAAGGCAGCATGTGTTGCCAAGGCAGAGGAAAATGTGTAATATTGCAACTGTTCTTTCAATCCAGTGCTAAGTCCTTCATGGCATCATAGTAAAAAGCTAATGATTTATTTTAAGGACAAGAGTTTTACAAAATCTGGGTACTCAAAGGTCAGAAAATACCAAAATTAAAGTTGTTTTTGGCAACCTAAGTAGTATCTCTCTATAAATGTGTTTTAAGGTGTTGATTTCAAATTTCATTTTTCCTTACTGTTCCTCAAATATCTAAAAGTTACACAGCTTTATTTTTTGCAGTTGAGGGTGTCAGGAAGGGAGGGATTAAATCTGGAAAATAGAATTATCAGTTGCAAAGTGACTGGCATTAGGAAATTAAAATGTAGCATAATTCATACCAACATGTACAGTTGTTGCTGTTATCCTAGAACAGCTTGTTTTCAGGCAAAAATCAGATAATAACCCCACTTACATCTTCAGTTAACTTCCGTATTCAGTTATCTCACTTCAATCTGTAACAAATCACCTTTTTTCCTCAGCATTACATCTTCTAATGCCCCTTCCGACAACCATTAAAGGAACCCCAAAGTTCCCAGCCTAAGTCTGTTGAGTTCCTAGAAAGCTGATTTTTAATTTGGCTTTTCCCTGCTCAAAGTGGATTAGGAAAGTCATGCAAAGAAGCTTGGGACTAACATCCAAACCAGAAAGCATAGAAGTAAAACTGAAGTCAGACAGCAAAAGAGCTGAAAAATGTGAAATTTAACAGAACAACCCCTGATTTGGGGATTAGAATTCAAGTTGATTTTTGTAAAAGAAGAAAATAGTAGATGTATTTTTTTTCCTTTCTCCTTTTTAAGCCAATTTATCAGCATGCTTTGGGCAGAGAGCTATACAACCTCAAGGAATGGTGGGAAGACATCTCTAATACTTCAACTATCCCAAGACTCAGAGGCATGTCCCACAGTCCCCCCACAGAGCTCATGTTTTATTTAAACTGCTGCCAAAATATAAATATGCAGGCCAGCTCCAATTAAAAGATTAAAATGAAAAATAAGGGGTACAACCAGCATCCAAAACTAAGTTTAAATTCACATTTTTTCCCATTTGGGGAAACATGGCTGGCCTCATCAATGAGAACACTGAAGGTAAAAGCCCCATGATACAAACACAAGATGCTCACACCACTATCTTTTTTTTTTTTTTTTTTTTTTTTTTTTTTTTTGAGAGAGAGAGAGAGATAGAAAGCCCTTGAACACACAACATATTTCCCTGGAAGTCAACAACCTGGTACTGTCTGACAAAGGTCAGGGTAAGGCCCATTCAAGTGTAAGGTTTGTTGCATGGCAGTTGAAGATTTGCATTTTGGCTGCTACTTCTAAGGCAACAGGTAACCCGGGATATCAAGGGTACTGCAAAATAACCTTGAGAAATTAAACTTTTTAATCGTATGTCCTAACCCTTTGAATCAGAAATACTTCCAGAGATGCCTAGAGCTTAGGAAGGAGTGGTGAAACTACATAAACAATGCCATTAAACTTAATTTTAATATCCCTTTAAATAGTGTATTTATTTCTCCACTGTATTTATGCACACATGCACTTTGTTTACAGAAATTACACTATTAAAAGTTTAATGTTTAACTTCCCATATCCCACTGATTTATGGTAGAGGACAGTGTCCCAAAATTGGTGATTTAGGGCATGTATGACAAAAAAGTACATACTTTGCCAAAAGTCACTGTATAGACACACTGGAGAGATGATGACCAGTGATTTGGGGTGTATGTGATAAAGGGTAAAAAACCAAACCCCTCAAAACTCTTTTCCAAATGCTGCTGGAGGTATGTCATTGACCTAGCCAGATATTTTTAGAACACAAGTCAGCTAAACTTCAAAGTCTGCTTTCCTGGGATACAAGGATGAATTGAACACGGAGTCTTTTCATCCTCTTTCAAGCTCATTAATCTTGTTACCGAATATAGCACTTCTTAAGAAATAATTTTTCAATGCTAAATTCAAAGACAAATCATCCACTGAAGAGATATGCAAATACACATGGAGACATCAGGATTATTTTAGCATCTAAAGCAGAAAGCGCTGCTCTGTTCTTGGGCAGTTCACTGTCTACTAAATGGAATGTGAACAGCCTGGCAGGTACACAGCTGCCAGGAACTGCACACCCTGCAATTCAAACTTAAGTTAGAATTTTTTAAAAAGAAGAAAACAACAAATACGAAAAACTGACGTTTTCATGTTCACCCATGCTTCCCATAGCAAGTGATACAATTAACTGCTTAAATAATGAAACATTTTCCACCTACCCTTACTACAGCTTTTCTCCCCCAGCTAAGAAACAGTAATTTTCATTTTGCAGCCTTTCAGCTCAACTTTTTTATGGTCTTTCTGGTCTTTCTCTCCCATAGCACAGGCCTCATGGGAAACCATCTCTAGGACAGGAGGGACAAGTACTCAGTGCACTTAACATATAGGTGGACACACAGGGCTTCTACACACCACAGTGACTTGGAGGGTCCAAGCCCTACCTGTGTGCCTTTTGTATCGCCCTCTGGGCACTGCTTGGCATTTTTGAAGGCTCAGGCCCAGCCCGGAGGAACCACCAGCCACACAGATCAGAGGGAGATTGAGGTTGCCATCAACTGAACTTGTCTTTTTCCCTCCCCTCACCAAAAGTCCTCTCCCAGTCTAATGAGGAAGGTAACGCACCCAGCTGGCAGAAAAGCTCTGTTGAGAGCAGGTTTATTTTGTTACCAAGGGCATTAGCACTGCAGGTCAGAGGTGGAACTCGTGTCATTTGAGAGGACAATAGTAGCACAATGCTTACATGCAGCAATCTAAGTATTTCCCACTTCAGGGCAGCAGAAATCCTTGATGTTTGGCATGGTCCAGCACACTGCAGCGGGGCAATAGGGGTGGGCAAGACTTTTTTAAATGAGGGACAATTAGCAGGACCTGGGTGGAGGAGAAAGATGATTTTCAGGTGAGGAAAGTTATGTCTCAGCACAGCTGAGCTGTAGTTCTGCATCGAAGCCCAGCAAGGGGGGTTCCTCACTGGTGTGGGCTGGAGCTGCAAACCACCAGACACACAGGTGCCCACTATCAGCACCCAGGAGACCAGGGCCCTGGGACAAATGCTGCAACACAACCAGATGCAGTGAAGCATCCTCAGGCTCAGAAAAGCGCGGGGAGAATTTCCTCCACAGACAACATGGTCTTTGTATCACCTTGGCTGAAGGGACAGATAACTTTTTGAAAGCTTAGGAAGAAAAACTGCAGCCTGTCAAGTCTTCAATGTTCAGTGACCTTGTCCCTAGCACTGTACTTGCACCGTGGCACCACAAACAGGTGGTAACAGCAAATATTCGCTATTCCTGGTTCCTTTGGTGCTCCCGTATTCACCAGTCATGGCAGAGAATACCTCAAAAAAGAAGCTATCACTATTTATGCGCCTCCTCCTAAATTAAAGTATGAGGTTATAGGTAACTACAGGCCTTAACTGTTTGACTGTTCCAGCGTTTAGTAACAATATCTTTTTTGCACCAAAACCTGTTTTTTGTTAAAAAAGGAGAAACTGGCGTGGGTACCAGGTGTCAGATTTTAATCTCTGCAATGTTACACTTCTTAGCCAACGTCAGAAACAAACAGTAGTAAAAACCGGCACACAGCACCGGCCACTCTGCAAACAGAAGTAAGCAAATAAATGTCAATCTTCCGCTGATTTCTCCCAGCGCGCCTCTGCCGCCCTGGGCTCGGAGCACAGCTCAGACCTCCTGGTAGCCTGGTGGAGACTTGTTCTGGCCAGCACCAAGTTCCAGAGCGAAGTTCCTCCTCGCTAGAGGAAAGCCGGCAGGCAGCAGGTGCGCACAGGCTTCAGAGACAATCAGAGATGGAGGTGGGGGGCAACATTTGCTGCCTGTGAGAGGTCAGCTTAACTGGGAGCCTGGAAACAACCCCAGTTTCGCTGTGAAGCGTTTCATGCGAGCTTGCTCGCCCGTAAAGCCGCTTCCTTGTGCCTGCGCCTCACTTATCTCCATGCATGTGCTTTGCAGCTCCATCAGGCGCTTGCACCGGGCTGAGAGGTTTCTGTGCCTCCTTCCCGCAGTTACAACAGCAGTGTCCGAAAGCACCGATTTCTCCCCGGACCCGCCGCATCCCCCCTCCCACGCCGCGCCCGGTGCCCAGCCCTTCAGGGGAGGCGGGCAAGCACCCGAACCGCTCCAGCAGTTCAAACTTTGCCACAGCCAGCCCCTCGCAGCATCCAGCGGCGGCAGCGGCTTCTCGCAAGAGCACGGAACATTGCCGGGAAACACGAAGGGCTGTTGGTGGGGCAGAGACCCGGCAGAGCTGCGCCCCTCGACCGGGACCCGGACCCCGGAGCCGACCCCTCTTCGCCCCGCCGGGCGCCTGCCCCTCCCGAAACGTGTCTCTGCCCCAAGGCAGAAGGTGTGTCCGCATGTCTGTCCCCCGCCTCAAGGCGCGACAACGGCGGGCGACTCGTCCCCGCCAGGTGAGCGTCCCTCCACCGGGATAACCCCCCCGCCCCACCCCGGCCCGCAGCCTCACCTGGTCCAGCGGGATGCCCAGCAGCCCGCTCAGCGGGTGCAGCAAGGTGGAACCGGTGGTGCGGTGCGGGGCTCCGGGCGGCTCGGCCATGCTGCA
>VYZX01003467.1:236527-263450 GCA_013401335.1 Brachypteracias leptosomus
CGCCCCGCTGCGCAGTGCCGGCCGCCGGCCAGCAGGGGGCGCTCGGCGGGAAGGGGCCGCCGCCGGAGGGAGGGGCGGGGCCGGACCCCGGGGCGAGCCGCGGGGGCGTGGGAGGCATCGTCATCCCCATCCTCATCCCCATCCCCATCCCTAGCCCTAGCCCCATCTCCATCCCTGTCCCCATCCCCAACCCCATCCTCATCCCCAAACCCATCCCCACCCCCCGGGGCCATACCTGCCGCCTCCCGTGGGGACTCGCCGGGGGTGGGTGCTGTGAGGGTGGTCCGTTATAACGGATTTGAATTCGAAAGGCAGGACCCGCCACCCCTCCTCCCCTTCCCGGCGGCGTCGCGTTTGTTACGGGAAGTGAAAAACACCCTGTGCGTCCCCTCCAGGGGGTCCCCCCGCCCGGGCCGGGGGTCGGCGGAGCGGGTCAAGCCCCGGTGTCGGTGCTCGGCACCGGGGCTTGTCTGCGGGGGGCTTGGAGAAGATGCGTTGGGTGTGTGGTGACAGCGGGTGGACCTGGGACGGGTGCACGGCACCCTCTGGCACCGGTACCGGGCTTACCGTGGCCAGGGTGGGCTGGATTCGGCCAAGTCCGCACCAGCAGACCAACTAAAACTCGTTCCCTGGCCCAGGGGAACTTCTCAGACACCTGCAGGGCCGAGGTGCCCACTCATAACTGTCGCAGGCAGAGGAGAGCTGGAGTTGCACAAGCAAACCAGTTGTAACAAGGGTTTATTTTTATTTTCTTAATACAGAGATGTTTTTTTCAGGCAGTGCTGTCAGAAGCGCTGGTATTTCTAGTGGAGAATGGAGCACTCAGCCTGTGTTTCACATTGCTGGAAACTAAGATGCATGTGATTTGGGAAACAGTGACTTTGCCTTGATAGGGGAAAAAATGGAAAAGGAGTAGGAGTTTTAAGTGATATGTTTATCTTGTAAGTCTACTAAGGCCAGTAAAAAGGTACTTCTGCCAAGATCATGTCTGTAGAAAGAGTGTTCTTACACTGGACAATGTAGCTTTGTGTTGCAAGGAGAGCTCGGGCAAGGGTGCAGAGCTTTCTGTCCAGCTCCGCTGATGATGTGCTTAGAACCTGGAATACCCCAGAAGTTCTTTGCAGGCTGGGTTTCAGGCTCTTTAATAGGCCCATTGTTTTCTCTTCTTAAATAATTGCCAGCGGTAGCAGTGGCTTGAAGTGGTAGCGTGAGATGTTCAAAGTGTCCTGCTTATACTGTGCAAGTGAGGGCTGGGCTGGAAAACCCGGGCAGACATGGTTCAGTAGGGAAGGAGTTTTACACCAACAACATTCTCTAAATAGGATTGGTTTAGTGGTCCTGGTTTGAATATATATATATAAATAAAAATACACACGTGCATACATGTGGACCCATACTTTGAGTAGGGAAAGTAAGCAGTTTGGAAGGACTGGGTAGCCATGCATAAGAGTTCCTAACATTTTCCATTAGAAGTCTGTCTTTCCAGTTGTTTAAAATTTGAAGGCCTGAAACTATCTGGATGGAACTTTCCATGGGCTGTGTCTGCCACAGGCAAGCTGCTTGTTGAGCTTCGGCTAAAGTCATTGACCTGCTTTTGGGAACCAAATAAAAGTCATTTATTACACAAGCACTACAGATATTCTCAAAGCCTTTCCTCTGTGGAAATCTTGTACCTCTGGGATGGTGACTTCAAGTTTAGACATGGTAGTTTTCCCAGAATCAAGGAAATACCTTTCATTGTCTTTGTGAAACTACTCAAGAGTGATCAACTGCCAGAGTTCTGGGGAAAAAGCCACACATGATCCATGTGGAGACTCAGAGGGTCAGTGTATAATGTTTCTGAAGACCATAAGCATTCTTCAGCTCTTCACTTTTCCTCCATTTGACTGCAGGAGCAGAGTGGGATATCACATGGCTCCAGACACAGGAACTAAGAGCGTGCCTGTCCCTCTATAGTCAGTACTCAGCCATCTGGGCTTTGTGTGGTGGTGGAAACAGCTGCTCTGGAAAACAGCTGGAAGGAGAAAAGGACAGATGGAGAAAGCCAGGAGCAAGAGCACAGGAAGATGGCAATTCTGCAGTGGATTAGCACAAGAAGCCTGGTGAAGGGAACTAGAGCAAAGTTGGCTACAGATATAAACGAACAGAAGGAAGGGGAGCTATGGTCAGGAAGACAGAATTGGTGAGGGAATTGTATCAGCAAGAAGGGTTGGGATAGAAGTTTGAGAAGAAAATCAAGAGAGTGTTAAGATGAAAGCAAGGGGTAGAGAGACAGGAGAAGCTGAGTGTGGCAACAGGGGAGGAAAGAAAACTGGAATTATTATTAAAAAAACTGTTACTGTTGAAAACTACTATTCCTGAATTCCAGTGCTCCTTGTTTAGCTAGCACCTTTGAAACACATAAGCAAAATACTGTCAACTCTACAGCTTCTAATCAGAGATGGCTGGTGCAGTCCCAAAAGAAAGAGAAGGTAGATGCCACCTCCAAACCTGAGCTATCAGCTGGAAAGCTTGGTTTGATGTCTTCTCAACATAGTCTTTGGTGTGCTTCCTTCTGGAGGAGCTTTACTATCCAGCAGTGCAGTGTGTTATGCAGAGCCTGTGCCCCTGGAAAGGAAAGCCCTGTCCTAAGTGACACTTGAACTGGCACTGCATGAAGCCAAGGGGTGTTCAACAGGACTAAATCCAATGGAGAGCACACTCCTGGACCCAAACTGGCTCAGCGGTACATTCATGATACGCTGCACTTAGACTAGAAAACTCTCCTACACCCTATCGTGCTCAAATGGATCCATTTGAGTATCTTTGTACCACTGCCATATTTGATTTATAGACTAATTTGCACATGAAAATTGTGTGTTACTGTCTGTTGCCCCCTTCTCCACTGGCAGGACCACCTACAAGGTGTAAAAGTGGCCATAACCTGTCAGACCAGATCATGTAGGTCTCTTGTTCCTGACAGTGACAATTGCAGATGCTTAAGGAGTACAAGAAATGTTACAAATACAGAAACATTACAAATACAGAGCAATCCTTTTACTGTGGATACTTTCCCAGCCTTTAGCCATCAGGACTTCCCAAGATTGAAATTTCATCAGGAATATCGCTTTTAAGAGCCACTGATGTGTCTTATGTTATATGCCTAATAATTTTTGAGTTCACTTATATTTTTGACCTCCACAGTATCCCATGAGTTCCGCTATTTGATTATGTGCTGTATGAAAAAGTACTTCCTTTGGTTTGTTTTAAAGCAGCTGCCTTGTAATTTCATTGGGTGCTGTGAGAAATAAGTGAGTAATCATTGCTTAACCACCTCCCCCATGCTATTCCTGACTTTATATACCCTGGGTTGTCTCTTGTCCTCACTGAGGAGTCCAGTTAATCTCTCTTTATATGAAAGTTATTGGTATCTTTGTTCTTCCTTTTCACCCTTTTCTGTTTCTAGTTTTGAAAGAGAGGGTCATCCCCAGTGACTTCAAAGTCTGATTTCTCAAAGGTAATAGGTAATTTACAGCCTAACGTGTATGTATAATCAAGAGTAGCTTTTGCCTGTTTACATTTATCGATATTAAATGTTAACAGTCTTTAAATTGTCCCACAACACAAGGTTGTGAAATTCATTGCAACTCTAAAATGAAGCTTTGATTATCCTGAATTATTTCTCACTTTGTCTTATCATCTCCTTTTCCAAAAACTTCATGTGTTCAACAGGACAGATTCCTTCATGTTAATTTTCAACTCAACATCTATTCTTATTCTTGATTTATTAATCCAGGAGGGAGTATTCCCTACTGTTCTGTGATCATTTAATTTCTATGGGTGTGAAACCTTAACCCCAATGATCTGGAAACACAAATAGACTTCCTTGACAGGATCAGCCTTAGTGTTCAGACAACAATGCTGGATTTATGATGTATACCTTCAGTACAATGGCTATAGTGTCTCCTTTACATCATAGTTACCTTGGTGTCTGCTCATGATTTATTGCTGTACAGTTTCTACCAGTTTGTGTATGGAAGTCTGGAGTACAGGTCTGTGATTCTCTGACCCTGCCTGGTCGATATGGTTCCATATGGGGAGTGTTACTCTTCAGGGGAAAGTTTTATTTTATGATTTAAACAGTAGAAGACAATTCACTGCACGAAGTGGAGAAGTCACAAAGTCATTTAATAGTTAGGAAACACAGGAATGAAGGTTGCCACTGCAACCCCTGTGCTCATGAGATCATGGGATAATGATTTTTAATGTTTTAAATAATAGTGAATTAGAATCAGGACCTATTGATGCAAAATTGAAGGCAATGAAGAGAAGTTTATGTATACTTTATAGCTTGTGATTCATTCCACCAACATGAGGCCTTCTGTATCTAGACTGGAGATAATTTTGCAGCCTAGTTTCTTTTTCTGCTGCTGAAAGGGCTCCATTGACTTTAGTAAAACTAGTGGTCATAAGGCAGGTGCATGTAAATATAGAAGGATTCTTTTTTCCATTCACTACTGAATTGGAAAGAAGATGGAGCTTTTTGTGAGCCCTGCTACTCTTCATTCAGAAACATTTTAAGACCTAGAAGACTGTGTAATACAGCTTGAAACTGAAAACCTGGAAAGACATTTTGTGATTTACAAAATGAGAAATTGAAAAAAAAAAAAAAGAAGAAGTTTAATAAGAATTACTCACAACTAATATTAAAAAGGTAAAGGTTCATGGAAATATTGCAGGATCCAGGCAGTAACTATTGGACATGTGGCAGTTTCAATTCAACTATATTTAAGGAAATTAAGAGAAGGATTTTATAAAGAAAGCAGATGTCCAGGAGTGTTGAAATAATGCTTTATATTAAAAAAACTTTTTGAATAATGATGTTTGTATTCTTAAGAAAGGATTTGCAGAACAGTCACGTAAAGGCAAATTGTAGTGTGTGAAAGTTTGTGATAGTAATATACCTCCAAAATTCCAGGTTTAAGTTTGCTAGGAACCATCACTGTGTCCAGCATAACTCTTCTTACCTATGTCAGATGAAAACAGAACACAAAGATAATTTAATATAGTGTGATCTTTCAGTTTCTTTGCATCATACTTCATCAGCAACATTGTTTTTATCATCTCAGTCTTCACAGTACAAGTACCTTAGGATTTGTTCTCTGCTACCATCTAGAGGGGAAACTGTACAGCACAGAGAAAAGTCATTTTAACTGCCAGAAAGTTAGAGAAAGTTCTAATTCCTTATATCAGAATTGTTTCCCAGAAATCCTTTCTGCAGTAAATGTAATAGGTAGGGGAAAAAAAAGATATTGAAAGCAGTCAAGACTTAGAGGTAGCAGAAAGTTATTCTAGTGTTTTTAAAGCTATAGGAGTAATGCTACAATTTTATATAAAGAAAATTTAAACTCGTGTAAGCAAACAAACATTTTCAATTGTAGTTAAAAGCCTTATGGAAAAGATTGAATGACATTGCAGGAATCATTCAGTACTGGTGCATGGAGTTAGCCAAGATCTAGAAAGTTTTTGTCCACTAATGCTATCAAATAACACTGTTAGCTAAATCCTCTGCTCCACAACATGTGCAGCCTGAACAAGGTATCTGGTAACACTGGTGCTGGCTGAACACTGTGTCCTACAGGGCACAGTTAAGCAGGTCTAGTTGTGGAGAGTCATGACTTTTTCAGATAATGTCCAGAGGAAAAAAGAAATTAGGGTTAAGTATGCCTTGAAGCTGATGAGTGTTATTTAAGATAACACATTAATTATGTAACTACAAGAAATTCTGGATTCTAAAGATTTTCTAATCTATTTGTTTCATAGAAATTGCCTTTTTCTACTTTAAACTGGTACTTTATTACACTATTTGAGTGAATATCTGTAGGGATCACATCAACACATGCTCAGCTACAATCTCATGCAGGCTCCCATTGTCTGTTTTGATTACTAAAATATTTTTTTCCCTGTAGCATTGGTAGATTTACTACGTATGATCAGAATGCTACTGCAAAGTGTGTTCCCCAAATT
Organism: Brachypteracias leptosomus; assembly: GCA_013401335.1. Taxonomy (NCBI): domain Eukaryota; kingdom Metazoa; phylum Chordata; class Aves; order Coraciiformes; family Brachypteraciidae; genus Brachypteracias; species Brachypteracias leptosomus. Next base: position 242,534 of record VYZX01003467.1, read on the forward strand.
CACCTCTTTGAACATGTCACTCCTATTTTTGCATAATCTGTTGTGCTCTGTCTTGTGTCATTCTTCCTTTTCTAGGTTCCCATTGTCTGTCCATCCACCCCAGGACAAGCGTTAGCCCTTATGTCAGGTTTTCAAACCCACTCCTGGGTTTCCTTCTGAACTTGCCCTTTTACAATTAGGAGCTGACCTCAATAAACATGCAAGATTAATATACTATCCTCTTTTTAATTACTTCTTTAAACTTTTTTTTCCTTATTGTTTCAAGGGGTGGGGGGATCGCTCCTGAAAGCTTGTCAACAGAGAGTTGTTATGCTGAGATCACAGCATATTCACTGATTAGTGCTGTCTTATTGTCTCCTTGGCCTCCTATGCCAGCTGGTCTATATCCAGCTTTGAATCCTGCCTCCAACTTAGATCATTAGCCCCTTCAGCCGGGCCTGCCTGCTTTATTCTAGGCTTGTGTAACATCCAGCAAAATAGGGTCTGCCTCTATGAATACAGCTGCACAGCGCAGTGATAATAAACAAAACAAATGTATTACTGCTGTGATGATTGTTATGAGTATAACATTTATATGCATGGAAGAAAGGACTGAATTCCACGCTCAGTGAGCTCCACCAGAAAGAACATGACCCAATTAACAACAGGACCTTTAGGTGTATTTTCATCACCGGCAAAGGCAGAATCCCTGCTGGTTGATCTGTAAAACATTGATGGTGTTTGTTTTAAAGGCAGCCACTTAACAGACCCTCCTGGGTGGATCTGTTCGTGTCACTGCCTCAAGCCAAGATTATCAAAGAAAGGTTGTGGATACTGCAAGGAACAGAAACTGAGACCTTCACCTTCAAAGTCTCCTGTCAATCACATCTGTCAGCAGATAGTTTATAAACTTACTGTGGATGTTGGCACACCTTCTGGAGGTCCCGTAAGTATGAGTCAACTTCTATAGGGAAAAAGAAGACCTGGGCAAGGAAAACAATTTAGATGAAGTTGAGCATCATCTGCTTTAGCAGCTGCTCAGAGAGAGTTCCATGCCTGTAGTATTAAGTGACTGTATGTGAATAAATTTCAGGTTTCATAGCAGTACAGGGAAAAAAAACCCCAACAATAATAATCTGCTCTACTATAAAGCATCCAAGTGCTTAGTTTTATTAACTGTCCAACTAGATCAATCCCATAACACAGCATCATGCATTTCCCACAAGGCTGAGATGGTGCAGATGCACAGAAAACTGGGCCTCCAATTGCCATCAAACGGTGCAACAGAAGAGCACATAAAGATTATTTGCACTGAGGGGCTCGATGTTATATGAAAAACTTGATTGAATGTATTGAGAAGATGTTTGACTGTTACCCTGTCTGCCTCAGTCCTACCATTTAGCTCCTCTTTCAGAAGTCAGCTCCCTTACCACCAGCCACAGGCCCTTTGCCCAAGCTGACAGAGATGTGGTGAGCGTGTCTTTGCTGGATGTTTTTCACTGTGCATTTTACAGGCTCATCCAAGAAATGGATTGATTAGCAGTGATGCAGTCTGCTAGATTAAGTCAAGCATTAATGAGTTTCAGCAGCTGTTGTCTTGTTCAAGTGATGTCTCTGTTAAATACTTCAGGCAATTTTAAAGTCCAGTGTGAAAGAAGTGATGGAAATGGCTGATGTAGCCAGAAGTTCCACTCACACGTTGCTGGCAGAGAAGATTCACTGGCTATAGTGATCAGGACAGAAGTGATCCTGGTGGTCATGAAGTCTGAACTAGTGGGAACCTATGGTGTATGAAGCTTCATTTTAGAAGGATTCAGCTTTCCTTTTGTCTTCCTACTTCAGCTTTCTTTCCACTAAATCAGTTTTGGAGTTAATTCAGACACTATGTATGTATTTTTGGTGCTTAATCTCTAGTTAAGCTGTCAGATGCTTCCCTACATTTGAGGAGAAATGTTGCTTAGTGTCTGTGTTTGTTTTACATATTTTCAGTACACCTGTATGAGAAGATGTTGAGTTTCACTACAAAAAGCTCTTACCTGACTTTTTACTGCAGAGCTGGCCAAGGCATCACAGACACCTGAACTCTCAGAAACTCATTCTGTACACATAGTAATGGAACTTGTCTCAGAAGAGACAATTAAAATGTCTCAGGGGTTCAAGACTGAAAAAAAAAGTCCACTCTGATGAAGAAACATAAGCTTTTTCTAACAGTTATTTCTTGTTCAGACTGGAGCTTCACTTTAAGAAAGGCAGGTACTCTGGCTTTTAAAACTGCTAGGAGTAGAGAAGAGTTACAACTCTAGCAAAGTTGTTCTAATGGATAATTGCCCAGAGAGGAGAAAAGTGAAGTGAAGTGAAGTGAAGTGAAGTGAAGTGAAGTGAAGTGAAGTGAAGAGAAGAGAAGAGAAGAGAAGAGAAGAGAAGAGAAGAGAAGAGAAGAGAAGAGAGAAGAATGAACACTTAATGTAGAGGAAGGCCTGATTCTCCTGTCTCAAACAGGTAAAATAGGAGTTATAACTTCATAATTTTCTGAACCAAAAAGCTGATTATCTTTAATTCAGAAACCAACTCTGTTATTAATTCTTATTAAAAAGGAAACTCCGAATTACAATTACCAAACTTATAATTTAAAATACAGAGGTACCTTCCTAGTATGATGTTTTCACATGGGCAGTACCTGGTGTTAACAGAAGGTGGTCTGTAGTGCTGGCCAGGAAGACAGCTAGTCCTGCTGACCCCCTCTTTAGGTAGGCTGCAGTCTCCTCTGTAATGGTAACATTCAAAACCTTTTTCCTTGTTTTCCTTTAGCATGATTTCTGAGGTGCAATTAGACCTGCTCCAGAGTCTCAGTTGAACATGTGCCTAATGGGGGCCTGCTGTTTCCAGTTGGTTCCATAGGAATATTTTCTTTCCTCCATCCCATTGTTAGAATCCCAGGTCTGATACAGGCTTTCTTCATATGAGATCGTTGCTTCTGTCACTACCCAGGCAAAACAGCTTCTTTTGGAGTGGATGACCCAATTACTGTGGTAACAGATGGGCCAGTGTAAAATGCACTTGCCAGCTGACTGCTTGCAAACATGTTTTTAAACGGATATCATCATAATTCGCTACACAGGAACTGACAAATCACATTCTACTTGACAGGGTATGATACAGATCTGCTGTACTGACAACATCCTATACAGTTAATGAAAGAGCTCCTTTTCCTTCTCCTTTTCCATACCAAGGTTGACAATAAGGGATTGTTGTCAATAAGGTTGGCACCATTACATAGTTACTAAACTCCTGTAGCTTCCATTGAAGTCTGCTGCTTGCCTGAGTTATCCCTATAAGGAAGCATTTAGCCTTGTGATCTAACCTGAATTTGTCTTCTGTAGCTGGGCTTCAGATTTGTTCTTAGAGATTGTTGCTCCAGCTCCCTGCTGGGTGCCACTATGGGTGACATATATTCTAGCTATGTGGGTTTTTTCAAATGCCACTACTGATTATAGGGGCCTGGCCTGAGATTTTCAGGGAGAGCTCATTGATGTCTTGAAACCATCAGTGTAACTATTTTGGTTTAAATTCAAACCATAGAGGATTACAGTTTATGTCTACCATGTAAACATAGGGTGTGTACAAGTGTTGCTTGTCTTGAAAAAGGCAAAGAGGGGTTCCAGCTCCACTGCTCCACTCTCTGCAGCCAGGCTGTGGGAGCAGTGAAATGGAGAGGTAGTGGGACGTTATCTGAAGAAGGGGAATACTCAGGACTCCAGTCCCAAACCCCCATGTTTGCAGGCAAAGCCCCCTCCTCAACTATTGCAGAGGTGCTGTCATGGCCTGACTCCCCACAAGACTCTCTGGCTCCTGTGACATGCAGGAGAAAACAATAGGGTGCAACAAAGAGTTAATCCTGCTGAAACTTTATTAACTCTGGGTGTCCCTGCTCCCCCTTTCCTTTGGATTTGCCAACTTTTCCACATGGCCTTCCACTGTAGATCTGACATTGGGGGAGGGAAGGAAAAGCAAGGCTGTTTGTCCTCTCTGCATTGGCAAACCATAGTTTTGCACAGTGATTTTTCCTCCTGCAAGGTTCTTTTGGGCATGGGAGTGGAAGGGGAGGTTGGTGACAGCATCCCAGAGTTTTGCATTAGACTTTTGGAAGGCTGAAACTAGCCTGTGCTGTACAGGATGGTAAAACATAATCTAATGCTGCAACTTCCATTCTAATTTGTCTGAGCTTGATTCAACTTAGGTTGGGTGTGCAGATATTTAAGAGCTGACTGGTTGCTCAAACTGTTCCTTTGCTTTCTCGCACATGTTGGTATCAGGAAATAAAAAATATCTGTCACAAAGTCCAAATTTGTTGCTTTAAGATCCCTGCAGATATAGTATCCATCTTCATTTTTTGATATGAGAGAATGCAAAACACAGAGACCATGCTAATATTCTCAAGGGACACGATGGAAAGAAAACAAGAAAATGAAAACAAGAAAATGAAACCCACAAAATGATTAAAAGATTTGTTGTGATGTACATTTTTTTCAGCTCACTAAGGAATCTGAGCAAGTTGTAGATCCAAAAATTACAGTGTTCCTAAAAGCAGGGTCCTTTCAGTAGGCTGCATAACATATTCACTGCCATCTGCAAGCTGCAATAGTTTTACTGGCAGAAATATTCCTTGTAGATAAACAAACCATCCTTTACCTCTGCAGGATGTGCCTGAGGCTGTCCCATGCCTCAGTGAACAGCTTTCAAGTTTCTGGCACCAGCTTTGGGGTTCCTCAGCCTGAGAGGACTGAGAGCAAGAAAAAACCCAGTTACTGCTTCAGAGTTATAAGGAAATGCCAGCAATTATTTCCTAAGTATGTGACTGTACTTGAAGATTGTGTTTGGCTTACATTTTATAAAGTGCAAAGTTCTGTAACTTAGGAGATAGCCTAAGTTATTTACTGCTGGAAAGTAAAACTGAACAGCTTTTAGCATTTGACTTGAAGTTCGTTTCTGAATTCAAGACTGTGAACAAGAAAAGCAAGAAACTACATACTTGGAAAAACTTATTACTCCAAGCAAATATTTCCAAAGCCTATTTAGCAGCTGAAGTGTAAAGAGGAAAGTCTATTGTAAATAGTTAGAGGTGAACGTTGTGTGTTATACATGGTCAGGAGTGTAACAGCAGAAACCTCTAGATGGTCAGCAGCCACGCTGAGAAGCAAATAATTGACCAGCTGGGCTAATAACAAATAGAAATGGATTAGCTGTTTTTTAAAAGCTGTGCTAATTGTTTATTTTGACTCTATAAACTATGTATATGTCTTTGGCCTGATGAAACTGGAGAACCTTGAACTTTGTGGAGGGCTCTGCTCTGTGTTTGATATTTCAGAACAAATGAGGATAAAGTTTTAACTTCTACTTTACTCCAGACTTGCAATCAGACCATACTACAGATTTACAACCAGTCACATTCATCAACTGCTACTTAAGTTAAATTGTTTTTTTTTTCTTCCTCTCTCTAATACATTGCTTTTTTGAATTAGATGGATTCTTTATAAATTACTTTGGTGAGAATACAGAATTGGCCAGGCAAAAGCTTCTCCACAACACTATCATCATTTTCAAACACTGTTTTCATTGCCAGGTAGCTCCATTTTAGCATTTGTAGTTTACTTGTGCAACTGGCTCAGAACATTCCTTTCTTAAGGCTTTTCTAGTCTTGAGAAACAGCTCCATACCCACAGAAATCTGTCCCAAAGAATATGGTGCTGAAGCCAGGATGTCATCACTACACATCTGATTTGTAGCAGCTCCTTAAATATATACTGAGTATTAATTTTTTTTGTAAGAAAAAAATCCCATACTAACAACAAAATGGACGGTATTCAAAGAAATGTTTAATAAATAGAAAATTGATTAAGAGATTGCAACACAATATAGAATAATAAATAAATAAATAAAAGATGGGAAATAAAGGCCAATAAATTGCTGTTGACAGATACTTTTGCAGGGCCTTGCTAATCTGACATCTTTATTACATTTGTGGCTATTATTAAATTAAGAGGGTAACATTGTTTCAAGGCTGTAAATATCATTTCCCATAACATTTGTGAACAACACAGATTTTCCTGATGAGAGTTACTTCAGCAGACAGGGCACTTGTACTGAGAGATCTGAGTCATTCCGGGATGAACCTGGACCTTTCAGACAAAGTGTAGCCAACCATAGAATTGTAGGAGAAACCAGCAGTGACTCTGGGTGAGATTGCAGGAGACAGGAGCTGAAAAAAGTTTCCAAGTGCAATGCTGAGAATTGGCATGGCTTGGAAATTAATGCAGAGAGAAATGGTAGGAAGAAGAGAGTTGAGAACTGAGCCTACCCTAGAAGTCTGCATGTCTGCATTAGCTATCTTTATTTAAAAGGATGTTGAAAATGGGTGTCGGTGGAGAAGAGGGCAGCAGTATTTTACTACAGACCTGTAGAAAATGCCCTATGAACAGAGGCCTGAAACATGCAATCTATTATAAACCCCAGACTTGATTACAGTGTATAAGTGTTTTTTGATGAAGGAAGTACTGATTGACCATAGGCTAAAAAATTAAGTGGCTGGAAATTGGAGCCATGTACTTTGAAATAGTCAGTAAGCTCAAATGATTAAGAGGGAGAAATTCTCAAAAAAAGAGGGGAACATTCCATCTCTTTTGACATGAAAAGAAAGGTTTCATTTCTTTCCAGGAACTGCAGTTTAGTATTCTAATAAAACACAAGTCATTGGGTGAGCTAGTAGGAGATATCAGTGAAATTTAGGAGTCCATAATGTCCTCCAAGACAGGGCGGCCACGTTCAGGGGGCTTACCAGGAGTGGTCCTGGGTCCACAGAGACTCCTGAACTATGCCCAGAACTGTTTTAGGAGAATGGTACTTAGTCTGGGCCAAAACCATGCCAGCAACTGTTCTAATCATTTAGAAGATTTTTAAAAAGAGATAATAAATTCCACATCCAGTAGTGTTCTGTGACACTCTTTCATTTCATAGTAACACATAGTCTCTGGACAGATAACCTCACCTGAGAATTTTGCTTCTAGGTTTCTTTGTTTAGTTCTCTCTTGCTTACAGAAAAAGGCACAAATTAGGGTATTTTTAAATTCGAGCCTAGAGAAATTAAGGTGCAACATCATGATTCAGTAGCATGCAAAAATTAAGCTCTTCCTCAGCAAAACTGTAAGTTGTACAATAATCAGGGGAAAGAGTTACTCACTGGAACAGTTTATGAGCACAGAACACTGTATTAACACACCCACACACCTCATCCTACCTTCTTTGGGGCCACCTCCAGCCAACCACCCCTCCTCAGGAAAGGAAAGAAGAAGAAAACCACTGCACTTCCCAGCACTTTCCAACCCTTGCTTTCCAAATATTCCCTGCTCAGATGGTTAACATTGCACACCTGGTGCCAGAAGATCTCGGGATATGCATCATCTGAACCTAAATGGGTTCTATTGAAACAAAAGATGAGGAAATACCAAAACTTAGAAACAGAGGACAATTTTTGTTCCTCATGCTTCACTCCATTCCCTGCCTGTTAACAGCAGTGTCACTTCTTCCATTCCCTTCATTTATATCCTAATTTAAACCATTAATGCTTGTATGGGGCTTGATGTAACCAGTTAACTCTGTAGGAAGGGCAACTTCATTTTAATATTGTCAGAGACTATCTTCAGGTACCTGGGAGTGAGTAAGTGCAATAGCAGTTTTCATTTCAATGAGCACAAGAAGATGCTCTTTAAACAGGCAGCCTCAAAGGCAGGCAGGAACAAGCTGTATTGCTCAGCATTGACTTTACTAACACACTCTGCTGTGATTCCTGTGAAACCAGTATTCACCAGACTACCCACTGGCCTAATACTTGTACTAGCACAGCCATTTTTTTTTAACCTTAATAATAATAACCAGCCTAAATAGGCACCACCAAGGAAACGTGGCTATTAAAAAAAAGCTTGACTGCACTTAGTTATTAGGTTTGTAAGTATTTTCTCGGCAGCAATCCTTGCTTCTGTGCTTTAAACACAATAGTTGAAACCGATTGTCAACCGAGTGGAAAGGGATTCTGAGCACAGTTGAGAAGACTTGTTCTTATTTTTCTATCTGTGTTGTTATTTTTAGCATGGTTTTTTTGATAGGTGAGTAGGGCTTCATACATCGGAAGAGAACAGAGAGTGATCAGTGAACTGAGGAAGTGTTTGTGGGTAAGGTTATGACCAGTGCCCCTGGAAGAAAAACAAAACTACAATTTCATAGAATCATAGAATCATTTAGGTTGGAAAAGACCTCTAGGATCATCAAGTCCAACCTTCATCCCAACATCTCCCTGACCTCTAGACCATGTCCGAAAGTGCTACATCTACTCATCTTTTGAACCCCTCCAGGAATGGTGACTCAACCACTTCATTTGTTATTGGGGAGCTGATAATCAGGATTTTTTTCTTGCTATCTGTCATGACACTTCCATTTCAAGGTCACATCTGACTTGACCTCATCAGGCAATAGTTCAGCTTCAAGCAGGAGACTGACCTGCATAACCACCATGTGTCCTGGCAGCCTTCTCTGCTTCTACGCCTCACTGGTAAGCTAATGCCAGTATCCTCCATCAGCAGCATGAGAACCTGTCAAGCACAAGCACACAATGCTTGGGTCTTTGTTCCACCACACAGCACCCTTTCAGAGGCTTCTGGCAGTCCTTAGATCAAGAAAGCAATCTTTAGGCAGCACATTTCATAATGCTCCTCAGGCTTTTTGTGTATTTTGGTAGTGCCGCCCCACTGGGTAAATCAGGACTATGCAATTATCTTGTTGTCTTTGCTGCCCTTTATCTCAAAAATGAGATCCCTTGTGTCCTGAGAGATTGCATGTTTACCCATGGTGTTTTCTGGAACATAAGGAGACATAACATTTGATATAACATTGATGAAGTCGTTGACGAGTTCATGAAGATCTCACTAATCTCAGTGCATCAGTCTCCAAAGTTTCCAAGCTCCTAAGGTTTCCCATCTGTCTCACAAGCTTAGAAGTGGCATGCTGCAAAATCAGATGAATGTGAGATCTGAAGAAATCTGCAGCTTCCCAACTGATTTGCTGCCATCTCTTTCCCAGAAAGACAAGATCTTCCCAGATGAGTCAGACATAAAAGTGAACTGAGGACCAAAACAAGAACGCATTTATCCCCCAGCCCAGCTAACCCAACTTGCATCATACAGTTTCTGAAATAGAAATGCTAAATTGTTTATGAAAACAGAGCACAAGCCTCTATTTTCTGTTCTGCTACATTTAGAATTTTAATCTGAGACATGGATTTATCTTTGTTCTGATTAAAAGAAAGATATTTCACAAAATAATAATAATAATAATAAAGAGATAGAATCAGAGAAGCATTTCCCTTTTCTCTTCTGTTCACCTTGATAAACAATAATATGCTTTGCAAGTATATGCTTCTTTCAACAGCTACTCTCTTTAGTCTCAGGATATTGATGTCTGGCTAATGAGGATTTCCATGGACTTGAATCTCTTTGTTTTTGTAAAAGATGCAGAGCAAGACTGATCATTTTGAGAATTGAATCCTAAAATCTTTATGCATGACCAGATTGTGCTTAAACCCAGGGGCACAGAGGGACCAGAAAACCTGACAAGAGGTTTTCCTTGTGGGCAAGGACTGCATCACAACAGACACTATTCCCTACTAGAAGTACAGAGCAATTTACATTAGTATCTTATCTCACAACTTGTGACCATTCCGCAAGCTTCATGATTTTCTAAGACTTTGACAGCTACATCATAGCACCCCCACTTTTGCATATGGAAGTTGTCTGGAGGAAAGGAGAAAGACTTGCTCATCTTTGTGATATTACTCAGAGTCCCTCCCATCTCACCACTGTCACTCACAACCTCAACAGCCAACTATTATAATATTTATAACCCTTGTCCTTGCAATGGTATCCATGGAGTGCGATGACATTCAGTGATAGATTATTTTTATTTTAAAGAGACAAAGACTGGTGAGATAAAAATCAAAGTCAACTGCAAAGAAGTGGTGGCAGGAACTGGCATGGTTTGGTGGGAGGAAGTCTGAGAAAGACCAACCTAAGTAAATAATAAGAAATGTAGTCAAATAGGATCTTGCCAAGGTTAGGTGTGCATTAAAACTGGGATTAAGAGGTTGATCAACAACAGCTCCTGTAGCTGTTTGTCCCAACTGCATCTGCAGCTGGTTCTTCCCTCAAGTTTTCGGGCAGAGGGTATCACCCTTATATGCATTTTATGCAGAGCGGTCCTGGAGAGTGGGACAGTATCAGCTGGTGTCTACCACATTAGCTTTTACTGCCAGGTCTGAGGAAACTTGGATCTGCAGCTGCACTCCAACAAACCAAGCACAGCCCAGAGCCACAGCCACCAGAGAAAGGACCAGCCCTGTTAAGACCCCTTCTACAATCAACATAGTCCAGAGACCGCTCTTAGGAGTGTGCAGTGTTAAGGAGTTTGTCCAGCTGTGGTGCAGCCAAGAGGAAGCCTCTGTGGGGGTGTTGTGCAGATGGAGCAGAAGCTGTAAGTCCAAAGCTGCTTGTTGAAGATCTCAATGGTGGAAGGTGAGATCTCGTTGGTTGCAATTTTCTCTCTGGCCACCAGACTCCACTGTCCTACCTGGGATGTAGACAGGTGTGACAGCCACGTCTTCACTGAACTCACTGCTCAGAGCGTCCCACCTTGGAAGGATGGAGTGGTGAGAAAAGCCCAGAGGAGTGGGAAGTAGTATAGATCACCTGTTATGCAGAGATGGATGAAGATCAACTGCAACATGGCAAAGCAGCAAAAATTCAAGTGACCTCATTAACTGAACTCCTGTAAAACACAATCAAGAAAAAGGCTGGAGTTTCATGAACTGTTCAAGCTGGTGACATCTCAGGTCCCTTTTTTCCAGGCACCTGAATCACCCCCGTCTCCACGTTGTCCCCTCCCTTGTATTGGCACAAAAAACCCCCTGTTCAGGGCCTGCGGTGAAACAGAGCAGGAACTGATACAGGCTTAGACTAACCCAGCCCAAGTAATGGTTGGCTCTAACTCAGATCAGCTCCCCAGCCACAAGCGAAGGGAGGGGTGGCACAGGGACAGGAACAAATGATAAGTAAAAGGCAGGACTGCTTCTTCTGGTGGCAGTGACAGCTTCTGCCTGCTCAAGTTGTGCAAGCAACTTCAGCCCAAGAGCAGAGCCTCAAGCCTGAATCAGCTAAATTAAGTTGGAGCAGTGTTGGATTGTCTTTCCTGTACTCCATGTTCACGTGTTTCCAAAAGGAACCTAATTTGAACAGCTCTGGACAGAACAGAAGACTAGAATTCAGAAAAGAGGAATTCCCAACATGTCTTCATTAGCATCATGGTCTGTGAGCATCTACCTTCTGACAGGGAAGGCAGAAGATAGTCCCACAGGGATGGTTCTGACCATATGTGGGAACTTTGGGCTCTTGCTAACTTGGTTTCCACTGTAGCCTAAACAGTTTGGAATTCTGAAGCCTTTATATGCTGAGATAATATTCAAGCATTATTTGAAAGTAGTAGTTTGTTGGATGCCTCCAAACTGCATATCTCACTGTTTACACTTCTGTGGTGATGAAGGGTGAGATTTTGGACAAGCTACCAGGTAGTGGAAAATTAAGGCCATACTCCTGCAAAAGCTATATTGACAAACCAAACCAAATAAAAATACTGACTGATGTTATGTTCAGGCATACTAAAGAGGAAGATAAGTATTGATGTAATTCTACTTATAGAAACCCATGGTGATGTGAAAGGTGGATTTATTTAAGAATAATTTTTAAAGCACAATAAATGAAATGCCTCTGCAAAAGGCATAGAGAAATCTGACTATGACCTCAAAGCAAACTTTACAAAAATTCTTAATGCAACAAGAGTTCATGAAATATAAGAGAAGTTTCAAAGTGAAAGGAAGGAAAGGATTTCCATCTCCAGAAATGATAATGACTATACCTATCAAACCATAGATAATCGGAATTATGAACAAATCCAAAATGAAACTCGTAATTTTGGTAGCACAGTATACTTTGTGCAACTCTGTACCTTTCTAAAAGAAAGAGCAGTTGTTTTTCTGGTTAATAAATAATAAATCCAACCATTTTGCCAAAGCCTGTAAATAAAGAGTTGGTTCCAAAAGTCAGCATGTTATGAAGAACGGTGCATAGTGCATAGACTCTTTAGGCAAGCATTCAAAAAAGTAAATACAGCAAGTGATTTATCTGATCTGGATGAATGTGGAAAAGAAACCTAGCAAACCTGGATTGAATTAAGACATTCCACTAGTACAACCTTCCTACAAGCCCACTAGTTAAAGAAGGATAAAGGAGACCTTGTGTACACAGAGATGAAAATCTTCTTGTTACAGAAAAGACAGCACCCTAATAAAGCAGTTCTGCTCCTGCCTCCTCTAATAGGAGGTAATTTCGAGCTGGGCTGATGGAGGTGATATAAGCTGAGCACTGTGGTGCCTGTCTTGTAGGCCCTGACCCAGAGAAGGAAACAGTCCTCCAGCCACTCAGCCATCAATCCCCTTCCTCGCTCTCTGCCACCCCCCACCCTCATCCCCAGCCAAGGCTCCCATCATGTCCCTGGGTGCTCAGCAGCCATTCCTGCTCCACCTAGGGAAACTATGGGTCTGAACCAAACACCCAAGCTCTTCCTGTCCAGTGCATGGAGAGAAACAGGCACCCAAGATTGAGAGCTGGCCTTCCAGTCTCAAAAAAAACAACAACAAAATGAGCAGAAGCTTCAGAGGGTCCTTACTCCAGCTCTTCACAGGAAGTTACTTACTGAGCAGCTGAAATTTTCTCTCCTTGTTTGCCCACCACAAGGGATATTGGAGGCCTGGCTTCAAATTTGTCTTCTGCTTTGGAAAATGGTTTTGAACATGTATCTCTGTCCCAGGAGAGTGTGTGGGCTGTGGGCACCCTCCAATGGAGGTGTTCCACTGCCAGCCAGGCCAATGTCAGAGCAGCTCCTCAGCAAATGGTTTCAAGTGATCGATCCAGAGACCTGGACTGCAGCCCTTGCTCCACTGAAGAAAACTGCAGAAAACTCCAGAAGATGAAAAGGTAAAATTCCTATCAGAAAGCCCTAGAACTGTCCCTCACCCCAAAAGACCCTAGATAGCTGGCTCTTTAAAAAGAAAACCTTGAAGATAAAAATACACAAAAATAAACAAAACATATTGTCAATATTATATATCTGATCTGAATAACCTTTTGAAGCCATTTTTTAAAATTTTCTTCCTGAAGTTAAGAGCATTGAAGGTTCAGGGCCTTCAAGGATAGCTGTCCCACAGGCTTCTGCATGGTCCAGAGGCCAGGAGCTGAGGGGAACCAACCCCCTCTGGGTGCAGGGTCTCTTCACAAACAGTTGTTCAAACTTGATTATTACAAGGGGATTGCTTGGTCTTTTGGAAGGAAATTGGTTCAGTTATACTAAGGCAGAAAGAACTTAAAGATTGAAGGTCCGAGTATCAGACTTAAGAGGGTTAGATGGCTTGAGAGCAGCTTTATTTTAGGTTACTTTGTGTTTTAAATAGCACTTGATCAAGATGAACGAGGTTTCAATTGCTTGCTGTGTGAGGACATGGTGCAGGAGACTGCTATGGACATTAACTCTTTATGTAAAGATGGACTGGATTGGCAAAAGGAATCAGAACTGGCCATAGAGAAGCAGACCCCATGTCTCTTCTCCCTCCTAGTGAAACCCCTTGCACTGGGGCCATATTCTCAGAGGGTGAAACAGTGAGGTGTGCTGTAATCCCACAGAAGGAAAGGCAGAAAGTTGAGACAGAAGAACCAACAGTCTAGCAAGTAGACAATCTCCTAATCCTACAATACACACACACTTCCAGTCACCCTGTGATAACTGGCCTGCATAAGGTCAAGTAGATGTTTCTGCCTTTCCATGATAGGGGTGTAGCACCCTTCTGTCTCCTCAAGCAGATAGTCAGACTTGATGTTCCTCACTAAAATCCTCCCTACAGCAGACCTGTGCTGGCATACAGAATTTATAAAGCATGCATGATATCTGTTGTATTTTCCTAAGTATTCTTTGCTGCAAATCAAAATTATATGTTTACCAATGTGTGCAGGTAGTGACGTATAGAAATGGAAGACATTAACAAGTTATAGATATATAACTTGTTATATAAAGGAGATTCAAATCAAGTTATATAAACTTGATATACAAAGGAGGTTTTTAAAACATAAATACATCACTACATGCAAAGAATTGAAATTCTTATGGAATATCAACAGACTGTGATGGTCTTGTCAACAGTTAAAAAAAAAAATCATTAACCCTGAAAAATAAACTCATATGAACCAAGCAACCATTTCTCCACCACAAATTCTTTTGATAACTAGGATTAATGGATGCTACACAGGTATAATGAGGAGACATTACCAAATAATGCTGTGTTACTGGATGCCCTTGCTCTAGTTGGGTGGTTGGCTGCTTTGCCTGAAACCACTGAAACAGGAGGGATGGCTTGTTGATAAAAGAAGCTTGTGCCCATGTCTAATTATTTTATATGACAAAGTGAGATTTCAAGGTTGATGCCTTTTAAAAATTAAGGATGATAATCCTGTAAATGTTTCCAGAAACTGTTAAGTAAATACACGCAGTAACTAGATCACATGCTGCTCATCGGAGCCATTTCACTCCTAAATTCTCAGATGACCTTCTTAGTTGAAATTACAGAATAAGGAAGTCAGTTTAGTTTGTTTAGTTTAATTTCTCTAGGTTTTTTGTTGTTGTTTTTTTTTTTTTTTTTAAATTTGATCTCTATCCTATAAAATAACACTATAATCACTGTAAATTTTATAAGTGTAAAGCTGGTTAATGAATTTTCCCAAGTTTTAGGCATTTACTTCACAAGGCTTCTTGGTTTTTTAATTGTTTAGTTGGATGTTTGCTTTTAACTCTGAGTTCCAACTAAGAAGAGAAAGGGTCTAACGATATAAACTGTGTTCAAAGGTTGTGGAATCATATTACATTGTTTCCAGTAATGTCCCAAATATCTAACCCCCTGCACACAAGCAGAATCTGCTATTACTTTACTGCAGCTTCATCATGTTTATTCTCAAATGGCTCTCCAGAAGGGGGGCATATGTGATCCTGTGGTTCTGTGACATGTATTACTCTCTGGGAAAGCAGGCAATGCCTATACTTAGGGTTGCCCAGCATCTCCCATTCTGAGATCCAGTTTTTCAATCATCTGACCTTCTAAAAGCTAGATCATTTGGTCTGAAATTTCACAAAGATGATTGCCTCAGCCTGACATATTTGGTCATACTATTAAACTACTTGAAAAACAAGGCAAAGGAACACAAGCTGTCTTTTAAAAAATCTGTCAGGTTTTGCTTTGAAGCAGAGCCTTGAAATTTGGTCAAAGAGAGCTCTAATGCAACTTCTCTGAAGATGATTTTTTTTCTGAAAAGTCAGATATACTAAAGACCACAGCTTGCAATTGTTTAGCAATGCATAGTAGCTGCTTCTGAAGGTGTTATCCTAAGATGGCAACCATGAGTGGAGAGAGCAAAGCAAAAATCAGGATCACAACCCAGATTGGAAAACAGCAGACTTTGACTGGTATCTGCCTGAGAGATTGTCCTGGAGAGAAGAGGAGACCAGAAGATCAGTTGCTTTTCAAGCATGACCTCCTCCACACTAAAGGTCGGTCCATCTCAATGAGCTGGAAATCAAGCAAAGGCAGCAAGGGGCTGGCATAGATGAACAAGGAGCTCCTGACACAACTCAAACATCCAGCTGGAGGCCAGTCATTAGTGGCATCTGGTAGAGGTAAACACTGAGGTCCACAGTGTTTAACATCTTCTTTAATGACCTGGATGATGGGACTTTACAATTCCAGTAACAGCAGGAAGCACGTATCCCACCACTCTCAGTATTCCCTCCAGATGTCCATTTGCTCTCATGCAAGTTGTGTTCCAGATGTGTGATAACGAGCACATAATCCCATCCCTCCCAGCTCTTCCTTGGATGCCTGTGAAGTCAAGCTCCAAAATTTAAGAAATTAAGTGCTTAAGGGTTAATAATGAGGCAAGTGGGGTTTTTTTGTACAACCTCAGTTCTGCCCCTTGTATTTATGCATAGTGATGCGGTCTTTCATTATGTGAACGTTATTCCTCCACAATTCTTCATTTGGTATGAAAGATGGGCAGGTCTCATGTAGTAAGTAGCTGTTCAGTATTTTCTGTCCTCATAATTATTCTATATGAAGGGCTATACATTTCTTTACTGTCTATTACCATTCAAACCTTTCTAAGAGTCAGGTTTTTTAGCTCAGGGACTTTTTTGCAGTCTTGATTTTTACATTGTCCAGAATCTTCATCATGGGAGAAGTCGCATTTAAAGCCAGGTCTCCAGGGGAGCTTTTAACCATTTTAACATCAAGGCAAAGCTTAAGTTCCATTGTTGCTTCCACCATCTACAGCAATAGTCATAATGCCAAAGAAAGCAATCTTCATTACAATGGTCCATCCATTTTCAGATCAAATGCAGCCTTTTCCTTAAATGACACTTTGTATTGCAGATAAAGACCATACTCACAAGGACAGTAGTATAGTACCTAGTATCATACTCACAAGGAAAGAAAAATCATAGCTGCATATCAATTTAATTGCAGCACCTCCTAAGCCTTTGACTTCTGCAGGGTATTTTGTCTGTAACAGATACCTGGATGATGACATCCCAGGAGGCAGCAATTTGTTTTTTATAGACCAACAGAGGTTCTTGGGCCTGTAATCAGCTTCCTTTATGTAGCTCTCTGTACACTTCTTACATATGTTTTACTCTCCATTTTCTTTAGGTTCCTTCTGTTAGCTCTAGCAAGTGAATTACATGTTTCATAGTTCCCACTGCAAACTGCAAACCTGCCAGAGAATTATGTTTAAAGGAAAGAAAACACAACTCTTCTCCCAACAGTGTTTTCCTCACAAGTCAGTTTATGGACAGCAAAGTTGTTTTTCAGGTGAACCCCATGCTTCTCTTTGATGTTTCTCCACCACCCTCACCAGATTCCTGGCATAACTCCAATTCCAGAAGATGGGAACACATGACCTCCTCATTCAGATGATACAGGCCACATCTCCTGGCCATCCCATTCGGCTGGTGCACATTTCTGGGACTAGGTTTTCACGTCTAATTACAGGGAAATACTATCTGGCAGAGCTTCTTCTCCTGCTGGGGTAAGGGTTTATTTTCTATTCTTTTTCTTATGTAAAAACAGATGTTCTCTTTCTGGATTTATTGCAGTTCAGTTGAAGTGTCCTCCTGAGCGTATCAGGTTTTTTCTTGTTCCCTGAAAACTTTTAACCTTCCTTACACATTAAGCCAGACCCTTTCCCTTCGCAATGAAAAGCAACACACAAAGACACAATATGGGATTTAACTGTTAATAGTTTAGCTTTACTTTATTTCAACCACTTGACTTACGCCCTTTACAGAGTAATGAGCTACTAGAAACTTAGATGATGAAAGAACTAGTAAATGAAAGTGAATTCTGAAGCACACGGTGCCTCAGCCCAGGCACTGCTTCTGCTGCTCCCTGTTTGTGGTTTCTTTCTGCTCCTAGGACCCTGCCTATTTCTGCTATATCTACATGGCTCTTTTAATTCTTTAGGTTTTCTCTATTCTTCTCTTTAAAGGCCTGCTCTAAGGACTCTATTTTTGCTGGGTTGTACCTTGTTTCTTTCTTTATTGCTTTTCTTTCGTTACGATGTAACATCATGGCCCATGTTTCTTGTCTTGATCCTGTAGGATCCTTGATTATTTCCATTCCCCTCTCCTTTTTTCTTTATTTTCATACCATCCACATTGTTTCCTAGATGCCTTTTTTCCTCCTCTCTCTTTCCTGAAGAGTCCCTGTTACTCCTTTCACAGCTGCCCACGGTTACCATTCTTTCCTGTAATTTCCATTCCCTTTCCTCTAGGATATGCAAAAGCAATGTAGTGTTACCATTGCCATACATGGAAAAAAAATCTTTATTTTGAAGTGTAAGCAAGCTTACTGCCTGCCTGCCCACACATTTCTCTATATCTGGACTTTTCCCTCACCCCACACCTGCTGTCCTCACTCCTCAGCTTCTGTCCTGCTTTGGATGTGCCCCAGTAACCCTCTTCTGCTACAAGGCAGTGAGTCCTGGTGTAGGACACCCTCACATGATGGGCAGTCAGCTGAAGATGGCAGTGACCATGGTAGAGGAAAACCATAAAAGATGCTCCAGGAGAAGACTGAAGATGAGCTCTGCAGTAGGGAGATTTGTGTTTCTCCCTGCTCCATTGAGGACATGCCTCACCCAGCCAACAAGGTGCTGCTGTACCTGCCAGGGCCAAGGCTCACAGAGCACAGCTCTCAGCTGCTTCAAGCTGTGCACAGGCACAAGGATGGACACTGCTGGCTGACCCCTTAAGAGTAGTCCACAGTAGCAGAATTGATGGTTCAGATAAATTTTTAAACAATACTTCTCCAGAAGAACATGACATTTTTCAGCCAAGCCTTGCTCCTGCCTGCTCCAGAAGGACCATAATGAAGATTTGGATAGGCTTGGAAAGGTGCTGGATACCCAGCCCATACTTGCACCACCCCTAAAAGAAGTCTTCCTTATATATTGAAAAACCTCCACCCTAACCTCCCTGGGTTTCCTCACTTCAACACCTATTGATCATTCATTACCTACATTGCTTAAAAAGTCCATTACCTTCGCTATGGAGGAAGAGCAATCTCTTTGTGACCTTTTGTGTACCGGCTCACCACTGCCCTGTCCTCCTCTTCTACTTTTCACCCCAGCAGAACAAAAGTCAGCCTTTGTAGTAGGACATGTTTCTCTGACCATGTTTTATTGTCATTTTCCTCTGGATCCTCTCCAGGCTGTATCTTCCTAATATGCAGTGCCCCAAGTTGCCTGCAGTAGCTTAATCAAGGCCTCTCTATTGCCAATGGAGCAGAACTTCCTCCTTTAACAGAAAAAATGCCCAAAATGGAAGATGCTCTTGTTTTATATATGACAGCATCACGCCGAAGGTATCTGCTACGTTTGAGCTGGGGTCAGACTGGGATGAACTATAGGCGGGGTTGTAGATGATGGAGAAACTTTTTCATGTACCTGCTGGTGATGTTACCAAGGGAAAGGATCTTCATCTGCCCCATCCAGCAGTGTCAGCCTGGACATGTCTGTTGGGAGCACCAGCGGCAGGGTTTGTGTCGATGTCTAAGCGAAACATGGGAAAATCAGACATGGCTAGCGGATGTGGAGGAGGATTTAATAAGTTAAGGAGATATTTAATAACTTCAGGGGACATTTAATAAATGAAGACACCACCAGAAAGTGGAAGCAGCTAGAGGACATAGCCCCACTGTTTTACCTCTTGGATATAATACAAGGGATCGTAAGGGAATATTTTGGCGAGTGTCTGTTTTCCATGGAAAAAAATTAAATTAAATGCCTGAAGAAAGCAAAAAGTGCTTCTCCACCTACCGGAGCATGAAATCCCGCGTTGGGACACCTGGAAATGGCCCCCTAAAAACTTCCCCCGCACAGGCCGGTGCCTTTCCGAGCACACCGGGACGAGAACTCAGATGACCCCGTCCGGGAACCGGGCCCAGCGGGACGGGGAAGGGAGTGGGGGCCATCCCCTCAGCAGCGGCGGGTCCCGGCAGGGGCCCGGCGGAGCGGGGCGGGTCCGGGGGCGTGTCCGGGCGGGCACGTTGCGGCAGGCGCCGCCGCAGCTGTCACTGTCAGCCAGCCGGCGAACCGGGATCCCGGCTCCTCGCAGGGGGAATCCCCCAGCCTCGCCCCCGCAGCCAATCGCCGGCCCGCATGCAAATCGAGGCCGCGGAGGACCAATGACAAGGGAGAAGGGCGGGGAGGTGGCGCCCCGTTGGACGGCAGAGACGGCGGCGGCGACCAATGAGGCGGCGAGGCGGGCGGGGCGCGCCCCGGGGGCGGGGCCATGCAAATTTGGTTTGAAAAGAGGGCGGGAAATCCGAGTTTCGCGGGAGGCCCTTGGCGCGTAACCCGTCTCCTTTCCCTTCATTCATTGTCAGCAGCCGCCGCTTCCTGGAGCCATTTTCCAGCCGGCCCCACACAGCGGGAGCGGCCCCGCTCCATCCGCCGCATCTGCCCGCCCCGCCGCCTCCATCCCCCCCCGGCGCCCCGCATCCTGCAGCCGGGGCCCCCCCGGCACCCGCACCCCCCAACATTTTGCGCGGGGCCCCGGGATCGAGGAGGCNCGGCATCGAGGAGGAAACGAGCTGGGAAGGCCGGGGGGGGAGGGACGGGGGGAGGAGGAGACGCGGCTGCGGGGACAGACCCGGAGGGAAGGATGAGAAGGGGACTCCAGCCGCCGGCCCTGGCAGCGCCGCCGCCCGCACCGTCCACGGACTCCAGAGCAGCCCCCGCCGGCTTCCCGGCCCGCTTTGCCGCCGGCACCTTCATCCAGATTCGCAGCACCGGCGCGGTGGCGGGGCCGCCCTGTGTTGTCTCTGCCGCCACTGCTTCCCAGGCTCCCGGTGCCTTTGCCCCGGCGGCGGATGGGGGCCAGCCCGCTGGCAGCTCGCTGTACTGCACCCCACACGGACCCGCCAGCAGGACGGCGCTGCTGCAGCCCGCTCTCGGCGGAGGCCGCCCCCCGGTAATTTTTTTTTCCCCCGTCCCCGCGGGAGGGTGAAGGGATCAACGCCAGGCCGGCCCTCTCCCCGCCGCCGTCCGGGCCCGGGGGCGAGCGGGCAGAGCCGGGGGGGAGGCCAGGAAAGGCGGAGGCAGCGCTTTGTTGCAATAAACTTTCCTGCCTCCTTCTCCCCCCGCCGCTGCCGGGTCTTATTTAAAAGGAAAAAAAAAAAAAAAAAAAAAAA
>VYZX01003467.1:264011-351294 GCA_013401335.1 Brachypteracias leptosomus
GGCCCCCCGCCGCTCTCGGAAATGCCCCTGCAGCAGGTCAGTGACTGGTGGGGCGGCGGCGCGCACCGACACCCCCTCCCCTCCCCCCCTTAAAATTTCCNCGCTTCCCCTCCCGCCCCGGTGCGCCCCTGCCCGGGCAAAAGGGGGTTTAACACCCCCTCCACCCCCCCCTCCCCGGCATCCAGTCGGTGATGGTCCAGGTATGGGATGCTGCTCTAATCCTGAAATACTTTTGCAAGAGCTGGGGAGGAGCGTTTGCATCTTCGTGGGGCTGGGAGACCATGAGGAGGGCAGGAGCTGCCTTTCACCTGAGCTTTTGCAGGTGTTGGTTGCTGAGGTGGTGATGGAAGTTTCATATCCCATCCAGAGCTTTTTTTTTTAATGTATTTTTTTATAAAAACATCTTCACTGTAGAAGATAATTGATTATTAGGTGCCTCTGGTCTTCAGCATATCCTAACGGTGCTGTGTGAAGCAGGCTGCTTCAAGCCGCTCTGTAAATATTTGGCTGTCCTGTGTGAAGGTTTGATTCCTAGAAGGTGGTGGCAAGCGAGTACAAAGAGGAGCATATGTCACAGGAGAATCATTGTACAGGCTTTTCTGGCATTGTGGGATGGATGTTGGTGACATAGGAGACATAAGTTTTCTCCTTAATGGGTACTGCAAGGCCTTTTTTTTTTTTTTTGGTACATTGTTCACTCATCTAACGGGATGGCCTTAAAAACCTTGGAAGGCTTCTTTCCACCTTAAAGGTTTGGAAGTAGGAAGGTAATTCTAGACTCTGCCTACAAAAGAGATCCCAATGTAAGTTATAAGTGTGTTTATTGTATACCCTCAGCCCCCATGTTTACTATGGGGGAACAGATGTAGGATGGAGGAGGAAGAGAGTGGTCAGTCCTGTGGTATCTATAGGCTGGGGCTGGCACCCTCCCAGGGTGATAAGCCGTCCATGGCACACATCAGGTCCTGCTGGGCCCTGACAGCTGAGCTCATGTCCCTCTTGGAGCTGTGCTGGTTCACCACAGACCCTGCTCTTGAGGAGTAAGGCTGAAGTGCCCTAGTGCTCTGCCTTGACTTCTGCTCTGCAAACTGCTTGGTGGGGAGATGATCCAACCCTTTTGCAGTTCTCTGGCTCCCACCTAGTTTTCCTCAAAACTTGCAGAGGATTTTCTGGGACTGGAAGGCAATGGTGTTTTCTTGGTTGGCTCCTAGTTGAGCATCTTTGGAAAACTGGTATCAGAGGCTGGTGAGAGGAGTGAGAAAATGCTGGGTAGTTGAGGCAGTGAGCTCAGGCGAGTAGTGCCGATGTAAATTTAGAGCTTGATAAGTTGGGTTGCAAGTGGTGCCTGGAGTCCAAGACCCTCAACTGAAAACAAGGCCCTGCTATGCAAAAGACTAGGGATAAGTCTAAAATTTGGTCAGCACATCTGCACTGGTTAGGGTTATGAAAATACTCTTATCTTTGCAGGTGTAGCTGCACTGGCAACCCACCCATCGCTTCCAAATATAAACTATGGTATGGCTGGAAAAGAGTCAGTGCAGCAGTATAGTTTAGGCTGTTCAGGGAGGTGTTTGACTATATCAGGAAATAAAAGTTTCTTTTGCTAAACTAAAGCTGCTTCCCCCCTGGGAATTCGTTAGTACTTTATCTATGGTTGTGTAAGTGTGACTGTGCTGGAAAAGCTTTGAAAAGTGGCCTAGTCCATAACAACGGGCGGCTCCAGCCCCAGATTCAGGAGGGTTTGCACACTCCTCCATCTCCCAAGCAGGTGTCTCAATACTGTCCTAAACCTGTGCCTTGCCCTGTTGCCGCCTGTTGTGGTGGCTCCTGTGGCCAAGGGTTGCTAACTGGGCTTCTGTACCCTGGTGAGCCCAGGCTCTGGGAGGCTGTGACCCAGGCTGCCCGCCCTTTCAACTTGAGAAGCTTTTTCACAATTCCTGTGGAGTTAGTAGAAAGTGTTACCAGGCAGATCTGAACCCCTGCCATGGCTTAAACACAAGCGATAATGAAGAATTAACCCTTGCAAAGCAGCCATCAGCTTGTGCTCGAGGAAAGCCTGGGCCTTTGGAGATGAGGTCAGCGCCGCTGCGAGGGGCAGGTGGTCCTGTGTCCTTCCCTGCCCTCCTGGGCCCTGCCCAGAGCTGATACCACTCCCCTTCTT
Organism: Brachypteracias leptosomus; assembly: GCA_013401335.1. Taxonomy (NCBI): domain Eukaryota; kingdom Metazoa; phylum Chordata; class Aves; order Coraciiformes; family Brachypteraciidae; genus Brachypteracias; species Brachypteracias leptosomus. Next base: position 266,173 of record VYZX01003467.1, read on the forward strand.
CCCACCCAGAAGCTCAGGATTGAAAATTAACCCTGACCAAAATAAATAAATGGTTTTTTTCTGGGCAGGCAGGTTGAACCAGCTAATGGAAAGTCTGGTAAGTGCCAGGGATTGTCAAGGCAAGGCAGTAGCCATGGAGGGGGCACAAGGGGTAGTGACACCATGATGGTTTGGTGGCAGTGAGCTTGTGAATCAACTCATGAAAATGTGGGAGAAATTCGTGTTTGATGAGGTACCCCAAAAGCATTCTTGCTGGTGGTGCCTTCTCCCTTGGTGTGAGAAAGTCACTACCATCTGCAAATCCTGGTACTTCAAAATGGGGCTGCTACACAGGCAAGCTGCTCAAAATGTTTCTAATTCAAATAGTGGAGAATTTCTTACTGTCTTTGGGTTATAAAGATAAGCCTTTAAGAAGAGGGCCATTTTCTTAGCCATGAGAAAATGCTTAAATGGAGACACCACCCACATGTTAAGTCCTTTTTAAAAGGGGCTAAATCCTCTTAACAAGAATATCTTTAGAGAACTCCTGTGGCCTTTAGATGACATGAGCTGTGGAGAGGCTGGTTCGGCATACTTCAGAAGGGGGCGGGAGGATTTACATTTCCAAACTGAATACTTAGCACCTCTCTCATTTTTCTGGTGGTTTAGAAAGCACCTCTTCCTCCCTCCTTCTCAGCAAGTCACAACTGGAAAGGGAGTAAAATGGGGTAACAGGCGGCTGTTCTCCTAGGTGTTAGAGAAAGGAGCAGGCCAAATAGGACATAAATACTGAAGGAGGATTTAAGGAGAAAAACCTGCAAGTTGCATAAAGGAAGTGGGTAGTTAACTAGGAGCTTTTCTTCATTTTGCAGGAATAAAAAGGTTTGTCTATGAAGACACAGGTGCCTTCATATTCAGACCCATTTTCAGGCCCAATAGTTTATGTTACTGGGAAAGAATACTAGCAGCAGTCTAGAGCCCTTGCTTTTTGAATAGCATTTAAGGGAGTTCCTTTGGTTTAAATCCATCTCCTCCAGCAACAGATTGCTTCTGAGCCCAAGGAGGTACCACATGGTCCTTTGGCACAGCCGTCTGGGGAGAGTTCAAAGAGGTATAAATCCTGATTGCCTTCACTGTGCCAACAAGCATCTCGTGGAAAGCAGGCATCCTAACAAAACCACGCAGGAATAGCCGGTAGCTTGCTGTGCTTGCTGACGGTGGCTTCGCTCTCTTCACGCAGAGACCAGCTATGCTGTTCTGGCTCTGTCTGCACCAGAGCTACTGGAGGTATGGTAGCCACGGAATGATAAGGGCTTCTGGCAGGTTTCCATGAGCAGCTGAGCCACTGAAAGGTTTCACTGTTTCTAGAAAGTGTAGGCTTGCTTTTACCTCACTATCTCCTCTGTAGCATCTCCTTTGCCCTGCCTGTGGCCCGGCAGCCATCTTCTCCCAACTCTGCTTGGGGAGCGTCCAGTTGCACTGGTGTGTTGGTTTTCTGCTGCTTTAACAAGGTAAAATAGCTGGGTCTGATGAGCATTAGATCTGGCATGCGGTAGGTATTGGGCATATGTGGCCCAGGATGGGATGAATGAGATGAAGGAAGGAGACAGGAGCTTTCCCATTTGGTGGTGTTGAGGTATTGTCTCACTGAGCCTCAGTTTTCAGAAGTTGGTTTTGCCGGTTCTCACCATGAAGATATATTCCTTGTCCCACCAACTTGCTTGCCAAAGGTCAGATATGGGTCACTTTACAACCGATTTTTTCTTTTGTAAAGGCTGCTTCAGCTGATTGAGCAACTAAAGGCATTTTCTTTCCCCTCATTTTATCCCAAGTATGTTGGTGCTGCTCTGTTAATTTTTACAGTGTTCTCATTTGTATGTACAAGCATTTTAAAAAAACCCCAAACAACCTTTAAGCTTAGGGACAGCTTTATTTTGCAAGTTTAAAGGTTCTCCCACTGCTTTTCTGACTAACTGCGGCAGATGTTTGGGGAAGGAACACAAGAAGAGGGCTGGCACAGGACAGTCCTTCTTCAACTTGCTTTGAGGGGGCACTTCCTTGGTCAGGGATTGCAATGAGTTCTGTAGCTACTGATGGCCTGTGAGTTTCGTCTAATCCCTGTTTGAATCTAGATAGAATTGTAGATAGAACTTGTTGCTACATAAGATCAAAACTATGATTTGGTTATCTTGTATTCAAGAAAAAATATTTTTTCTTTGTTTCTGTCTTTTTTTTGGTTTTTTTTTCATTTTGAACTTGCTGTCTATAGTGTTATTGGGTGATCCCAGATATTGTGGTAGGGAAAAATGGTTTTCTCATATATGTTTTTCTATGCAGTTTATGATCCATTATCCTCTGTCCTCAGTTGTATTCTCCAGGCTGAAGAGTGCTAGACCATTTAATTTCTCCTGAAACGCAGGCCATTAACATTAAAATAAAGGTGTCCTGCTATAAAAGAACCACATGAGTGTGAAAACAAACAACATCTGTTAGTTGTGAGTTCTTGCTTATGAGGCTTTTGGGGATTGGCAGCTTTGAAAGACATCTTGAAGACATAGTAGGCCTGCTGCGCAGGCCTAGCAGGAGCCAGAGGCCCTTTCAGGGCCAGCTTGGTTCATAAGGTCTAACCTGGCCCTAGGGGGAATCAGAAGGTGTGGAGCAGAAGGGATGAGTGTGTCTGTGGTGGGAACAGCTCATTCCAAAGCATTAGTTGCAAAAAGGAAAACAAAGTAGCACCGTTGCCATTTGAGGCCCTGTCCCTGTGGCGATCAGTAGGTCTGGTGTGGCTGTGGGAGGGGGATTCAGCTCCTGTCCAGAGCACTTGAGGTGAGGAGTGGGTGAGAAATGGAGATGTGAGCTTTTCTTAGTAGCTTCAGGTATGACACCTTTCAAACATCCAGGCTTCACTGCTGAAGGTGTGTGATGGGCTGGTGGCCATGACTCTGGTGGCAGGGTTAGTCCTGGTGCTGGTGTGGGAGGCACCTCGGGCTTTAATCCTGGCTTGTGGAGGAGCTGCCTGCTAAGAGTGGGTTGGAGACCGTGACTTTGGTTCAGATGGGCTCCTTGCACTGATGGTGGTATCGTAGATCCTTCCCTGCCCAGAGCGAGGCTTCAGCAGATGGAAAGCTCTTCTCAGTGTAACTAAATCTCCAGGTTTTACAGCCTCTACAAATAATCTCATTTACAGCTGGCAGCACTGACTGTGTGTATGTATGGTGGCAACTCTCATCCTTAGAAATGACTAAGTTGGACTTCAGGCTTTTGTTTTGGCTGGCACACTTAATCACTTCCTGCATTATTTTTTCAAGAGCAGAATTGTTTGCTGCTACAGGGAGAAGAAATCCCCTTCATGTGCCTGGGGACAGTGGGGTGGGGTGGGACGGGGGCTGCTGGTGTCTCTGGGACAGGGCTGCTGCAGTGCTTAAGGTGCAGTATTTTGATTCAGTTTCAATTTCAGTTCTGTTTGAAGACAGACTTGGCAAAATTACCCAATTTATCACATTTTTAAAAGGGAACTATTTCACTTCTGTTTTCCTCAAGTAACTTGGTCCAAACCACACTTGGAAGTGCTGTGCCTGGCATGGGTGTCTCTTGAAGTGCTATGCTGTCTGCTTGGATAGTGCTGCTATTTGCTGGATCTTGTGGCATTTTTGGAGTTCTTAATGCCTTGTGGGCTCAAGGTGAGCTGTGAGGAGTATTTCTGTCTGCAAGCCCTGTAAAGGGAGAAGATGAGTTTGTGACTAGGTGTTGATGAAGCTGGAGCATACTGAAAACATGGTAGGAGTGTTCTTTGTGCAGTTTATCCTTCCTTTTATTCCTGTTGGAATGCACCTCAAATGTGTTGGTAACTGTTTGCAAACTGAACCTGCCTAAGGTTAATGCTGTGTGTTGTGTCTCTCCTGTCCTACTTATGAATGTGAACAGTTGATGACCTGTTAGAGTGTGAAAACTAACACATTAACTGTCAGTGCTGCATGTGCGTGCCCTGAAGCTCTCGGGCTTTTGAGCCAAAGGTCTTTTGCCTAGGACCAATCTAGGAAGGAAAGGTGGAGCATTGAAGATCACCTTTTTGGAGTCAGCTGGGCGTCATTTCTGTGACCATGCTGAGTTAGGTGGGGCAAGTATGTTTATTGTTTACTCCATGCAGGTTGTCAGTAGCCAACCTCTAGAAGTAAAACCCATATTGTGTTTTGCCGCTTCATTTAAGTAGGAGACATAATTTGATCACCTGCATCAATTTTCAAGGTTTCATCCCATTTGTATGTGGTGGCTGCATCTAGGCCCAAAAGTGACCACTGTCTGAGGCTGACGGCATTTTCAGGTGCCCTGCTTCAAGGTTCTAAGAGCTGCTTTTTAGGAAGATATTTGGCTCTTCCCATGTTGTTCAGTTGCAGTACTGCAGATATGCCTTTGGTATCTTGAGCTTTATATAAACAAGCTTCTGTTAAAAGCAGAGGGCTGCTATTATTTTGACTTTCATTTCTATGTCTTTACAGTAGGATTTTATAGTCTCATCACATAGACATTGGAAATCACTAGTTGTTTTGCAAAGATGTGTGAAAACTTCTAGAAAATATCTAGACAGCTATTTTTGGTAAAAATAAATTGTATTGGGAAAGTAGATAACAAGAAGTGTCTGCTTAGCCTTGGCTGCGTCAGCTCCAGCATTTCTGCTCCCAGTTGTGGTATGTGTGTGTTGGTTAATATATGCATAGATTCTAGAAGTAATTTTCATTAATGAACTTCTTGAAAGACTTTCTCTTTACAATGATATTCTGTTGGGGTTTTTTTTGTTGTTGTTGTTGTACAGCTGTTGGTTCAAAGGTTGCATATTGCATAACTTACTGCTAGAAAGTGGGGCAGGGGGGGAACTCATTGGCAAACTTCCTTCCTTGTTAATTAAGGTGACATTAAAAGCCTCTGGTTTAGGTCTCAATGGTGGCTATCACCATGCAGTGCAAGAGTCACATTCTTATGTATTTTGGCAGGCTTATTGATCCACTCTACTAGTTCTCTCTAAATGTGACTTTCTCTTCATATTGGTTCTACTGTTAATTACAAAATCTTACTAAAATTGGAGTGCAGTAATAGATATTTCTTTTTTTCTGCAAGCCACTGATTCTGCATTGTAGGATTTTGTGATTTTTACACATCTTAAAGTACAGATGTCATTTTAGAGAGAAGCACTCCTCCGTATACAGAGTATACTATGCTCCCTATAAAACATAACATTCAAATTCGCATTGGATGTTGTTAAGAAACAAACTGCCATGTAGACTTGCTTGCATCCTTTCTACCCAGATCCCCATTTAAGAGGAGTCATCTGGCAAATTTCAGGTCTGGAAGTGAAGTAATCTCTTGGCCTGGCATTTGTATTGGTACGGTCCATTTATGTTGACAGTAGACTTCTGGCTTTTTGGGTGCTGCCACTGTGTAAGTAGATAAGTATGTAAAAAATATAAAATGGTGTGCAGAAAAGGTTTTGTCTTGTACCATTGGTGGAATGCTGGTTTGCATGTATTGGGTTGTCTACTGTCTACTGGAAAATACGTGCTTTAAGGAGCAGGTCTGAAGGGTTTGCTGTGTTCTCTGACTGCTTCTGTAATGGAAACTGGGCTTTCCTTCACTCCCTGCTTGGGCTTTTTTAACATCTGCTGGTTTAAAAGTTGTTTTTCCAACCAGAGACTCTAGAAATGGAATTATATGGAATTATAATGTCTTGAGCGATGCTAGTAACCTAATAGCGCCTTCAGTACTTGTTTTCTTGCACCGCTAACTCTGGAATTAAATGGCAATTACCATGTATATATGCTGGTGTTATTTTGCCTTGCCAGCGTTGTGTTTTTAGACAGCGTTGGTCCCACACATTGACAGTCAGTTTTTTGTCCCTGTACAGTAAGCTAGTTCACACTTTGTCTAATGTCTTCGCATAGCGGGAATTGATGTTGGCTACAGCTCTCACAGAAGGCTTTTGTGTGGCGATATCTGAAAGCTGTCTTGTTGGAGCTTTTATCAAGGCTACGGCAATGAGGCCATTATCCCCCTTCGTGACCAACGTAGATATTCACAGAAATTTTTATAATAATGCTTAGTAAGTGGCACACTGGTAAAAAGCGACAATGCTGGAGTGGTACAGAAATAACACCCGAGGTGGCAGCTGTGACGTGCCGGGACATTATCTGTCCCCGCAGACCAGGGATGGGGTGGGAAGGGAACCCCGCGTGGGGCAGACGGAGGGTGGTGATCGGGGCTATCACAAGCACGAATAATCCTGACTGTCGGCTCAGCAGAATAAAGTTTGACTTTTCATGGTAAGACTTTTATCGAGCGGCTCCAAGTAACCCAGGTCCGAATTGCTGTATAATAGTTCTGCACCCCATTCTTTTTAAGAAGTTTTTTTTCAGCTGTGTAGTATCTGTAGCCTAACTCTTGGGGAGTTATGTAAAACTGCAAGTCGGGTGAGAGGAATCCGAAACTTCACAGCTCTGCTGTAGTACTCTTTTTATGTACAAAACTCTTGAGCCAGTAGAAAAGACAATTTACTACTTGAAGTGGGGGCAGGGAGGGCTTTAAAAATTATAATAGCATTTTCACCGGCTGCTTTGTCTTGTCAGTGGGTATTTCACTGGGTTTATTCTTTTTTTTTTCTTCCCCCTTAGGAATTGGGGCTTAGAAAAAGCTCTTTTTGTAAAAGACAGTGTCCTGAAAGCATAAGCAAGTTGCTCATTTTCTTTCTCTGGTTCTTAATCATAAGAACTGCCTTGATGATTTTTCCCAGCTCAAATTAGCAGTTTATTTATAACATGCTAATGTTCTGTGTGCCTGTCGGTATTACTGTTCTGTCGTGCTGAGCTGAGAATTGTTCTCTCAAAAACTGACACCGTGAAGATGACATAAATGAACATGGGAAATTGAGTATGATAGAGGAAAAATTCAGGTGGCTTTTGGTATGACTTTGCTTCAGGCTTCTTCCTATAAAACCACGTCAATTCTTTTTCTGATTTCAATTGATAGTCACAATTTGTCACATTTATTCTGTGTTTTTATTTGTTACTTAAAAAAAGAAAAATGCAGCCCATTGCCTTTTGGCATCCTCGCTCACCTTTCATTCCTGTTGGCAAACTTCTCTGTGATTGTCTTCTGCGTGCTGCCAACAGCAGGCAGGGGAGTGAGGAACTTCAGGGAGTATTGCCCCCTTCTCAGGGCCCTCACAACAACCACTTTGCAACTGAGACCCAGGAAGGCTCTTCCCTATCTAGGAGTTAGCAGCATCCCTCCCAGTGATCTTCTCCTTCAGCTGCTCTATAGAAAGACCAGGGAGTGTTCAAAGTCCAGACCATGTAACACATGGTGTCTTGTGCCCAGAGAAGGAAATGGCAGAATGAAAACACATCCCATGAGTTGCTGTGCTTGGAGCCATATGCTTTATAGGTGTTTATAAGATCACCTGGAAGCCTCCAACATGGTTTGCTTGTGACCCATTCTCTGCACATGCTCTTCATGTTGCTGCTGGCCTTGAGGTGCTGAAGTCCTTCCCTTTTCTCATCTTGGTAACATCATGCTTTTGCTTAATATGTGGGAAATGAATGCAACAGTAGTGAACAGGTTGCATGCTGTTGGCTACATGTTAGGCTTAGGTGCAGGCTTCTGTGGATAGAAATAAATTAATACTTTATAAGGCATTTTTTATGATGGTTTTTTTTGGGGGGAGGGGGCAAAAACCTCCTTTGCAGTGAAAGGCAATGTGTAGGGGATTCCAGAGACTGACATATTTAATTAAAAAAAAAAAGAAAAAAAAAAAAGAGAAAAGAAAAGCAAGCTTGTAGGCAGGCAAATTCCCCTTATTCAGAGAGAGCCATATGTTCAGGATACTATCCTTAGTGTGATTTATTTGCTTCAGAATTAAGAAAGAGGGTTGCTAGGAACAGTAGGATGCATTCACTTCTTTCACCTTAAAGAATTTTATAAGGGTGATTGCAGTCTCCCTCCTTTCTCCCTCTTTCCCAGTCCTGGAGAATAATTAATTTAGCAATAAGTCAGAGCAAGCAAAAATGTGATTGTTCTCATCTGCAATGCAGAGACTAAGATGGACTCTCTTTAAGGCCAAAACCAGGTATTTCTGTCTCAAAATGAATTGGGAGTTACTGAATCATTCTACATCCAGTAAGAAAGAACCAGAATTTCAGCCTTTTTATTTTCCCCTTCAGATTGGTCTAGTTTCTGCTTTCTTGACTGCCCTTTAGCTCTTTCAATGGCCTCAGTGCCATTTTGAACACATTTCCTGACTTCCTCCAAGGGGGGAAGCAGCACCAGCTGTACCAGACAGGCATTATATCTGTTGCTAGTACTTCATTTGAAGTGGAGAAATGTGGTTCTCCCCGCCATTCAAAGAGCTCGGGTGCCTGAGCATGTGAAGAGCAACCCCCAAACTCTGCTCGACTGGCAGTTGAGAAGGGAGGAATCTCCTTAAGACCTTGCAGGGATAAAACTCAAGGCATCTGTGAGATGCTATAGTATATCTAGCTAAAAATATCAGATACTTGAGCTCGCCTATTGACTTGTTCGATGGTGATGCCTTGTTGAAGTGGAAAAAACCAACAGATCTGGGACAGTTTTAAACTTTTTGAACTTTGCATAGTAGTGCAATGACAGAGGAGGGGTGGTGTAAAGACCCCATCAAACATGAATGCCCACTAGGGCAGTCCTGGCTCTCACTGGTTATGCAAGCTTGGCATGCCTAGATTAGGGATGACCTGCCTGCTAGCTGGTCCTGGAGGGTTTGCTTTACTCCTGAAAACCTGGTGTCTAGATTCAGCCTCAGAACTGTTGCTTAATATACAAATCATACAAGAATGTATTGTTCCTTCTGCTGCAAAGTAATGCTGAACACCTTCTGCAAGTATTTCAACTCTCCCCAAATGCTAGGGACAGTGTTTTTTGTCCTCTTTGTCACTCAGCCTTGTGTTTGAGTGCCCCTCCATGACTGCATGGGCATGAGCCCCAGCATGGAGCAGGTGCAATGATATTCCCAGCTAGAACCTTGAATTAAGGGTGTGGGAAGATACACTGTCTGCTCTTCTCTGAGGAAAAATTTGGACCATGTCCTAGTAGGTGTATTAGTCTGAACTGAGGTGGGTGTGCAGGTTAGGACTGATGTAATGGCACACTTACCTGGGGGAGATCTTTATGCACTTGTCTCTACAGGTCCACCTGTTCATGCATCTGCACCCCACGCATGTAAGACTGGAATTATTTGGATAGTAATGTTGTTTAGGGTCATGACTAGTTGCTTTCTTGTTCTTGTGTGTAACTGCAGAGTGGAGAAACTCCAGCTTTCATTTGGCTTCCTATTACTTTCAGAGGCAGAGTTGAAACTTTGAATTTTTGTAGGTCTGCTCTGACTATCAGCACATGGTTGTAGTATCCTGATCTGATTTTTTATTTTCAGAAAAAGGGTCCAATCCCCAGCATGCTTCACTCTGTCCATTTCGCAATGAGCTGATCCTTTTTTAAAGTCAAATTTGGAAGCTTCCCTTGTGAGGAGCTATACTTATCAGCAGATACTTGGAGTACCTATGAGTTTGTGGAGATTGTGTCATCTTCAGTCTTGCTTTCTGAGGGGACAAGCTACTAGTGCTGCCACCTGATCAGCCAGTTGCATCTAGCATCTTGGCTACAGATGAGCTTGGACTTTCGATCTCAGTGATGTGACCTTCAAATTGTGAAAGAACTGATGAAGGCTTTGGATTGCTTGGACAAAATGGTGAGTTATACATGTCTACCGCCTTGGGGTTTGTGAGGGCTGAGCAGGAGTTCTTCTCAGAACAAGGTGTGTGATGGGGATCCTCAGGAGCTGGGCTTCTGCTTCTCTGGTTTAACTAGCTGCTTGCATCTCCCTTGGCACAGTGAAATCACATCAATCCCTTCTCTAAGTGTTTTTATCCAGACTCCCAATTTCAACAAAGTGGTTTTCTTTTTTAAGAAGGCAGGCCAGTGAAGTGATTTGGGTAAGAACCTTTTGCAGTCACAGTGTGGGATTTTTTCCCCTCCAGGAGCTCAGGCAGCGGTTTGAGCGCACGCCCATGTGCCTTTCCCGAGTTGAGATAGGGCTGAACCACAGTGGAAATCTGGAACTGTAACAGCACTGCTGGTAGGAAGTTTGACTCCCTGCATTTAACCACAAATGTGGTCAATCTTAGGAGAGGCAGTAACAGAGAGGAAGAAAGGTGGTAGCATTTGATTAGCTTTGCTTTCCTTGTTTTCTGCAGTGCATCTGATGGATGCAGCTCTGGCTGTGAGGAAAGAGTGATAATATCACTGACTGTTCCAGTCTCTTCCTTGTTACACTTTGAAAATACCATTTTTGGGTAGATATAACAAGACTGGCTTTCAGCGTATTAAATTCAATAGTCATGTGCTATTATTAAATGGTTGTGCTGGTTGGTAAACTATTCAGTATTTCTGAAGACAGTAACATACACAAGAGGATTAAATGTGATGTCAAGATCCTTCAGGTGGTCACTATCTTCATGTAGGGACTGAAACACAGAGCAATCCAGTCATGACAGGTATCTGCATTAGGTTAGTGAAGGACAAAGGTCTTCCCATTGGTCCTGCCCCAGACCAATGTGTTAGATCTGTTTGGCTCAGCGGGGTGAGAATGGTTGTTTGTCTTGGAAATGAAAATATCCTCCTGCTTCCTATCTGCATGTTCTCAGAAATGAAATGCAGTCCTCTCATAGTCAGGATAACCTTACTGCCTGCTGGGGTGGGAAGGAAAAGATGAGTTGGGGATCAGGTCTGTGCTCCTCCGAGCACTTGCTGTGACAGGGGATTTCCTGGAGCCACCCAGGGAGACACTCTGGGGATGTGGTTTCACAGCCAGCTTATGGCGATCCAAGGCGGTGCCGCCAAGAGCGGGGTCACGCTGCCCCCCCTCCCTGCTCAGGCAGTCCCACTGCCTCGCTGCCCAGCTGAAAGCTAACACTGGGCGAGCGATTAGTTTTCATCCCAGCGAGCTCCCAGCCTGGCTGGCAGCGTGGCCAGGCACAGGCGCCCAGCAAGGAGCCGAGATGCCCCCTCAGCTGCAAATGGCAGCAGGTGCCCTCCTGCCCCGCGCTGTCCCCATGCGTGGGATGCTGTGTGTACGTCTCCCAGAAGCGGGTGGAGCTGTGTGTAACGAAAGCTGACCAGATGGCTCTGTGAAGAAATGGGCAGCTTTTGTGCCGTTCCTTACTGCTTAGGTTACCACACGGGTGCAGCTGCCCGTGCCTGGCTGGCGGTGCCCAAGGGCTGAGGAGAATCGCACATTCTCCTTGTCTCCAGCCTTCAGCTTTTCAAGGCTTGGGGGCACTTTAGGAGTTTTGTGAGCATGTGGAGGAGAAGACATGGCTCAAAATGTTCTCATTTCACAGAGGAAATCCACAGTTGCTTAAAATGAGTATCTGTGTGTTCTCAGCATGGTTTGCTCCGTGCCTCCTGTCCTCAGCTTGCAGTCCCTGACCGAGGCTCCCAGGCTACGTGTAGTTTAATTACAGTCTGGCGGCTGGTGTTGAAGTAGGTGAAGATATAAATGTAATTTGTGCCTCGAAGTTATGTATGTAGTGAGCCTGTAATACCGGAGGCCTTCTCCAAATTCATTGCTATCAGGAAGTGCCTCCTGAGGAAAGACTGGCTCTGCTGCTTTGACAGGTATAGTAGCTCTGGTCAGGGCTTGAACATGACTGATTTTTAACTGATGAAAGTAAAGGCATTGTGGTCTTGCACAAGAGGTCGCAGAATCCCTGGAGATAGCAATTGGGATGGTTTTCATGGCTACTGGCATGGGATCCATGCCATGGATGCCACAACCAGAGCTGAGGGGCTTGTCTTACATGTATTATGAACATGGGAAGGCTTCTAGAGCTTCTGGTCAGATGAGTGGTAATGGACACCATAGTCATATGGAAAGTTCATCAAGGAAGGTTGTGTTTCACGACTGTACTCATAGCAAAGCCTTCTTTCTGCCTGTCAATTGGGAACGTGAAGCCAGCCTGTGTAGTGACAAGCACCCAGGGCATTGCTTCCATGCTGCTGCAGAATTTGTCCCTTGTGACTCAAATACACTGTTGAATTTCAGCTTCAGCTTAGGAGGTACTATTGTGGTTGTGATGAAACCTTCACATACAAACTCAACTAGTTGCAGTGCTATACTAACTGTGGAGGCAGCCTGTAACTAATAGGGCTGCGAAGTATATGTCACTTTGTTGCCTAATTTCGAACATAGCCATTTCATTATTGATTACTTCAGCAAAAAACTTCGGATGTGTTATCTTGCAGTCTTTCACTGCCAGAAGCCTCAGCTCTCCCCACAGCAGCTGCCAAAATTTCAGTCTTTCTCCCGATACTTTCTTTAGGATCATTGTGCATTGAAACATTTGCAGGATAGTAAAATGTGAAAGCTGTGTAGCATTCCTATTTATTTTGGAATCCGGTGTTTTACACATGGAACGCTGTACCTCTGCCATATTTACTTTCTTGCATTTAATTCAGTAAAATGTATTTACCTGAAGTGGACACAAAATTTCCAGTTTGCTGTGGAAAACGTGGGGCCGTGCTGCAGAGCTTGTTCCAAGTTAGTGCAGAGTGCGTGAGGGCTTCTCGCCAGCCCAAAGCATGGGAGGGAAGTCAGGGGTAAGAAGACTCTCACTGCCATCATCAAAAAGCTCCTGTTGAAGGGGTAGAAGTTAGGGATGTCAAGGCAAGAAGACAGGTTTTTGAGGTTTTTTTGAGTTTTATACTTCCAAGACAAACCGATGACTAGCAAAGAAGGCTTCTTCCAAGATTCTTTAAAGTGCTTTAGCTTTACCTTGGATAAGAACAGTCTCAGATAGTGAAATGAGTCAAATTCTCTTGGTAATCTTGTCTTTACAGTTTGATATTGTTTGAAATTAGAATTGGGAAAACAGCTATTGTAGAAAATGAGGTGGGTTTTTTTGAGAATCTACCACGCTGTAGGCTTTTCAGGAATCTAGGAAGCCTACAGGCTGATGGGGACTTCCCATGGCTGCTCTGAGTTATCTTATCCTCCCTCCTGCTGCTGAAAGAATAAGGCTGTCCTTCCTATCCATGTACTGTTGAGAGACCATCATACGCAGGCTATTTTTGATCCTATTTCTTTCCATAATTATATGTGGCTTTTATAAATCTGTCTGGATGGAAAGATCCTGTGTACTTTGGAAGGGCTCATTTGATCTAAATTTAAGGATGCCTCATGTCCAGTTGTGAAACTTGCTATTTTAGTTTGCCCTACCTACAGCTTTTACTAAAACAAGAGGAAAAGGATGAAAAGAAGAGGAGAGACTGAAAAGTGTATGTGAGAGGGGGGAGAGATGACTCATAGCTGGGACTACATTTGAAAATTAAAAGGATAAAGGTGTACTGGTCATAAGAAGGACAACTATGGGTTTTGTGAAGAAGGCACAATTAAATCATATGGTCATTTATCTTCAGAACAGATTAAGGTACATCTGTGGAAGAACCTGTGAGCCTGAGTTGTGTAGATAATTTTGAAGAAAGAAGAAATATATTTAAAGAGAGGAATTTTTAGTGCAGCCTTTAATAGGTGATATTTTAGGGCTAGATTCCACTGGAGGACTCCTTCAGGCTTCTGGAAAATCCCATTTAGCTGTCCACTGCCTACAGGATAGTTCTAATCACTGCACGGTTATACAGCAAGGCGGGCAGCAAAAAGGGAAAGAGAGTAAAAGCAGCAGCACTGCAAGAAGCCAAATGGCTTTCTCTGAACTTCAGGCTGCAATGAAAAGAATTTAAAGCTCATGAATAGACAACCGAGCTTCTGCTTTCATCCTAGATGTTGTCTCTTTCCTCTCTGCTAATTTTCTGCTCTTCCATATCATTCTGGCATCCATAAAACTTTCCTAAAACTTGGTATGTCCAACAGTTTTGAAATAACTCTTTCTGCAGGGTTTAAGTAGCGTGCAGTTACAAGGATGGAGTTCTTCTATGTACAGCACTGCAAAAAAGTGCTTGTGGTGTCTCCTAAAATGTTTACCAGTGGTATCTGACAACCAATTCTTCCCACCATCTTCACCCTTCTTTTCCTACCTCTCCTCCCCACCAAGCAAAAGCTAAATCTGAACAAAGGTGTAGCTGTGAGGCTGGTAGAAAAGATGTTTAATTTTGTAAAGCATTTTGATGTAAAAAAACCCTCTCAGTATGGCATTGGATTAAGAATTGACTAAGGGACAGCAAAAGGATCCTTTTGATTGATTCTGGTGGGTATTTGCACTAATCCCAATACTATGGAGTGCTTTCATCATTGTCCCAGAAGTAAACACAAAAACTGTTACTGATAGTAATTGCTAGCAGAATAGCAGATGATAATGGAGCTCTCACAACTTACTCTGTAGGCACATTCAAACACACTGTGTCTTTAATACAGCCAAAGGCAAAGTTGTATGGCAGGGAGCAGGGAGTGCAAGCTACGCCTAATGAAAGAGGGCCTGTATCCTGGGAAGCAGCACTTCTGAGGAGTGGACAAGCAACTGCACAGCAGCTTCCAGTGCAACGCTGAGGAGCAATGGCACTGAGGCTTGCATCCTGGCATGGATAAAAAAAGGAATGGGAGAGAGGATACTTTTGCCTCAGTGAATGGGTTTTGGTACAGCTGATACTTAAAATAATGTGCACAATTCAGTGCTAGCACTTGCAAGGGGAAAATGTTGAAAATAGAAGATGATGTTAAGGAGTGCAGCCAAAATGTGAGCGAGTCAGCTGGGAAGGCTCCCTGCTAGGCCTGTTGCTCATGAACAGAGAAGGACTTGGGGGTGATGTGAAGGTTGGAGGCTGTCTTGGGTGTAGTGATCATGAAATGGTAGAGTTTTAAATTCTTGGGGAACTAAGGAGGAGGTCAGCAGAACTGCCACCTCGGACTCCCAGAGGACAAAGTCCACCTAGAACTTTGGTGTGTTTAGTAGACTAGTTGACCGAGTCCCTTGGGGGGCAGTCCTGAAGGGCAAGGGAGTCCAGGAAGGCTGGACATTCTTCAGGAGAGAAATCTTTAAGGCACAGGAGTAGGCCGTTCCAGTGTGCTGTAAGATGAGCCAGTGGAGAAGACAAGCCTGGCTGAACAGAGAGCTTTGGCTGGAACTCAGGAAGAAAAGGAAAGTCTATGGAAGAAGGGGCAGGCCACTCTGGAAGACTACAAAGATTTTGTGAGGTATGCAGGGAGAATATCAGAAGAGCCAAAGCCCAGATAGAACTTAATCTGACTGCTGCCATAAAAGACAATTAAATGTTTCTATAAATACATTAACAACAAAAGGATGACTAAGGAGAATCTCCACTCTTTATTGGATGAGGCAGAAAACAGTGACCAGATATGAGGAGAAGACTGTGGTACTCAATGACTTCTTTGCACCCATCTGTAATAGTAAGACCCATTTGTTCTCTGGGTACCCAGCCCCCTGAGCTGGACAAGAGAGATAAGGACTTAATACTGAAAGGTGAAACGATGCAAACTCAAAGTGGAAATAAAACTTTTCTTTTTTAAGTGGGAGGAAAATAATCATGAGTTGATACTTTCAGGTTTTGACAGATTTCTCTGCAGAGTTATGCTCTGTAATTTCAGCTCTTAACAGCCCTGAGGTCACCAAGTCCATCTGCCTGCCTTTTGGTAGGAGCAACTCTGTTTATGGTCCCTTGTGACAGGTGTTTAACTTTCTCATAATGGAGATTCTAAAATTTCATGGCCATCTCTTCCTATCCTTGACTACAAGAGAACTTAATTTTACTAATGGCATAGCAACTAGTGGTCTGTGATATGTAGAAGGTCGTATTAGAAAGTCAGATTATTTTCTTTGGTCAAAAGGTAGATTAGAGAGAAAATGCAAATCAATTTAATTTCAAAATTTTAGACTTAAAGGTAGTATTCATTTTTCTGGAGAGGGTATTTAGTTCTCAAAGTATTTAGTTTAGAGGATACATAGCAAAGAAGACAAAGTGGGATGGGCAGATTGTCTGGTGTGGGTCAATAGGGTCAAGTCCTTACTTGACTCTGACCTGAGATGCTCTGCTTCACCAGAGCCAAAAGGGAAAACTTTTTTGAAATACACTTTAGAATCTGAGAAAAAAGAGCAACTTTAACTTTTCCACTAGAAATTTATTACCTGTGATGACACATCTGTCTTGGGTGTTGTCTTGTAAATGAGGCTATCAATCACATCAATTTTATAGATTGCCCTGCCCATGGCATGACAGAATTTACCCAGACATGGAAAAACAAAATCTAGTCTATTACTCAATCACTTTTCTTGGGAGCTGTTGTCTTGACTTTATTCTCTCTCCGTCAATGGGAATAAGTAAAACTTGCTATTTAAACTAAATAATTTACCTTCATTTTGCCAGCACTTCCAGGGTGTTCTGCTCTTTGGTGTGGCTGATGGAGTGATAAAATACTGCCTAGGGGTGCATCACAGCGAAGGCTCAGTGGATTGGTTGTTCTTTGTGACATTACACAGAATTAGAAACTTTAAGAACTCCTCTATCTTTGTGCACAGCACAAGTATGTGCAACAGCTGCTTACCTGGACATGGGGAGGGAGGAAATCATTGTTCCTGGAGTTTAGCAATCCAGGCTAGGTGAAAATCAAGTTCAGTTTGTAGCCAAAGAATTGTGCTGTGGAGGAACCTGATGGCAGTGCCAGTTCCTGATGTAGGATGAAGGGGGCTGTCAGCCACTCTTGGGATCTCTAGGTCCCTGGTCTCTGTGAGTCTCTCCCTCACTTTCATCTTACATGCTTTTACGTATTTCTGTGACTTTCTGCTGATTTGGAGCCTCCTTTCTGGCTGCTTTTAGGAATAGTTGATTTTGGATATCTAAACTGTGTTTCCTGGGCACTTGTTATTTACTTTTGTTACTCTGAGGTTTGGTATGTGGAGGAGGTTATTGTGTTAACTTCAGTGTTACTTAAGGTTTGGTTTTTGTTTTTGTTTTTTTTTTTTAATGTGATACTAATTTTTGCTTTCAAAATTGCCCCTAAGTGACTTGTGAATTAAATTGATCTCTTCATGCAAAGTCAGCACTACAGTTACTTGTAGGTGCAGAAATAACTTGTCAGGGTTAATCTGTTGGGACTTCCTTAAAGTGAACTAAAACCCCCACAGTTTACACAATGTACAGCAGTATCCTGTATTACAGTAAATGCTTAGGATCCTATGTTGTTTCCCATCATCTGGCTCTATAAGTGCAAATCATTGCATCTCATCGGGGTATGGTTGTCTTTTGAAAGTTTTTTGTTAAGTTTCATGATGTCCTTTGAAACCTATAATATTTTTATCAGCCCAAATGGATCCAAAGTACATTTATTACTTTTAAGGAATCCAGCTGTATGTTTTCATACTCATGGAACTAGGTTAAGGAAGTACTTCAAAATAAAAGGTTTTACTACTTCGGATCTGACTTCTTGTAACTGATTACATTAATTGAACAAGGAGTTAGGTGTAGGAACCATTGTGCCTCAGGCAATGAATTAAAAATATGGAGGCAAGATTGGTGTTGACTATTTTTAAGGAAGGATTCTCCTTCTTTGGAGGTGTGAATACCCAACACTAACGCTCATCTCTGCCTGAGTATTTAAAACTTACTGCCTTCTAGTTCGTAGCTCTCTGCTGTAGTTTCTGAAGTGTTTGCCTATGAATCCTCTTTGTCATTTATTTTTGAAAGAATGTGCAAGTTGGTTCCCCATGAATCTCCTGCCAGTAAGCGAAGCGATGCAGTCCCTTGGCACTGTGCTGGTCTCTCTTGGTACGGGTATTTTGTGTGGAATGCAGGAAGGTTTGGGGTGCCAGCGTGAGAAATCTGAAGTTGTAAACCTGTGCAGACAAGAAAACTTGCACTCCAGAAACTTCATTGGTGTAATTCCACAGATGCCATCCTTTCTTGTAGGTGTCCTGTATCCAGGGAAAACAAAGTTTGAGATGCTGTGGCTTGGGCTGGCAATTGAGTGAGCAAACTTTGTGATGCAAGCCCAATCTTGCACCTACACTGAGATAGTGCTGGTGTGGCTTTGTGAGTGCTCCTCCTTCTCCTTCCTTTTCACATTGTACGTATCAAATCTGATTAATTACATTTTCCTAGAGTTTTAAGACTCCATTCTACACGTTCAGTAAGGCGTAACTTTCCTCCCGATTCTTATGTCGTTATATATGCCCAGTATACTACTACTATGGTTTTTAATATGCCCAGTGTACTACTACTGTGGTTTTTAACCTGTGTATCTGGTACTTCATGGTATTCATTGGAATTTCCTCCAAGGAAGTTTATCCTACCCTCTTCTCCAGCTCCCTTAACGTCCTTCCTCCCCCTCCCAGGCCTTGTTTGTTTAGAAGACAATTTGGCAGACAACTGACAGTGTTTGAAAGTTTGTCTTTTTTTAAGTAGCTGTGCTAATTTCTACACACAGACTGGAAGCCACTCAGTGGAACTAATCCAATCGCAATCTTATTTTGAAGTTAATGACTTTTAAAAGAGTATTTTTAAAAATAGTCCTTAAATACAAAAGACAAAATAATCTCTAGGATATATTTTGAGACTGATTTTGTGATGGTTTTTCTTTGGGATCAAGCTTAAAATAAGGAAGATTTATTTCCATTGGTCCAGTTCAGTTTAGCCTCACTAGGCTGAAAGTCTCCTGAAGGGCTGAAACCCTGCAAGCAGCTCTGCAGAAGCATGAAGAAGTGGTGCTGTACCACACGCTGTGTCAGTTTAAACTATCACTGTGTTTGGCTTATTTTGATCTCGATGGGTAATGCTAGAAGTAGACCTGTGTCGGTGTAATTGTTACATAGAGATGCAAGACAAAGAAGTGACACCAAGAAGTCTCTTACATGGCTGGTCTGTTGTCACATCCTGCCCCCTGCCCACTTGCCAACAGTTTGAAAGTTCAGCATCAGGCCCATTTTAGGACAGTCTTGTTTTCTTCAAAGGATGTCTGTGGTGAGAAATTACTGATGTGAACTGTAACTGAAAGCCCTTGAGCTTTGCCCTGGAGGCAGCAGCCTTGCTGAAGTGCTGTCTTTGGGAATGCGGGTAGGTGAATGGCTGGTACCTTTGACATCATTTTGTAGGACCAGGCTGGCCTTAAAGCCTGCTGGTGGCAGGGCTGGCCTTGCCACCATGGCCCTGGCCGTGCTTCTTGGGGAATGCATGGGAGAGAAACTGCCCAACTGTGCCCAGCCACCCCAAAAACCTGCAGTCAGGGTTCCACTCCCCCACCCTGCAGATCCTGGTCGGTCTCTCTGTGCTTCTGTGTGTGAGTTTTGACTGTTAGTATATTTTCTGGAATCTTTGTCTCCAGAGCTTCTACTTTAAATAGGCAGGTGCAGCTGAGCCTCCAACAGCCGTTGGGATGGAGGAGTAGCTGTTGTATGGAGCTGTTCTCAGGATTGCTCAGACACATGTGCTCCTCACCTTGGGCGGTTAAGCAGTTGAGATGAAAACTGGGTGCAGTTTCCTGAAAATAACTTTTCATATTTCAATGTGAAGTGGTAACTGGAGCCTTCAAGCTTAGTACAGTACAAAGCCATTGCTTCCAGGAAGAAGTAATTGTTCCATATTTGGTGGAGAAAATTGCAATAGAAAGACCTCAGATGATTCATTTCCTATGCAGCATAGGTGTAATTCTGCTGTTTTGAGGCCTGACATGTGGCTTATGCTTTGGTTTATTTCTTGCACAACTGTTGTAATGTTCTTCCCCTTCTAGAGCAAATTCTGCACCAGCATAGGAGAACAAGATGAGCTGCACTTTTTAGCAGTTGTTACTTGACTGAGCACAAGTCTGATGTAGCATGGGCTGATCCCGTGGCATCCAAGTAGACTGAGGAACAGAAAATAATGGGATAACATCAAAAGGGTCCTTCATTTACTTCAGTATCTGAGTTACATTAGTGGTGGTGCCTGTGAGCTACTCTGACCTTCTGGCAGGTCAGCTCCCCACAAGATACCAGGATGAAAATCAAAGGGAATAAGTACCTTGCGATTAGAATTCTCCTTCAGTAAAAATGACCTGCTGCAGGTCTAGGAAGAAACCAGCATTTTTCATTGCTGTGTTTTGCTGCTTTCCTGGTTTGATTCAAGCCATTGTGTTTCATTTAAAAGCGGTCGAAAGCGTTCTCCTGTTCAGACAGGGTGGAGATGAGAAGTGTGAGCTGCCACACTGGGGTGAGGTTCAGGGCACTGATACACATGGGAGCAAGCTCTCTGTGCTCCAACTGTTGAACATACCTGGAAGCTCATGTATTCCTTTAGTAGGTGTGAAAAATGGCATTGTGTGATGTTCTGCAGTAATGACTGGGAGGCACTCATGACACTTGTGCTGCTTCTTTCTGCATCTTCATCCTGAGAAGGGAAAGCCATTGCTGGGTTCCTCTGGCTGGGGCCCTACTTTGAAACAAGAATCTGCTGCTGAAACTTGGCCACCCACATTTCAACTTTGTGCTAAATAGAAGTGTTACTGTTTGATATTTAAGCACTTGGAGTTCATGGCTTCCTTGACACTCCTGCTACTCCTGAGGGAATCATGACAATGGACAATCAATGGAAATAGGATGGTTTAATTAAGCCTTGAAAGAAACTTCACTCTCAGGGTCAAATGCCTCATGAGGAGGGGCTGCAGATGATCAGAATGTAGTTTAATTTGATAATTGTGAGGTGCCTCTTATTGAATTATAAACCCAATTAAGACATACAAAGGAGATTTTCTTTTACTGTTCATCTACATGAAAAAACAAACAATTTGACTGCAGCTGAACGAATAATTTCAATATAGGAGCTAAAGAAGAATTTCTCTCTGTCAAAACTGTAATAAGCTGATACCTGATAAGCTTGAAAAATAAGATGATAGTTTAGGAAACACAAATTGGTATAGTGGAAAGGATTTCTTTTGTCCTCTCTAATGCAGTTGCCATTTTCTGAGAAGAAAATTTGGGGCTTTTGTGTTGGAGTAGGTTGATCAGGATGATTTCTGCAAGCTATGTTTTCATTTGCTTTAAGATGCTTCTTTAAATGTTACTTTAAATACCATCTGCTTGTCACTCAACTAATAATCCTGACTAATAAGTAGCAATATTTCAGACTCCTGTTCTGCCTTGTGTAGGTTTTACAATGTATTATATTTTCAAGGTACTATTTTTGTGTATCTGTTTGTGCTTTTACCTCAGTCTAATGAATAAGCTATGTGTAAAACTGAATTTTAAGTGCCATTCCTGGTCTTGTTCCTCTGTGTGGGGTAGTATGGGAATGCATACTTCTGACAGAGAAGTAGTATTTTTGGGAAGAGTTGAGAGGACTTTTAGAACTCCTCTTTTATGGACATACTTAGTTTGTCTTTTACATGCAAGTAGTTGAATTCCCAGCTATTTCATTATCATCCTATTCTTTTCTTGAACTCTCTTTAAATGGTTTTATACTGTCAGAATTAACTGCTGAAACCAAGGGTAGTGTGGCACAAAGTGTTGATATTTGTATGTAGACAGCTGGGGGGAAATATTTCTTCATGGAAAACCGAAAACTCTCTCCCTTCCAGGAGTGAGAGTTGCAAATTTATTTCCTCATTGCTTAACAGAAATAGGTATGAAACAAGGAGTTGTCATTAAGTCTGAAGGCAGGAACTCTGATAGTCCTCTTGCATCTTTTTGCTGACCTCAGGTGTTTGTTAGCTTGTGAGCTGATCTGCAGAGCTCAGTGCCTTCCTTTGAGAGCTCCTCTGCTTTCCTCTCTGCACCTCTCCCTGTTTTCTGGTCTCTCTTGGTGTTGGCTGTAGTGTTTGCTGTGCCCTCAGCTGGGTGCAGCCCTCTGGCAGCCACTCAGGCTTCTCCACATACCAGAGTTTGTTCATTTGAGCATGTTCAAAATGCACGGCCTGTATCACCTCGTTCAGTGGAGAAATTTCCTTAGCATATGAATATTTCTGTGCTTTCAGCCCAGGATGTCTTTCTTTTTTTGCTGCTTCTCTTGTATTCCTTCCTCCATCAAGCTCCAGCTTAATTTATCCTTTGACATAAGATGTTTGCTTTCTTCTCGGGAGCAGCTGTCTAGAGTTCATGCCTCAGAACCTCAACTTTTACATTATTTTTAGGTGACTGCTTAATTTGAAAACACGGAAGAAAGCCTGTGTAAAATGCATGGGCATTGGTGGGTTGTCACTACTATGGCTTCCTCACTGTAGCCAAAATTTATCTGTGCTTTCTGCACAGGCTTGCATCCCCTCCCAGTAGTATCAGCATTGTGGTGATACACAGAAAAGTTGCCATTTTATCTGCCCCTAGCAATTGTAATATCTTCTAGAGACAACGCCAGGCTTAGTCATCTGCCCTTGCTTAACTTGCCCAACTTAGTCTTTGCTCTGAGACACCGTCAGCTATCACGTAATACACACAATTTATTCCTTGCTATGCTTGGTCATTTCCAATCTTCCTATTCTTCCTGCCCAGTCAACCCTAAACTGGAGTTTTTCCTATTTTTGGAATAGGTTATTTTATCTCATGTCCCCATCTCAACAGGCTTTATCCCAGGTTACTTTTGGTCTGGTTCAGAGTTCAACTTTGTCCCTTTGTATTTAAATCAGACTGTTGCTGCTCTAATACACCCTGAATGCCTGCCAGGGGAGTGGGGGACTTAGATGTGTCCTGGACAGGACCTCCTAGGAGATGGCATGTGCATAGCCTGGGCAGGCCCAAGAGCTGTGGTGCTCGCAGTTTGAAATGGAATTTAGCTCTCAATGTTTATAATGAAAATGTACTGACTGCTCTTTTCCAAGTGTTTTTAAACTTGGGATTTTGAGGGAATAGAATATGCCCAACTCAGATCATCCTGCTGTCAAATTTTGCATGCCTGCTAAAGCCTAATGGGTGTAGGAATACTTCAGACAAAGGTTTTTCAGAAGGTAGCACAGGTAATGTAATTTTTCTTAGGTCTATCTCTTGCAAACGGTGCAACTGTCCTGCATCCAGTAATAGAGCTGAGAGAGACATCTGGCAGGAAAAAGTTCAATGTGCATAGTTTGGCAAAGTTATGCTCCATGATTTTATCACTGGAAAGAATTAGAGGATGTTTTACTGCTTCTTTCCTCACACTTAGAAATATAAGCTTAGTAGAAAACGAGGCTTTGGTTTGACATGATGCAGCCTACAAAAGCTGATGCTGGCTGTTGCCCACCACAGTGCTTCCCCCTCTGCTCTCTGGCAAAACCCTGTGCTGGCTGTTACCAATCCTTTAGCACTTGCTGTTATCTTACAAGGTGACACTGACTTTTGCTTTTTTCTTTTTAATGCCACTTTCCCCAAGAACTGGAGCTGATTGCTGTGTGACGTGAAAGCGAAACCACTCAAATCCCAAGCTAATGCCCCAAGGAGTATGGAGGATGTCCCTCTGCTCCCTCTCAGGAGCAGTCAGTGCAGACAAGTCACCCACAAGGGATTACCCAGGAGAAACCTCACTTCTGTTTCGGCAGAGGATGAAGTTTCTGCTGGTTGTGACCCCTTGAGCCAACTCCCTGCAGGGTCTGATGAGGACCCATTGATCAGATCCTGCCCAGAGCAGTGAGAGCAGAGGGATGGAGGGAGGATGCAGGAGAAGAGGTGGTGGCAGTGACCTGTTGGACCCAAGTAGCTGTGAAGTGAAAACAGCCTATTAAGGCAAACAGGCTCTAATTTCCCATTTGCACCTTTTCCACTCCCTTTTTTTCTTTTTCAACTCTTGAGAAACATGTTTGCTTTTTTCTAGTCTTGTATAAGCAGACCTGCCTCCAACATCTTTAAAGTTTTCCCTGACACTGAGTATTATGAAGTGAATTTCATCAGGTCCTGCCTACTTGAGAATACTTAGCTTATACTAGGTGCTTTTAAACTATTTTCCTATAGAGACAAGTGTTCTTATGGAGACATTCTTGTGGATTTGCCTCTGATGTTAATTGTGGTAGCTATCTTTGTTTCCTTTTTTATTTTTATTTAAAAAGGGATTCAAGCCAAAAGGGCCTAACTACATAAGAGTTGAGATGTTTTTAGTGGTCTGCACTGAACAGTGGGTCTGTAGCTGTATCTATATCAGGAATTGTTTATAGTATTGGAAGAGAAAATTGAGTTAAACCACATTTTTTAGGTCTTCACCAAAGGGTTAGGCAGGTGTCTGGTTCAGCTCAATAGGATACTTCCCTGTTAATTTTGTCTCTTGCTGGATGTTTGTGGCTTTACCTGTCTCATTGCCCCATGTTTTTTGTGATCCTTTCACAATCCCCTTGAGGAACCTGACATCCATTTATTGTCCTTAAGTTTCATGTTGCTGAGAAGTTCTTCATCCCTATGCTTCCTATTTCCCCTGTCATTGGGATGCTTTCTGCTGGTGTCCTTTGGCTTATTACTTCTTAATAGATTCCACTTACTGTGTCAGAGGATTCTGCATGCTATGACTGATCAAACAATGCAAAGACAAATAATACAAATTGGCACAAATAGTGCAAATGATGAATATAGTGCTGTAGCAGAAATAAGTTATACAAAGCAAGAGTTGGGTGTTGGTTTTTTATTTTTAAAGTGTCGCTGATTCTGCTGATTTCTGAACACAGATCTTGAGATCTCTAAAGGGAAGTCTGATGTCAGAAAGCATTATGAATAATATTGGAGGTGAGAGAGAGAAACTGTGAGTCACCCGGGATCTCTGGTGCAAAGAGAAAGGCACTAGTAATAAACCTTTGTAAGTCAGGAAAGAGAGAATATACCCCTTCAGTCCTGCATCTTATCAGCTATGAAGTTTGTAAAACAGGAAGGGGAAGAGAACATTTGCTGAGTGACGTGTAACATCTGGCCAGAAATTAAACATTCCCCAGCATTTGCTGAAATTGCCTTTCAGTAACTTCAGCAAGCTCTTTTAAACTCTCCCGAAGTATTTTGCTCTAGATCTCTCCCAGGTTTTCTGCAAGCTTCGTGCCCTACAAAATAACTGGCTTGTAGCTGTCTCTGTCACTTGGTGGTGTTCCAGCAGCTGGTCAATGGTCCTGCACTGCCCGTACGTACCATACGCTGGTGAGACCGACAGGAGCGGGTTGTTTGTAACACCTCCCAGCACCCAGGGAGGGGCTTGTGCAGCCAAGGATGCTGCGTTTGTTCTCTTACTACCAACCCTGATTATTTGAAGTTCACAGGAGAAAGTTGTAGGTGTTTAACCACAAAAGCAGGGGCAGAATACCGTTGCTTGTGTCTTGCAAACAAGTTGAGACACACAGGTTTGATGTGTAGTCCAAACCAAAGTTTCTCCTCTTACGGAGAATGCTGCTGCAAATCCCTGGATTTTAAGTCTTTAGCATTTCCCCTCCTTCTCACACCTGGTTTTGAGATTCTCTTTTATCTTTAATTGTATCCCTTTGGCCTAGTCTTCCCACGCCCTGAATTGTTCACTTTTTACCCCTCCTTCCTTTGCTGCTGGAGTTCTCAGAGTGGAAAAACACTTACTTGAAAAAAGTGTGAAATGTATTTCTCCCTGCGGAATAGCTGTAATCTTAATTTAATCCAATTACGTTGGCTAAACATATTAGCTGGATGCTTTTGTTAACAGTTGACCCTTTTAAAATCTGTGTCCTTGGATTACAGAGCTGGTGTCTTGGGGTGAGGAGCAGAGGTGCTGTTAGAAGCTGCCACTGATGGACTGCCAGGAGGCTGGTGCCTGGGTTGTGTAGAAGGATGCAGTTAGTTCAGTTTTGCTCCATCACTGATGAATTAGCACCTTGGCCCTTTGCAGAAAACAGCATGTGCATGGTCCTCAGGTCATTCTTCATGTTACACTGTGGGTTTATTATGAGTTTCATGTGCTTTAACTGGCCTTTTAATAAGTTTGCAAACAGAGTTCAGTACAAAGATGTTGTTTATCTATCCACAAATAAGTGCATATCAATTATTTATTTAGAGCCTTCTGTTGGTCACAGAGCCAAAGTAAAATGCAGAAGTTAAGTCCACAATACAGAAGTATCTGTCTGCAACTCCATAGTAGAATGCTCTATTTTACCTTGGTGCAGTGAGGAGCAGAATGTGATCCAACCCTTTGGGCCAAGTCTACAGAGCAAGCAAATACAGCACTCTGAATCATTCTGCCTAATTGAATAAACATTATTTGGCTAAACTTCATTAGATGTAAAACTTCTGTTTTCTTCTTTTTCCTGTGTCTTCTCAGGTAATGTTCTTTCTATTGCTAGGATAGCAAGTATCCCCAGGTTTAATTTCAGTAACCTGAGTAGCATGGCAGGGTCTAGAATTGTTTCCAAAAATAGTAGATTGTGTTTCTGTCTAGGAATAAAATTCATATTGCTGGTGGTTTTCACTGCAGTTTGTCTGTGTTGCATAGTTTAACAGTTTAATTTGGTTTGTTTGTTATTAAAAGTGTACACAGCTTTCCTGTGAGTTGAATACATTTAGCTGATTTTTAGGCATAATCTTTGTAATACTACTTTTGCTCTGCCTGGCTTTTATGTAGGCAGCTTTAATGCAAGTGTGCTAGTGTTTAATGTGAAATAAATGTAGTGGTTGTGCTTTCAATAAGGACAAAAGTTGTTGAGAAGCAGAGAATAGTTGTCCAGTGCTGCTGTTGAGGTCATGTCTCGTATTCCATTGATGGAAAGTTTATAGTAGTGGAAGTTATTGGTCCTCCCAAAGCCATCCTTTCAAAGGTGAAGGCTAAACATCACTTGCAGTAATACTACCTGTGCCCAAACTTATATGGATATAGGGAGCTTTTCAAAAGAAATGTATCTTTGTGGGTGCATATGTGTGTGTGCTTGAGAGGTTCTCTGTTCTTCTTAGTTGAAATGCTCTCAACTCAAGTGAGGGTAGAAATCCTTCATATGTATCTAAGAAGGTCCAGGCTAGACTCAAGTAGATCATACAACTTTCACTCAGCTTTTCAAATTAAAAAAAAAATGCTGAATTCTCAAATGAAAATCCCACTGACCAAGCCTCTGAGAGTCATGTGCTTACGTCCACCTTAGGATTCCAGTAACTATTCAGATTCCCTTGTGATGAATATGGGGTATGAACCTGTACCGATACCTTGCTGTGGGAGGTTCACTGCTCTCTGCCTTTCCTGTCGCCTCAATATTGTTTGAAAAAGTGAAATATGTTTCTTAATAATCCCTCAATTAAGAAAAAATTCCTTTTTTAACAGGCAAAACGAAGGTTGGAGCTAGGAGAAAGTGGCCACCAGTATCTTGCTGAAGGACTAAAGACTCCAAAGGGGAAAGGAAGAGCTGCAACAAGAAGTCCAGATAGTCCCAAAAGTAAGAGAACTTGTAACACACTGTATGACCCAGAGTTGATCTCACTGGCTTGAGATCCAAGTGAGCCAGTGCAGCAGGCTGCAGTACCTACCTACAAGTGTGTTTATTGCTATCCTCACCTGGATGTGCATGCAACATGCTCAACCCCACCACCAGGCAGCAGACAGCCAGCTTACAGTGAGCGTGCAGCCTGCATGGGTTGGTGTGGAGAGGCTGCAGAGGCTCCTGGCTGCTAGGTCTGTCCCTCTGCTTGCTGGGCAGCCTCTCCATCTTCAGCCAAGCACATGAAGTTGGAGATGCTTAGGAGAGGTAGATGCTGAGGGATGAAGGTACTATGGTGGAGCACAGTTAGTATGCAAGGCTAATCAGGCCAGCCTCCTCCTCCTCCTCTGCTGAAGTTACAGCAGCTGATTGGCAGGGCTTCTTCCCCCAAGCAGGGATTTGCAAAGAGAGATAGCTGTGCCTCAGCAGCTAGATGCTTTTTGTGGGCTCTGAGCTACCTTTTCTCTTTGCAATTATTATTAGATTATTACTAGTAATCTCCTAGATCGTTACTGCCACTGCTTAGTTGATGGAAGTATTAAGTTTTTCACATCTATGTTGCCTTGGGCTGTAGGTTTCTTGCAACAGGAGCTGGGAGGTGTAGCCTTGCCATCTTGTTTGAGGGATTTCAGCAGGAGAATTAGGCTCACAGAGGGAGTTGAATGGGGAAAAGGGAGGACTAGAGCAGCAGTGGTAGTGATGGGAGAGCAGGAGATGTAAAGGAGTAGGTACTTGTCCCTCCTCACCAGTCTAAGTGTTTGTTTCTATTGAGGCAGGTGGGAAAAATGGAATTAGCTGAAGATAAGAACTCAAAGCAGACAAGCTAAACAATGACAGTTGTTTTACTTAAACTAAACTTTATTAAGCTAAATGAAGTCTATTTTAAATGGAAGCATGTTCTCATGGAAGTTCGGTACCATTCAGAGCAGAGGATGCTGCTGCAGTGTTGATAAGGCTGTACAGAGAACTTCTTGGTGTGTGCCCAGGAGCACATGCCATTTTAGGAGAGGGTCAAGTAGCCTCTTGTCCTTATTACTCTGGTCTTGTTCCTTTTCAAACCCCAAAGGAAAACCAGCCAAACAAACAGAAATCTCACTGCTCTAAATTCCCAAGGTTGTCTAAGTGATATGAATATTTCCCCACTTCCCAGTGCAGACAAGCCCTGAATCTGCCAAAGAATGAGATACAGCTGGTTGGTTCCCTTTGCAAACAGCCAATGACTTGGTTTTCATTGAAAAGCCATAATATTCTTCAAAATATTTCAGGGTAATCTAAAGGTTCACCTTCAGGTAGGATTTCAGTTTTGACTGACTTCTGCAATTAAATGTGGAACCTGAACCTTGAAAACATGAAAGTGACCACCAGATCAGCCTGAGATCCATCCTGTGTAAGACTTGAAGCAAATGAAAGGTTTGAGGTGGGCCAGCCTAGTGGACTTCTAATGATAGCTGACTCATTTCCCTTGATACAAAGGCCTTGGACATTTAGAATTAGAAATCATTCTGATCTAAGTATTTAAACTCTTAAAAGCACATCTATTAAGTATATAGATGCTGTATTTGTGCATGAAAACAGCAAGTTGTCTGCTAAAATCCAGGCGGTTGGCTGAAGTCTGATTTGGAAGAAGTGGCTCCTCTTGCCCAGTTTGAGCATTGTTTGGTCATGGAGAAATGATGATTATAAATTGTGTCTGACGTCAGACTCCTGATTCACTTGAGTTTTCTGTAAGCTGTGGAGTCTGGCACTGGTGGAATCTCATTGTGCTCACCCACTGAAGTACACCTCAGTCCTGCTTAATTGCATGTGAAACACTTATCTTACAAGAGGGGAAAATCAAACCCTGATGAAAGCTGGCTGTCAGCCTGGTGAAGGAGAGCCATAGGGGAATGTTTGGTATTGCTGCCAGGACAAATAGATACTAAAAATACTATTAAGAATTCACATAATGAAAGCATGAGGAGAATATTGCTATATGTATCCATCTGAGTAATGGCAATATTTGCATTTAAAAAAATGTACGTATTTGCTCATGTACCTGTGACTTTTGGAAAAGTACATCTTGAAATACAAATAAATACCCAGTGGCAAGTTGTGCCTTACTGCAAAGGATTGAGATTTCTTCAGTAAAAATGAAAGAAATAACTGTAATATGTATCCCTTCATTTCTGAATACTGCTTTTGGAACTGAAATGAGAAAAACTGATTTATCTGTTTGGTTTTGATTTTGTTTTCTTCTTTTCTTTCCAAGCTCCAAAATCTCCTTCAGAAAAGACTCGGTATGATACATCACTTGGCCTTCTTACAAAGAAGTTCATTCAGTTGCTGAGCCAATCTCCTGATGGGGTCTTAGATTTGAACAGAGCAGCAGAGGTCCTCAAGGTGCAAAAAAGGCGGATTTATGATATCACCAATGTACTGGAAGGCATCCATCTCATTAAGAAAAAATCCAAAAACAACATTCAGTGGATGTGAGTATTCATTATCCTTTTCCATTCCTGCTGGCTGAATTCACTGTCAGAGGAGCAGTGTTTTTCTTCTCCCACCTTCCATTCTAATGCTTTGCTCCAAGCAAGCATCCAAAGTGCCTTTCATCAGGCTAAGGCTTTGTTTTTCTGTTAAGCCAGGTTTTCAGTGGGAATGTCAGGGAAACTAGAAACCAGCATTTTGTATGAATACTGGATTAACTGATTTGCTTCTGCAAGCAGGGTTAAGTTTTGAGGTACACATCTCTACCTACCTCCTTCCTCAATCTTTTTCAGGGTGTGGCTAGAGGAGAGTGGAGCTAGAAGCAAGGTTTTGAAAGTGCTTAGAAATATTTGACTTTTCCATCGTGGCAGTTCCAAAATGTGTTGTCATGACAAAAAGATGCTTTTTCTGGAAAGCATAGTTTATGTTGACTTGCTGTGAGGATATTTAGATTGGACATTAGGAAGAAGTTCTTTACTGAAAGAGTGGCCAGGCACTGGAGCAGGCTGCCCAGGGAGGTGGTGGAGTCACCATTCCTGGAGATAGTCAAAAAACAAGTAAATGTGGTGCTTTGGGGACATGGTCTAGTGGTCAGGGAGATGTTGGACAAAGGTTGGACTTGATGATCCTAGAGGTCTTTTCCAACCTCAATGATTCTATGATTCTAACTTGATCTGCAGTGTGAACTCCTGCCTCTTCCCTTTCCCATAGCTTAGGGTCAAGCTTTACAAATGCTGAGAAGGTGTCTTCCTTCTTTGTATCTGTAGGGGCTGCAGTCTGTTGGAGGATGGTGGCATGCTGGCACAACGTCAGGGCCTCACGAAGGAGGTGACTGAACTGACTCAGGAAGAGAAGAAACTGGATGAGCTGATCCAAAGCTGCACCCTGGACCTCAAGCTGCTAACGGAGGACTCAGAGAATCAAAGATATCCTTTTGCTCAAAACCTCCAAGGTGGTCAGTCTCCTTGCTATGCCCTGTAATACTCAGAGAATTCCTCTATGTAATGTGATACAAAGCATCAGAAATTTCAAGCAATTGGCTAACGGGGTTTTAATGTAGTTCTGTATAAAAGTTACTTAAGCCACTTGCATCTGTAACACTTCTGGAATGGCAAAAAAAAGGTGGCATGTGAAGGAGCCCATTAACATCTGTGCTCACATAGAGTAGAACCAAGAACTTCACAGACTAAGTGACAGCACTCAACCACCTTGTGTTTTTTCAACTATTTTGAGCCTAGAGAAAACCCTGGTTTTGTGTGCAGAAACTGTAAAGGCAAGCAAGGGCTTAGTCTTAGTCTGCTAAGGTAACAGATGTGTGTGTACTCGTTACTTAATTTTTATTTTTTTCACATTAAACTGATATGTGTGTAAATTACAGGCACAGAGAGGAAAATAAAGTTGGGAATCAAGTTTATTCTGAAACTTGCAACAAATTTTCAGATTCCTCTGATTAGAGAATCTATAATAGAATATTATAGATAAAGGTTTTATGAGGTCTCAAAATGTCTATTTTAGACTAAATCATTTAATGTAATAGCAATGCTGAATTGCATAAGGTTCATATGACTCGTAGTATTTAGGCTGTTAATAACCCCTGTAATTAACTAATTCTCATTTTCACTAGATTGCCCACCTGTTAGCAACAGAAGAAAGCATTTTATTAAGAGCTGATGTGAAAACTTATTAAAAGCTGATGTAAAAACTTTTATTAACTCATATAATGAGTAGCTCTTAAAGAGCATCTAATAAGGTGGACTTATTTCCTGTTCTTCAAAACAGAATAATTACAAGAGTGTCAGGAAGGAGTAGGTGATCTACATAAAGACCATCTTTTGCCTAGCTTTCATACGTGTTTTGAGATGTAAGCAAAGATCAGAAGTGTCACAGGGAGTAGGGTCAGTGCTGCCTTCAGCTAAATTTGATCCATGCAGAGACTTAAGCAAGACAAAACTGAGCATTACAATTCTCTGTTTTGTTTTGTTTTTTCTAGTGCTGTTTCCTATGGTAGAGATTGATCCCTGCCCTGACATTGTTGGCTCCTCTGGCAATGGGCATGGAGGGATCCCCAGCATTAACAGTGCGATTTTGGCCTCATGCTTTTGGATTTAGGAGGGCATATTCCCCAAATCCTTCTGTTACTCTTAAGTTTACTGATAATATTAATGGTTGCTGAGGAAGGAAATGTAGAAGTGTGAAACCTGGGTATGAATCTGAGAGCATCCCACTTGCCTCCCTGAAGGTGAGCTGACCTGCTGGATACTCAGGGAGCTGAGAAGCCTCTTCCTTTGCTTAATCACTGAAGACAGTTTCTGCTGTTGAAGTTGGGGGTTTTTTTTCCCCCCTCACAATTAAGTACTGTTCTTCCTTGTCTCCCTTAGAAATAGAATCAGAATTTAAGCAATTACTACCTTGAACGTTTTTGGATATACTTAGTATTAGTGTGGGGTGTTTGGCTACAGCAATGAAGATTTTTATTCTTAAAACCATGCAATCCTTCACTTTGTTTGTATAGTGACAGCCACTGTTGCTGTAACGTGCCTCTGTCTTTGCAGACCTTACTAAATGAGTGATAAAAGCCTTGATAAAAGCCATTTGAGTGACAGCTGACCTGTCGTTTTGCCTCTTGGTCCAAGTTAAATGTGAGATATATTCTTGTTTAGAGCTTGGGCAGTTTGTCTTGCTGAACTACATGGTAACTATGCATTTACCAAAATAGCTCATGTTTACATGCCCCAGAAGTATAATAGTAAGTCAGGCTTTTTATTTCGATGGTGCAAACATTATACTAGATACCTCACAGATGACAAAACTAAAAAGCTTGCATGTGATCGTGGCCGTTTCACAGTTCTTTTCATGACCAAAAGCACTGACACCTCAGTTACCTGGGTCAGTACATGAGGTGCCACTGTGCAGTAACCCATTAAAACACTCGTGTTGATTTAGACAAGTTCATGTTCAATGGGAAAATATTCATATTCATGCCATGCTTATGCAGAAATTGACCTTCTGCACTGTCAAGTTAAGTAGTTGTTTAAACAGGCTTTTAAAATATTTATATACATAAATATTTGAATGTAGTATAAATATTTATACTTTTGTTTGTAAACATTTACACATATATATAAAAGTCAAATGAAAACTGAAATTGTTTTTGTTGATGACTTCAAAAATATATTTTACATGCACATCTATAACCTGCACCTGTAAATGCCTTTACATTTTTCCTGTGATTTCCAGTTGTCAGCTTCTTGATAGCAAGAACTTTGCTTTGCACAGTCTGAGTAATTTCAGGTTGTTGAGCTTTATCTTATGTAGTTTTATGTGTGAGAATCCCTTTTGTCACTCCGTAGTGGCCTCAGCTGTTAGATCAAAGGGAAGTTCTCACAGTTCCACCACAATGACAAATTGTCTAGAGAAAAGAAGACTTTTGGGCTAAGAGCAACATAGCCATGAGAAAATGACAAAATAATTCAAAGACTTCTGCCTCTTCTAAAAGTCTGAATATATTGTAGACCCAGGCTGGAAAATTCCTTAACAGTGATTACATTAGCTTATGTGACGTACCAAGATATTCGAAAAATTAGTGGCCTTAAAGACCAAACTGTTATAGTTGTGAAAGCTCCTCCAGAAACACGACTTGAAGTGCCTGACCCAGTGGAGGTAAGGAGATCCTGGCATTCCCTGCCAGGTTATATATCAATATATATGCTTCTTTTTTTCTGTAGATGAAGCACTGTGTTAACTAATACCCATGTTGGATTATATTGGCATATGATCCTACATTCATCTGTCTTACAAACTTTAGAGGTTTTTTTTTAAAAAAAAAAAAAGGAAATGAAAAATGAGTTTACACAGGGCAATCATTTTGTTTCTTTTCTCTCAATTCCAACTTTCCTTCAGAGTAGTCCACGCTACTTACAGATACTCTTTTCCTCTTATGTAAAGAGCTCTTCCTTGACAGTTGAAATTTCCTGTCTGTAACCATGTAAAATCTTCCTCTTAAGAGATTC
Organism: Brachypteracias leptosomus; assembly: GCA_013401335.1. Taxonomy (NCBI): domain Eukaryota; kingdom Metazoa; phylum Chordata; class Aves; order Coraciiformes; family Brachypteraciidae; genus Brachypteracias; species Brachypteracias leptosomus. The sequence continues at coordinate 299,986 of VYZX01003467.1, forward strand.
AACTCTTTTTTTTCTTTCTAGCTTTATGTAGTTCTACTTATAAATTTCATGGATAACTCAATGCCTTAAGTGTCTTGATGACTGATATCCTAATTCGAGACACATGTTTTCATGTAGGATTTTCTTAAGTATTGCATTTATTGTAAAAAGTTGTGTTTTATTCCTAGAATCCATTCTTGTCTTTCCTTCTTCCATCATCATCTTGACTTCATTGACACAGATTTTGCACATCTCTATAAAACTTTATCCTTTCTGCTACTGCAGTTTTTGTTCACTATCATGAAGTCTGTAAGCTGATGGGGATTTTCTTTCCTATTTTATAAGTACTTCTATTTCTGCAGCTGTATTAATCTGTGTTCTTCTTTTGTTGCCCCTTGCTACACAAGCCAGTCTTGCTCTTTCTAAGTGTTGGCTTTTGTGTATGAGATGTCTGGCTCCCATTCCTGTGTCCTCATTTTGTTTCTCCTCTTATCTCAGGTAGATATCTAGGGTAACTTACTTACTCCCTTTACCTATGTCACAATTGCAGAGAAAAATGCTTCAGGTGACTTTTCTTGGAAAATAACCTGAGGGAGTAGCTTTTACTTTTCTTCATTCCTGTCATGGTTTATGGACTACATGGTTCAGCTGCTCCTGGGATTTTATCTCTTGGGGCCAAAGTGTGCTGCTGTATAATTCCTAGCTGTTAGGACCAAAGTATGTTGGGCAAACTGAAATAACTTGTGTGAGCCGCTGCTTTAGAGATTCCAAAAGTGTACCTGATCCTTCACTCGAGGAGCAATCAGAGAGGGCAACTCCTAAACTCCTCTGTGTTGTGTTCATATCTCTGTGTTATTCCTTCACCCTTACCATGGGTGGGTTCCAGTATGCCCAGGGCTACCTGTTGCCAGATGGGCAGGAACAGACTCTGGATTCTCTGTTACTTCTTTTCCTTCTTCACTTGCTTAGGCTCATTGTGGTTTCCATCCTGTTGTGGTTTTTTTTCTGCCTTTGTCCTTAATTTCCCCTTTGAACCTAGGTGCAAGTTATGTATAAATAAATCCTTTTGTTGCAGTGAGGAAGGGATATCTCTTATCAGTATCCATAAATATATACTGTTATCATTGTTTGCTTCTCTTTCTTTCCCTGAGGCATTATGCTTTGATTTTTAATCCAGTGAGATCAGGTGGGTAGAGAGATGCACACATCATTACAGTTAGGGTCTAGACCTCCCTGATCCCCTATACCCAACTTAGTCATTTAATTTTCAGCTTAAGGCACTAAAGTCCTACTTCTTTCTCTCATTTGCAGTTATGTTTCAATGTCTTTCTTTGCATTCCTCAGTCACCCAGCAGTACCAGCTCCAGCTCCTGCTCTTCCCATCTCCTTTTTTTTTCTAATTATCTATAGCATTGCCCTAATTACCCTTAACTGTTTTCTCTGCCCTGGGGAATCCCTGTTCAGCTGTTGTTCTGTGCATTTGCAAATCCTGTCTGTTATGTTACATAACTGTCAGAATGCAAATAATAAGAGGAACTTCTTGTTAAAGGGCACAATAAAATGTATTTGAAACAAGTTTGCAAGAAAGCATATAATGCCTGTATTCATGTTTTTAAAACTATTAATGTGACACAGTTGGAGCAGGTTTATTTGTAACCAGAGTCATTTATTTTCCATTGTAACACAAAAAACAACTGCAGATTTTTTGTGTTTATATTTGTCATCTTGTTTTATTGCATCAATGCATGAAAGTTAAGAAAATGTAACGTCTTGTGACAAATTAGTTCCTGTTATTCAGAACTACCGTCAAAATTGCTGCCTTGAGTGGGCAGAAGGACTTATGTAAACAAGTTTGGGTGAAGAAAATGGCATCTGTTTTTCTTCTTCTTCTTTTTTTTTAATTTGGAAGAACGTCCTTGATTAACAGGTGAATTTACATGTAGCTATTTGACTTCAGTGTGAATAAGCACTTAAGTTTTTTTGAGGGAGTGGGAAAGATGTTTTGGCATCCTTTTGAAGTAGAAACACACAAATATATAAAGTAATATTGTTATGCATAATAATAATGTGACTTGGATCCCATAGTTCCATCAGAAGCTCTGGGTTATTGTGGCTGTAAGAAAATGTTAGGAGTTCAATCCTTTCTACCTCTCTGGTTATGATACAACACATACTATCGTGGGCTTCTGCAAGATGTATATACAGAGAGGGGGAAAAGCTTTTATGTTCTCTTCCATTCTGTGAGATATGTCACCCAAGCCTTTCCCACCTTGCATGGGGGATTTCTGTTTCTCTTGATCAGTAAAAAATATATTTAACCACTCACACTGCAGTAAGAATTTACTCCATATGTTCAATACTGTGTTGTGTTCATTCATGTAACACCTTCCTGATGTTTGTTTTGTTAGCAGAATGCATTGATACATTTATCTAGTACTCAAGGACCTATTGAAGTTTATTTGTGCCCAGAGGAAAACGATGCCCTCAGTCCAATGAAAACCTATAGTCAGGACCACAACGGAAATATTTCTAAAACCATTTCCAAAGGTAAATATTTTTCTTTATAATTCTAATGGCCTTCCTTCATGCTCTCACTTCAGATTTCATTTTGCACTTCAGATATCCAGCTTGTATTTTCTGGCTTTATTTTTGTGAGAAGTGAAAAGCTAACGTATCGATTTTTCCAGTGTGCCTTTCTGGTTTATATAGCAGGGAATATGTTCTCCTCTGCTTAGATTGTTTGTTTAAAATAAGTTTCTTTTTTGCATATTGTATGTAACCAAAGCTTATGCAATATTGAAGAAACAGTTTTGTTCCTTTCACAGTTTCAATCAGGACAGTCACAGCAAAGATTCAACTCAACACAAGAGGCAGAAATCTGTGTATATGGGTATATGCAGCTATGTGATGTCACTGATGACATCTGTTGCCCAGTTTTCACTTTGACTATGAATTCCACTGAAAAATGGGCATCTCTCACTACACGTGATCTATATTTTTCCCAGTAGTTGTTTAAACCTTGTAAAAATAATATTCTTAGTAGAAAAGTCAGTGGTGACAGTAACGTGTATTTCTGAGCAGCTTTTTGTAACATACCAAAAACAAGCTAGAAACTACCTGGAGGCAATTTTTTTTTTTTTTTTCTGAAATGGTGCTTTGTGAAAGGCCCTTTAATGCAGTGGTTACTTTGATCTGTGTCTAATATTTCTAATGAGATTAACTGTGTCTCTCCCTCCTCTTACAGAAGTGGCTTCTGCTAACTCAGGACAAGGTGACTGCTCAGTAAATATGGCAACAATCTCTCCTTTGGCTTCTCCAGCCAACCTTCTCCAGCAGACCGAGGACCAAATTCCCTCAAACTTTGAAGGACCATTTGTGAATTTGCTGCCTCCTCTGCTTCAGGAAGATTATTTGCTGAGCCTTGGGGATGAAGAAGGCATCAGTGACCTCTTTGATGCTTATGATTTAGAGAAGCTTCCTTCGTTGGTGGATGAATTTATATACAGCTGATTCTCTTAAATGCTCTCCATATCTAAACTATGTTTTTTAATGGAATCAAAAAACCTGGCATCATTCAGAGTTGTCCTCTACTTACTATGAAATAGCATTATTAAATAAACTAGGCTCGTGAACAGTGCTGATATTTGAATTAAGTACTCCCTAAAATACTATAAACAAGAAGTGAAGGCTTTTCCAGCAAGGCCTTCTCCTTGACCCTGAGCTCCAGCGCCTTGAGTCAGCAAGAGCAAGCAGGTGACCGTAGATGTTTTGTCTTCACACTCCCCCAGTCTCTGCTGACTGTGACAAGTGGGCTTACGGAGAAGGGCTCAACGAACTGGTTTAGACCTAACCAACAGTTTTCTAATAGCATTTCAGGTCGTGCCTTCTGCAGAGAATGCATGTCTCTTGGGTGTCCCAACAGGACTGTTCCTGCGCTGAACAGAGATATGAAGTAATGCAAAAGTGTGACGTGGGATTCTTCAGCTACTCGTGGGAATGTTGGAATTGCTGTCATAATGCTCATCTTGAGCTGTGTATATGTCTCATTATGAGGTCAAATACTTAATGTCCTTAAAAGCTTTTAATAAATAAATAAAAAAATACACTGTAAATGTAGTGTATATTGCAAATACTGAAAAGTATAAAGTTCTGCCACTTCTCGTAGTAATCCCAGATTTTTAAAACTGCTTGTGTGTGCGTGTGTGTGTGAAAGTAGGTTTTGTTGGGTGTTTTTTTTTAAACTAGGACGAAGATGCACAGTTCAATTTTACTGCCCCCAGTGTGCATTAGAACTGGTACATGAATTTTTGTGGTACTAAGTGGGGCTTTGTGTTAAGTGCCTACTAGAGATGCACTGTGGGTTTTTCCCTCTATGGAAAACACTTATGCCAAGCTTTGTTTGTTCAATATATGATATTTATCTCAGTGGGTTAGCTTCCTCTGCTTACAGCTTTTTATAATTCTCTTCGCCAGCAAAATGGAACTAATTTTTTTCCAAAGTACATAACTGTAAGTACCACATCAACTGAATCACATTTATTTTTTGAAGATCTTTGGTAGTATAGTATAGTACCAATATTTATTTTTTGAACATGAGAGGAATTCTAAGAAGTCTTAAATAATTTTTTTTTTTTTGAGTGTAAAATATGTTGCCATGTTCTGGGCTAAATTAATGTCATGTTGATTAGATGATGCCCATATAATCCTTTTGTTTGCATTACTGTTGTGCTTATCTGACATACTCAGAAAATTAGTACTATTTGTACTGTAGTAGAATATTATGTATGCAGGTTTTCTGGTACCATTGAGTTGCTGCTATGAAAGCTCACACACGAAAAGGCAAGAAGTCACAGTACTAATAAAAAAACTGTATGACTGTGTGAGTTTTGGAATATAACAGATGTATAAAGGGCAACACATAAAGAACTGTTAAACAGTGTTAAGTGTGTGTTTATATGTACAAATGTGTGCATAGATCCTTCAGCAGTTGTATTTAAGTTGATATATGTTCTCAACTCACACTTTAGTTAATCTAGCAGTTTTGTACAATAGAATTAATTTGTAAACACTGCCAGAATATTTTCTAGCTGGTTTGTAATTTTTTAAGAGTTTTTTTAGATGTGGATCTGTAAATAAAATTGTAGTATTTAAAGTTTTCGTCTTGTGGAAGAGGAAAGTAAAAGTTGTGTGAGCATGAAGATTTGTGAGACAAAGGGGCACTTTTGAGGGGGAAGAGAAAATGAAGACTAACGCAGACCATCTTTTTTTTTGTACAAATTAAACACTTGTCCCAATGTGTGTGGGCAAAATACTAATCTAATTTAGCTTTGCATTGTATGCTAGTTTAAAAAAAAACCTCTGTAAAATACTGTAAAAAAAAGAAAAAACAACAAAAAAAGCTTTTATGGTGAGTTTTGTAAATAGATTTATTAAAGGATGACCTGTTCTCTAGCTGTGATCTTACCACTTCAAATGGATGTAATTTGAATAAATTTTGTATGGTAATGAATCAATAAAAAGGATTTTTTAAAGACTTTAGATTTGTATACAGGTATTTAATTTTTTCTTACCTGTCATGCTGCTTCTTGGAACCTAGCTGTTACTATCTTCATTATTAGTGCTCACACTCAGGTTTTAATCCCTTTTTTAGTTATTATACTAACAATAAGTTCAGTTTTGGTTTTTTTTAGCCAGAGTGAAATAAGACACATGTAAAGAGACATAGTAGGAGAGCCAGAGGTTGGGATAACACAGATTTATTTTTATTTATCCTCCCCAAATGAATAATAAACAGGCTCTTGCAAACATGATAGAAATTGGGTTATTCTAGGATAAAAGCAGTTGTTGAGGGGCTGTTTAACCTTTCTACTGATAATTCTCTAGAAGTCTCCTAATAGTAGCTTTGAAAAGAAGTTCTTTACTGGGGTCATCACCAACAGTCTTTTGCACCAGACATTTATTTCCAAACTTGTATTCCCTTTCTGGTCTTGAAGCAGAGATGACAATAACTGTCCTCTTTCAGTCCTACCTGTCAGAGCGCCCTGGCCTGTTCTCAGTCTCTCTCTTCTATGGCTGCTGCAAGTGGCAGCTGCTACTGGCTACTGATGGCCAGATTTTGTGTCATTTTCTCTCCTCTTCTGCTTTGTGAACTTGGGATGTGCTGAGCTGTAGGAGAAAAAAAATCCCAGCCAGTTAAAATACTTAATTCTACTCCCCTGAGCTAGCAGAGTGTACCTCAACATTACTCACTGTACAAATACTGGTTTCAGGGAGGCTTTACTGGGACTTGTACGTGCTGCATTCCTTGGCTGCCAGCAGATGGAAGAGGATTCTGAGACATCTGTCAAAACCAGCCTGAATGATTGGCAGCTACACACTCCTTTACACACAGGAGAGGAGTTTAAAAATGAAAATATAGGGAGGTTCCTGCCCTTGAACTTACAATGAGAACTCATCCACCTAGAGCTAACAGACACTATCACTTTCTATTCCTTCTTACTTAAGCCTGAAGGAGTAAATTTAACTGTCTTGATGCAGGCATGGCCTTTTTCTTGGAGAAAGTCTGAAAGTTATGTAAGGTACTTTTTGTAGCATGAGCTGTTGTTACATGCTTAGAAGCAGGAAATTTAGCAGTATATGCCATTTTTTTTTCTGTATGTAACACTATTAACGTATAATGTTATTGGTGTTCCTGGAGCCAACAGTTCTCAAGAGTAAGTGAAGGAAGATCCTGTTTAGTGAAGTCAAAGGAGTGACATTAACAAACAAAAGCATGTACAAGTAGAATTCATCCTCCCATTTTGCTTTTCTTGCTGAAGCAAGATCTCTCTGAGTATTACTCTACAGCTAAACAAAGATCAGCAGATTGCTTTGCCTTTATTAAATTCAGGAGTTTCTTTACCCATTTTCTTCTTCCTAAAACTTGACAGGGAGGGAGTGTCTAACAGCAAAGCCAGGTTGCTATTAGTTCTGAGTGGTGCTGAACATCGCTGACAGATGACCAGCCAGATTCTCCTAAACTGCAGGAATAGAGGAAGAAATCTGTTTTCTTGTACCTAACGTTAGGACTCCCATTCTTTTCCTGCATGTGTTCCCACTTGTTTTTCCACTCAGAACTGCATGTTAGTTACTGGAGAATAAAGCTGTCATGTAAAAATTAGGCCCTCACTTCCCCGGCCACTTCCCTTCCCCAAGGATGTTAGTGGAGATGCTCTAAAACAACTAAGGACGTACCTTCTACTGACCATGAGCTAAAATTGAGGTTTGTATTTTATTTTCCTGTCAGTCTTTTATTTTCCAGCTACTTTCTCCTGCAAAACCTGTGATGTCCTAAGATGGTACCTAGTCTGAGGCACGTATCTTCAAGTTACCACTCCTGAAGAGTAGGAATTAAGAGGCAACTTGGAAAGGATGTATTCTGAAGCTGTTCTCTGGACATTCAAGGAACTGGAGGATGTATATTGCCAGTCTATGGAAGGCCAGTACTGGGACTTGTTCTGCCAGCTAGTGCTCTTAAAAAGTAGTTTTTTCAGGTGGGTATAGATAAACCGTGTTCCTGCAGTCAGGAGGTGGTAGGGAATCATCTCCTCCCCTTGCTACCTGCTGCACTAGAGCAGTCTGCGTGCAGCTTATGTGTAATTATGAATATGCTACAAAGCAATTCAGACTTGTGAGCTTCAAAAACACTTAGAGGGTGCCTCCCATGTTGTGGTTACACTCTAGGACTGAACAGGGCTGTGCTGGCACGAGGGCTGCTTGATATTACGAATCTTGGCAGTGGGACAAAGTCAGGACTCTGTGGGCTCCTGCTGGCACTGCTCAGCGTGGCCTATTTCTGTCACTAGGTGTGGGGCTCACGGGTTAGTCCTGCCTGGGAGCTGCTCTTGGAGCTCGCTGCCTCCCCTTAATGGGGAGGGTTTTGTCAATCTTGGCCACCTGGAGATTTGTGGATGTGTCTTGTAGGCTTTAGTCAACCCTAAAAGAGCCCTGTTGGCTGCCTAGTTTGGCTTAATCAGAGAGGTAACACTGGGCTAGTCCATTTAACCGTGGGGTAGTGCAGAGCAGTGCTCCCAGAACAGAGAAGTTTAACTCAAGGGCTGCATGTGAAATAATCAGAAAACTAAACATGGGAAACTGAAAAGAGAAAGGAAGCGAATCACTAACCTTACCAGGAAGCAGCTAAAATACTGATTGGCTATGTAGAGATATATATATCTCATTACTTAGAATTATAGAATGGTTTAGGTTGAAAGGGACCTTTCAAGATCATCTAGTTTCAAGCCCCCTGCCACAGCAGGGACACCTCCCAGTAGAGGCCACCCAGGACCTCATCCAANAGCCCTCCTCTGGTCCCGCTCTAACAGGTCTATGTCCCTCTTGTGCTGGGGGCTCCAGAGCTGGGTGCAGTACTCCAGGTGGGGTCTCACAAGGGCAGAGTACTCACTGACATACTAAGAACTACTTACCCCATACTATGAAGGAGGATGTCTGATACAGATTAAGGTGACTACTGATTTTGAAATGTTTTCCTCCACTCTTCTCTGGGCCAAAAAATGCTGCAAAAATAATGAATTACACAACACTCACAGTGTCTCACTGAGAGTATCTCTGAAAAATACTTGTGTGCTTAAACAAAGACCAATCCCAAAGGCAAATGTATCTTAAGCTCTAACAGCGACTCAATCATGAGGCCAGGGGAATATTAATAGTGCTCAGTCCTGCCTAGAATCATTTGTTCTTAAAGACTGATTCAAATCAAGTGCTTGTTTCTGTCTCAGTTCTCCTCTTGAAATCTCTCCAGTTATTTTGTTCTCATTGTTACCTTTTTTTTTGCCTGTGAGCATTACTAGATAAGCATGACATAAAATAAGCACCAGTTTTTAAGAAAAAGGAGAGAGAGGGGAAGTGATATTCATAGATCGAAGTAGCCAAGTTTTATCTGCTAGCAGACCAATAGGCCTATTATGGAATACATTCTGGGCTTTTATTCACTCTCCCTCCAGTTCATGGGAGACTATAACCTGCTAACTGGAGAATAAAATAATGGACTCCAAAGGCTCCTTCTAAAGAAAGTAAGTTGTTCAAAATGCAATTACAATAAATGGTGATTTTTCTATTCCAAAGGTGTCTACCTCAAAATAAAATAAACCTGCTAGTGATGCAATCTTTTTAGGTTAACTGTGTATATTAAAATCAAAGCAATAATATGATGTTGACCCTTTACAACACTAATCAACTAGGAAACAATACACTTGAAAAACTGCCTGCCTAGAGCCCCGGCTTTAGCCATCCAAGTTTAACACCCAGAATAATGTCTTCCAAAATATTAGTCAGAAAAGTTGCTACTAGCCCTAAACTGGAGGAAAGCAATGCCGGAAACTTTAGCCATCTAATATTAAATATTGTGACCAATGTCTTCCAGATTAAATAGAAAAGTTGCTACTAGCGTTGTAGCAGAGGGCGTGCGGCCTTGGTGCTCAGCAGATGCCCCGGCGCTGGTTACAGCCGCACTTCGGACACGGCCATGACGAGCTGATGGAGGAAATTAAATTTTTTCTACTCGACTTCACCTTCAGCCTCAGCACCTGACGCCTCCAGCACAAGGGCAGCAGCCGCCTGGCCCTGCCTGCCGGGCGGGCCCCGCTCCCACCTCCTTCCAGCCACGCTCCCGGAGCGGGGCCTGCCCGGGGCCATGACGGTCCGCGCTCTTATCTCCGAAGGCGGCGAGGACGAGGAACCCGCGGCCGTTTCCAGCGGCTGCCGTCCGAAGAGAGGGCCGCGGGCGATCTCCTCAGGGCTCCTTGCGCCGCAGCCATTACGGTTTGCAGTGGCTGGCGGCAAAGCCGCGGCGGCCCCAGCTCCGGCTAGGCCTCAGCTCTGCTCTCCCGCTACGTGCGGCATCCACCGCCGAGAGGAGCGGGAGCACCGGCCCGGCTCCCATCACCCTGGCAGGCCCGGGCTGGCGGCGGGGGCGGGGCCGCCCCCGTGACCCCGCCCCACTCTCTCTGCCTCTCTCGCGAGCCCGCGCCGTGGACTAGTTTGGCCTCTGGCGGCCGCCGTCGCGACGCTGCTGCGCGCGGAGTCTGGAGGCGGGACGCGGCGCCCATGATGGCGGAGCCCGGCTGAGGTGTCGCTGCGCTGGGCGCGGGTGAGTGCAGGGGCTCGCTGCTGAGCTTCTCCCCTGCGCCTTCTCTTGCTGGTTGTGGCTGTAATGGTCGAGCTCTCTCTTCCCCCGCCCTGCTCGGCCGGTGTCCTGCCCGCCCGACACTCCTGTTCCCTGCGGGGCCTTCCCTGGGCTCGGCGCTGAGGGCGGGAGGGGAGATGGCCCCTCTGGCGGGGGCCTCCGGAGGTTCCAGCGGCCGCGGTGCTGCTCGGGGGTTGGGTGCCACCAGCAGGATGGAAGCTCCACGGGGGGTGAGCCCAGACAGGGTCCCGGCCGGATCAGGCGGTGGGCCGGCTGCGCTCAGGCTATCGCTGACCCTCGGGCGCGGAACAAGCTTGTCTTGGTGCTCTGAGACGAGCCGGGCTGGGCCGTGGGGCTGTTTTATTTTATATTAACAGTACAGGGTTTTTCTGCTCCGTGTGAGCCTGGGAATAAAATCTCGGGGCTTTACCGGAGACACCTGTTGGTAACTAGAGGGAAGAGCAGTCCTCTTCCGCCTGGCTGTAAGCGTTCTCAGTAGAAAGAAGTAGTCTCTTGGTATATTCAAGAAGGTCAAGGGGGGTGACTGAAATAGACTCTGTAGGTGAAGTGCTGGGCCCTGGGTCCCGAGTTGGAGTTGACCTGTGGATGAGTCCCAACCCAGCAACATGTTTTGTTCCCCAGGTGGTTTCAGGCCCCGGAGGCAGAACCTGGCCCACATGTGTGAGGCCCCAACTGCCCCCAGGTGATCGTGGTTGGGGTGGTGGGTGAGGCTGGAGCTGTATCAACCAGGAACTGACCAGTTTGGGAGAAGCAACAAGGAGCTGATGAGTTTGAAGAGAATTCCTGTGGAAGAAAGTTCCTATTGGGGCCAGTTGAAGTGGGGCCTGTTGAGGGCAGGTTGCTGAGCTCTCTCTCAGGGGTGTGTTCCCCCTTGGCTGATTTGGGATGGGGAAGAGCAAACAGATAAAGGATAAAAGATGGGGGTATGCTGAGGGGTTGTTGGCCTGAGGAAGAAGAGAGGTAGCAGCACAGTAGGGGAAATTTTGTTTATGTTGTGACCCTGTGCTGGGCTTTATTTACTAACATTCATTTTTAAAGAGAAACATAAAGTTCTGTGGGTATAACTGAACAATATAAGTGCAGTATTAGTGGCTCTGCTCAGGGAAGGACAGGGAAAATGTGGCTCTTCCAACTTGTTAGCTGATCAGGATATGTACCTAGTCTTAAGGAGGTCAAATCAAGCAAGAGACTGATTTTTGCAGAGGGAGGGCAAATGCTTGTTGGGCAATAACATGAACTCAATCTTCTTTTTCTGTCCACTAGTTCCACTTGTTCATGCCATTGTCTCTGTTTTTTCTTTTCCCCAGGATTATTATCCAACAGGATTTAGACCTTGCTTGAAAAGGTATGAATTTTGTCTGTATTCTTTCTTTTGTGGGCTGCTGAAGTAAACTAAGCTTATTTGTTTTACCAGCTGCTCCTTTATATCTGGTAGTTTTCTGAAAGAGAAAAAAACAACAAACCAAAACTTTTTTCTCCTTCCCTGTGTTGAGTTGATAATTTTATCTATTTGTACATAGTGTTATTGGTATAAAGTAGCATAAGGGATGTCACCTTCCCCTCCCCAATATTCTGTATTGCTAGACTTTTCACAGCTTTTTCTTTTTATTCATCCTTTGATGCATTTTTTTATACATCTTGGGATTTTTGATCTAGAGGAATGTTAAATACTTAAAATATTTTTATCAGATCCTTCCTCTTTGTGACATCATTGTATTAGTTTTTAAGTTAAATGCAAATATGTAACGGTTCAGGTTATATGAAGTTTTATTTTGGAGTATGTTTTGTAAGACTGACTGAAGGACTCCTGGGGAAAATGCCCAGGTGTTTGTCCTCATGTGTTCTTGATTATTTCAACTGCAACACCTGAAAGTGTTTTGTATGCTACTAGCCTAATTTTCTGTCCCTGAAATATGGCTTTTAAGAAATGAAACCCTTGTTTTCGTTCTTCACTTTTGTTTAGGAAAGTATTGTATTTTTCCTGTAAGTTCTATGAAATGCCCTTGTGTGATTTCCTTAGTAAACTGTTGAGACATGTGCAAAACCAAGTTTCCAGTGGTAAATCAGACTTTATTCTGATTAAGAATTACACACAGTGCAGTATGAGGCATGTAATTAATGCAGTAACTTTTTAATATAGGCTCCTTTGGCAAAATTTTTTTTTCTTTCCTGAAAACTGATCTGGATCTTGAGATCTGCTGGGAGATATATATGTGCATATATATTTACTTTCTTGTGGAACAAGTAATTAGATTTTAATGGTCTTCTAATATATTATATAAGACCAATGATATAAAATAGCTAGTTTATCAGCTAGGTATAGTTGTTTAACATCTTGTATCTGAGGATAGGAATTTTTGTCTTGTTGTCCTGATGAAGTAATTTTAAGTGAAAGGCCTGTGGGGTCAGGAATTCTAGGAGTAGTTTGGTTGGTTTCCAACAGGACTATGAAGGCATATTAAGAATACTGTGCAATGGTTTTCAGCACACAAAGGAAAGAGCCAGGCACTGGGATTCTCTGTCTTTCATTCCCTTCCTGTGATGGGGGTGGAAGCATATCTATCCCATAACATGGACTCATTATTTCTCTAGATGCCTGACATGGTTAAGAAGATTTGTATCTTGGAGAGGAGCTGCAGGGTGTTTGATTTAGAAGATGATAAGATATAGATTATTAGGGAAAAAAAAAAAATAGTTTGTGGCTTTCTCCCTGCCTGTATTTGAGATCTCAGGGGACGAGGGCATCAGGAAATACCTCTGGATAGTTGTTTGGTTTTTATGCTCAACATCCCTCATATGTGTTGCATATTACAGGTATATGTAGAGATATCTCTGACTTTCCTTTATAAGAACATATACAATAGATACTAGACCTTGACTTTGCATTCAGGGCTTGCTAATACCAGTCTCCCCTACTGCTTTTTGAAGATGCCTGCTGCCTGTGATTCCGTGCTGGAAGATATTGAGGATATTGTGTCAGCAGCAGACTGGCAGCCCCACGAGCGGCACTTTGTCCGAGAGAAGGTTCTTCCCAAAGTGCGGAAACGCAGCTCACACAAAAATGTTCAGGCAGATGATGATCCCCCAAGTGACAGGTAAACTCTTCCATTGACCCTGTCTTGTTGCTTTTCTCCAATCTCGTGTGCACTGTCAGCTTCTAAAAAGAAGTTCTTATTGTCTCACAAGGTAAAAATCTGAATACATGATAAAAATGGATGAAATAGTGTTTATGAAATGTAGTGGTAATGAATAAGAAATTCTAAGCAAATTTTTGAGGTATTAACAGAGTAATCAGACTGGAAAAATTATTCCTGTAACTGAAGCTTTTGTGCAAAACATTTCTGAAAAATTGTCTGATTCATTTCAATTATGTAAACAGAAGCTCAGCTCTTCAAAATGCACTCCTGGAGTAGCCTTTTGACATCTGGAGTGAGAAATACAGACAAAATTCTGAGAATCACAAAAAGACTGAGGTTGGAAGTGACCTCTTGAGGTCGTCTTGTCCAGACCCCCTGCCCAAGCAGGGCCATCTAGAACCAGTTGGCCAGGACCACACCTAGATATTTTTTTAATATCTCTGAAGAGGGAGATCACACCACCTCTCTGGGCAGCCTTTGGCAGTACTCAGTCCCCTTCATGGTCAAAAAATGTCTCACAAAGTTCAGAGAGAACCTCCTGTGTTTCTGTTTGTGCCTGTCGCCTCTGGTCCTGCTCTCAGGCACCAATGAAAAGAATCTGGCTCTGTCCTCTTTGCACCCTCCCTTCAGGTGTTTATATACATTGATGAGATCCCCTCTGAGCCTTCTCTTCTCCAGGGTGAACAGTCCCAGCTCCACCAGCCTCTCCTCACAGGAGAGATGCTGCTGTCCTTTAATCACCTTCATGACCCTTTGTTGGACTGTGTCCAGCACATCCGTATCTCTCTTGTGGGTACATCCCATCAAGGCCCCAGACCTTATCTATGTCCAGTTTGCTGAAGTATTCCCTGACCTGCTCCTCTTCCGCCAAGAGTTCATCTTCCTTGCTTCAGTCTTTCCACCTGCTTTCTGGAACCTGGGATTTTCAAAGGCTGTACTTTCTGTCTGTACATCCTGCAAGTGATGCAGTGAAACTTGTGTGGAGCTTTCTGTTTTATTTCAGTGGAAATGGCATACAGTCACTATGGGACCTATCTTTGCATTTTTCCTTCTTGTGCTTTCTGTAAGAGTAGAATCAACTTTCTGCTGCAGTGGAATCGATGGAAGTGTCGGTGAACTCAGCTATTGGTTCAAGTTTCTCCTGCAGTTCAGAGACCTGGATTTTGCTTTTGGTTTTGTTTTTCCCTATTAGTTTCAAACTGGTGGATAAAATTTCCCCGCATTATAAAGATGAAAGTAGAGTATGTCTGGAATGCACAGGAAGTTCAATTTTGGTTTTTCATTAGAGTTCAAAAAATATTTTATAAGCCAAACAATGCACCTTTGTGTGAAGCTCCACATTCTTCAAGGTATTCAGGTACTGCATGTTTTCTAAGAGACTGTATTTTTGTTTTTGACTCAAGAAAGCACGTTGAATGTATGTGGTTTAGAGAATCTAAATACATTGTACATGTGCAACACGTTGAATGTATCTACTTAATGATCATTAATCTTTCCTCAACCAATCCCTACTTCTAATTAGGCAAAGTATCTTTAAAAAAGTAAGCACAAGAGGAGGAAAAAAAGATGTGGTCAGGGCAAAGTCTTGTGTTCTAGGATGTGTCATTCTTGTACTGATGTCTTCAGCTCGTTGGCACAGTTATCCCAGGAATTCCAATGAGAGCTTCTTGCAGGATTTTTTTGTTGGCTCTTAAACCATTGCCTCATGGTGCTCATCAGCCATGCTGCTTCTGTAGCCCTGAAAGGTTGGGAGATGAGCTTTCACATGTTGGTGTGGCTGGTGGCAGGCTTAAGAATTTATAAAAATGGCTCGTATGGAGGGGGAGCTGCAATCAATGGGTGTCATAATATCAGAAGGGTGCAGTTGAGCTCTAACAGTTTGTTTGCTGCTGGCCTAATTTCAGCGCAGTCACTTGAATGTCACTTGTTAAATGATACAATAATTTTCAGAAAGTTAGGGGTTTTTTAACATAAATGTACTGAATCTCTTCTTATCCTACAGCTCTTGTACATTCTCTATCCTAAAACTTTTTTTGCTGCTTATGGTGGGTTGGCCCTTGCCAACAACTGGGCAGTCACCCTGCCCCTTGCTCACCTGCTACCAGCCACCCTGCCTCCCAGGAGGCTGGGGGAGGGAATTGGAAGAGCAAAAGCAAGAAGACTTTTGGGTTGAGATAATGGCAGTTTAAGAGGAGGAGAGAGTAAGGAAAACTCCAAGTGATGGAAAAGCAGGCATTCACCACCTCCCACAACCAGACTGATGCCTAACCAGTTTCAGAACAATACCCCTGGGTTTTATTGTGGAGTGTGATGCCATCTGGTATGGATTAAGCTTTTGGTCAATTTGGGTCAGCTGTTCTGTCCAGGTTCCCTCCCAACCTGTTGTCCATCTCTAGCCTGCTTGTTGTGGGGTGGAGCACAGGGAAACAGAAGGTTTTGATGCTATGAAAGCACTGTCCAACAGTAGCTAGGACACAGGTGTGTTATCAACACTGGTTTAGTCACAAACACAATCCACAGCACCTTATGGATTGCTGTGGAGAAAGTTAACTCTATCCCAGCCAGACTTAATACCCACTGCACCAAAACAACATAATTACGATGTTTTCCTTCAGCTGTTTTGGAGTTGTTACTGTTTGTGCTGTTTATTTTGTATTTGGAGAATTACAATTAATTGTGTCTGTTCAGTGGCCTTAAAAGGGAAGCTTGTTCATCTTTTAACTTGCTTTTTAAATTCATTTTTACTTAACAGCATTATTCCTGGGGCTCAGAAAATCTGGATTCGTACATGGGGATGTTCTCACAATAATTCAGATGGTGAATATATGGCTGGGCAGCTGGCTGCATATGGATACAAAATTACAGGTAACAGTATCAGATAAGTTGCATAATTCCATTTTGGTTTTGGTGAATGTTCAGAGCTGCCGAGCTGGCATCAAATGTTTTTAGTCTTAATTACACTTTTTAAAAATCCCTCTTTGATCCCTATGTAATTTGAAGATGAGGAGCTGAAGTGTTTTCCTGGCATTAAGCAGCATCACTGCAAGATGAATGCTTTCAGAAGGGTTAGGTTTTCCTGGCAGGGCAGCCATCTAACAGATATCATGCAGTGCTTTTTGTGGGTATTTTGCTTGCTAAACTTAATGAAAAAGTTTTCCTAAGAGTGGAAGGGAAAGGTTCTCATTCTTGGGCAGAATCTCTCTGGTCTGACTGTAACTGGCGGAACCCGAGTGAGAGAGAGGGAAAGGAAGTGTCTTGTCACTTAGTGATGTGTGTTTGCTGCTGGAGCAGGGATGAACTACTCTATGTGAATGATCCTCTCATTTTGGGTTGGACAATCAGTATGGAGGAGGTGGGATGATGTAGGGATTGTATCAAAGAGTTGAAAATGCCATTCCTCCTTTTGTTCCAAATACTTTTAAACACTCCCCGTCATCTTGTTCCACTTTCCCAGCCCTAAACAAGCCCCCCGGACTTGTGGTTGTGTTGGCTGCATTTCATCTCCTTAATGCAAAATGTGCTGAAAGAAAAGCTGTAGAAAGCTGAAAACATAGAGATTGGTGTCGTGTTTCAATGGAGAATTATTATCTGAATACTTCTGTGTAGCTTATGACTAGTCAAAATAAAAATTTAAATTTTATTCATGGATTCAGTATTTGGTTTGTCTTGCATTTCATCTTGCATCCTGCTTGTTTTGCAAAGTTGTCTCTCCTGATGTTTTGCTAGAAGTATTTTATTCTTGATTTCACAAAATGCTTGTTTCTTTTCTTGAACATCTCACGATATCATTAAACAGTTTAATTTTGCTTTCTTTTTTGCAGTTGATCTTTCTGTATTTATTTCAGTAGAGACTAGGTACTGAATTATTGAAGTGCTGGACTATTTTAGGGAACCCAGGTGATTGTTCAGTGAGTAGTGGAGCTCTGGATTGGGTATGCTCTTTTCACAGACCAGTGGAGTGCTGGTCCCAAATGTTCATTTGTGACACTTGTTTGTGTAAGACTACAACAGAGTGCTCAGTTTTCCCCTCTATGGCTTTCTTAAATTTAACTTCTCTTTACCTTAATCTCCAGAAGCTACTTCTGGCTTGTCAAAGTTTGGATGGCTGTCCTGTGCTTTTGGAATTTTGTTGGGAGAAATGTAAGAAAGATGGAGCTACCTAAATTCTTTTATATTTTCTCTTTTTAGAAAATTAAGTGTTCATAACTTTAGAATTGAAATAAGTGTACATTTAGAATCTGAAACTGAAAAGTAAAACTGAGTAGAAGTTGCAGTAGCTGTGACAGGAATACTTAGAGTAGTTTTGGTTGTATATGAAACTGCTCATTTCTGGTCATCATTAAATCAATGTCTTGATTTAGTGTATTTGTGTGTAGGTATATAAAACCAAACAAAAAAACCCCAACAATGCTGAGGTGGTAGGTAGAAACTACCCAGTGTGGTTTCTTCTTTATGAAATTAGGTAACTTCTTAAGCTGATATCTTTAAGGACCTCTGGAAATTTTGCTTTTGTTGAACAGAACAAAAATACTGATTACAGATTCAGGCTAAAATAAATTTTAATAAATCCATTTATTGAAGGTTCTCCTCAGTAGGCTGTTAATGAAGCTGGAACTGAGTACAAATATTGTGAATGTGTATGTCAGAGTGTGAGGTGGTGAAGAGGGCAACTGTCTGTCTGCTCACTCTGGTGATGTTTCTGGCCACAAGTGCCTATGGAAGTGCTGTATTGCTGCTTGGATTGGTGATAATGTCTCTCAGGATTTCACACTAGGACTGATCTATTTGATGTCTTGAGTGGACTTGGAAGACAGGATGTAAAGCACCTTCAGCAAGTCTCTAGACTGTGCCAATCTGGGGGAAATGGTTGATAGGCTGGAAACGAGTGTGGTGGGTCAGAGGGACCTTAGTAGAGTAGAAAAAGGGCTGATGGAAACCATATGACATTTAGCAAAGGCAAATGCAAAATCCTATGATTGGCCTCACCCCAGCTAGCAATAAAGGAGGAGATGGGCAGGCAGACTAGGAACCATCTCTGCAGGAAAAGATTTTGGGATTGAGGTGGACAAGAACTGAGCATGAGTCAGTGATGTACTCTGGTAGCAAAAAAAGCAAACTGCATCCTGGGCTGTGTTAGCAGAAGTGTAGCCAGCAGGTCTGGGAGAGGAAAGGGGTCCTTCAGCTCTGTGTGAGACAGTGTTTGGAGTGCTGTGTCCACTGATCCACCTTGGGCCTGGTTCTGGGCTCTTCAGGACAAGAGAGAGGTTGGTGTAGCGGAGTGAGTCCAGTGGAGGGCCACCAAGATGGTTTGGGAGCACATGAGACAGGAGGAGAGACTGGGAAGACTGAGTTTCTTCAGCCTTAAGAGAAGACTCATGGAAGATCCTAGTTGCAGACAGCAATACCCAGTAGGAGAGTACAGAGGGAGTCAATCATCTGTCAAAAGTGTGCAGTGAGACAAAAAAACTACAGAGCCTTGCTCTTGACAAAGTGGCAGTTAAGATTTTTAGCATCTGGTGCATAACATTGCTCATGCTGCTCCTCTTTCTGCAGAGGAAATGCCAGTAGAGAAGATTTTTCAGCATTTCTTGAGTATCTCTTGTCACTCCCTTTTTAAGAAAGCACAAGTTTGGTTTTTTTATAGTAAGTCATCTGAGAAGTTCAGATAGAATGTCAAGAAGGGACTTAACTTTGTGCTCTCAGTGAAGTAGTTAGTAAGTATTGCATAACATCCAATTTCAAATGTTTCTTGAAATTAAACTTAATATTGTTTACACTATGAAAAAAATGACAGAAAACCAATGTTTTGCAAGAGCTGGTTTCTAAATCAATGCCCCTGGCTAGAATTTATTGGAAAGAATTTGTTGCTAGAACTTGAGGAAAAGATAGAAATATTCACTGAAGTGGATGTATTGGACAGCTATTACTTGAAGCACTGTTTCCTACATGTTCCTAAGTTTTTGGGTCAATAGCACTTCCTGAAGAGATGCTGAAAGAAGGTTCTGGTTCTAGGAAATAAAATATGAGCTTTACTTGCAGTTATTGCACCATTGTAAGAAAAATGGTCTATTTAATTGTAGAGATTGAAAAAAAAAGAAAAAAAATCAGCATCAGACAGGCTTTTATTGCTAACTACAAGTTGTAACTGCAACCTGGCTTAGAAGTTGACTTCGTTAAAACTGAACATTGATTTAATGTCTTCTAATTACAGAAATAATTTCTTATGACTTGTTTCAAAAATTTCACGCTATTCTTTATCCCTGTTTATTGCCTGGATTCTGTCCTCTTCTCGATTTGAACTCTGTTCAGGAGATGCAGAGGTCTTTTTGTTTTGTTTTATTTTTCTTTTCCCTTGCCTTTCATCTGTTTCAAAAATGTTCTTTCTGTACAGGCACTCTTTGCTTCCAGGAGTGGCTGTATCCAGAGGTGAGAGCTGAGGGCTGTGCTACCGTTTTCACAGCAAAGACTTTCTCTGTCTCAGGAGAGAGTGCAGTGGGAATTGGCAGTATACAGATACTGCAATAATAGTAATGATGGTTAAAAATCAGGAACTGCAGCTTACAAAAAGTGTACAGAGAACCAGCAGAAGAGCTGAACCTATTTTGTATCTGCTTTTACAGTGAAGGTGGGCAGTATTCTGAACAAATCTCACATGCCAACCATCCTATGGGAGCACAAAGCTCCTTTGTTAGTCTGAGCCACACTGAGAAATGTGGCCCAGCTGCTCTGGGTGTAGGGCTGTACCATGGGGCTTGCTCATGTTCTGAGAACAGGGTAGCTGAAGGTGGCTTTGCTGCCTCTAAAGCTGTGTTTGATTTCTTGGCAGATGAATTGCTGTGTGGTTTAGATACACCTGCAGGCTTAGAGAGCTCCCCTTGACATAGATGCTGGAGGGAGAAACTCTCATGGTACAGACAAGTAAAGCCTTCTGTAGAAAAGAGGAAGTGGGAGAGAGGGCAGCTCTCAAATACTGTGGGCAAGTTGTGGTTTGGGAAGGGAGTTCAGATTGTGTGTTCCACTTAACAGTATGTTCTCTCTGAAAAATGGAGCCCAACACATAGCAGCAGGTAGTTGTATTAGCATTTGTTGGCATCTCTAGGGTTCTGGTTCTGTGGAAGGAGTGGGTTTTGGCCCAACCTTCTTGAATGCATTTTGATGGATCAAGGTGTTGGTATGTGTGTTACTTAGATAATTGCTTTTGGCTTGAGGCTGTTCAGGTCCAAAGCATTCTCTCCTCAGTCATTGTATAAGATGAGGGGGTGTGGGAGGAGGGGAAAGAGTACTAATAACTTACAAGTACCAGAAGAATGAACAGTAACAGTAATAGGAAACAAAAATTGTTGTTAAACATTCAGAGAAGCTACACCAGTAACAGCTTATCCCTACTGCAATTTTTTTGCTTTAGAAATAAATGCTACCATGAAACTTTTTCCTCCTGTAGCATGAGATTCCAGAAGCAAAAAAGGGTGGAGTTGTTTTGTTGCCAATTCAGTGGGCTTGGCTTTCATTTACCATATAATCTCGGTTATATTGTAGTCCTTTAGCTTTACTTGTGCAATTTTAGATTAGTCTTTGTTCAGACATCCTTTTTACTGTCTTGTGCAATTTTTCTGCAGGTTTGTTGCATGGAAAGATGTTGTATTTTTCATGAGCTCCTTCCTGTGCCTCCTAAAGAGCTCACCCCATTGCTGTGCTTAAGGTGTTTGTTGGCAGGAGTTGTATCAGTGAGATTTGCCAGTTCCTGTTGAAGCTTAATGTTTGTAGCCCATGTTATATGTCATACAACTCAGAAATTACTGTGAGGGGTATTTATGTATTTCTCCAAGGCAAATATCAAATAATATTTTGAAATACTGTTAAAGAATCTTTTTTTATTGCCTTTCTACTTGTTAATTTTCTAAACACTTGTCGGTTTTGTTTACCAGTGGCCATAGCTAAGGTATCTTTAAGGCTGTCCATCTGCTCAAACAGCAAATTTGAGTAGAAGAAAGAAGGAAAAAGACAAGGAAGAACAAATACTCAGATGTACTGAAGATCTCATGTTGAAAAGACAATGGATATAAAAGGAAACAGTCTGCTGTTGAAAAAGATGAGGTGCTACAAACTAATATAGACTTTGGTGTTCAAAAGCACTGCCTAGTGTTCATTGTGCTGCTTAAACCAGGCTTTGTTAGGCTTTGGCCATCCCCAGCCAGATCCAGCAGAGTGTGCTGCAGCTTCCATTTCATTCATTCAACGGAGAAACAGAATGACTAAGACGGGGTGGGCATGGACTCATGGTTTGTGAATCACAATTCAGAATCTGGTGCTTTGAGTGTTGTTTTAAAAGTACTTTTCTACTGCACTATCAAACTTTAATAATTTTAGATTTTGTTTTAATTTGTTGTTCTAAAGTAGAGATTTTATCTTGTGCATTTGTTAACTTAAAATAAGCTCTCTGCAGCCTGGGTGGTGGCTGATGAAGTGTTTTGATGAAGGTTTCTGCTGCTTTGCTGTGTATGCTTTTAGTTGCTCAGAATCAGCAGTTGATCTTTCCATTTTTCTCTCTCCACCCTGCTAATAATGCTTCTCTGTGGCTTCATAAGTATCATGTAAAACAAATGGTAGTAATTACCGTGTAATTTTGGGGTGTTATGAGCCATCCTGATTGTGAGGTATTTTTAGTATTCTTTTTTTAAGCTGAAATAGCTGTTCATGAAGTGTGTGGTATTTAGCCTTATCCATCAGAGAATTCAAGTTTAGTCTTTGATTTTAGATTTGTACTTCTCAAATGGTTGTGATCGAAGTGCCAAATTAGGAGAAAGGATAATTTATAACTTTTTTTAGGGTGGGGAGGGTCTGAATACACAACCAACCCAGACTACTTCTCTGGTGATGAGAGTCATTTCTGTTTTCCCTGATGACACTGTGGTCATGAAACTGTCTCCATGAAGCAGTGGAGCAATGGAGGAAAGTGAACCAAGGTGGTGTTTATGCCCTTGCTGAAGAATTTCCCCATTTTCTATAATTTGTAGAATCACAATCATGCCTGATTTTTGCAGTGCTTGGTGACCTTACACTCCTGCAATAGATTTCTTTTTCAAACTGACTGATAATCTGGATGTAAAAGCTTTTGGTTGTTGATACTGAGAGCCAATAAAGTAACTTGTTTCTGTACCTGTTGTTAAAGCAAGATAATTTTCTTGACAGTTCCAGTGATATGGTCTCCTGCTTTCAGAAGGTCTAAATTGCTGCTTGTCACAAGTTCGCTTTGTGTTTTGGGTCTTGGTTTGAGATACGAGTTTGGTGTGTTTTGTTATATCTAGTCTTGTCCTTTCACTGCTGCTGAAATAGTTGTTGGATATAATAAGAACCATATTCCAACGAGATAAAAGAGCTCTTGTCATCTGTTTAGAATCTGAAACTTTTTTGGTGAGATGGCTTAGAGGATGAGGAGAGAGGGTGAAATGGGACATAAAGGAAAAATCAAAGGTGATATGCATGGGATGGAAGAGATTTCACAGATGTGTGGGAGGAATACAGGTATTCCCTGTACATCCTGAAGGATCCTGTAAGACAGGGAGTGGGATGATGGGTTGGGATATTGTTGGGGTGCTTTCTGGCAGTGTGCAGTTCATACAGTATCATGCTGTGACTCCTCTGCAGCAGTGCATGTTCCCCAGGTTCCTGTAAACTAGCATATGATTGTGGTTTTGATAGCAGAGTGCATGGCTGTGCTACTGCTCCTGTGTTCCCTGTGAAGCCTCCTAGCATGTGTGTGGCTGGGGGTCTGTTACTTACCACTTCTGACTTGTAGCAAGATACTTGACCTCTTTGTGGTGAGTTTTTCCTACCTCAGCATCACTGCCTTATTCCCGTTAGGCAACTTGCTGTTAAGTGGAGTATCTAGTTTTGAGGATGTTGTCTTCATTGTGGGATAGAACTCCTCTAATTCTCAAACTGGGAAATATTTCCCCTGGTTAGGGGGAACTAGAAAGAGCTGATGTTTGTTTTCCTCTTGTAACAGCTTCTTGTATCACTGCTCTTAGAGCTGTTAGAGTGTGTGCTGTTTTCTTTATCCCACTTAAAATCATCTAAATTGAATTGATTTCTTTTTTCTTTTAGTGTTTTTCTTACACGGTCACAGAGCTGGCAACAAAGTGGGGAGCAGGCCTGAGAGCCTAAGTAAATCCTACCTGCACAGCATCTTCAGAGACACTTGTAGAGAGACTACATAGGTAAATCTAAGCGTGTGTACACATTTAGGGTTAATTCTGGTGGTAAAGCAATTGGCTGCACGCTGTAGTGTCTGTGCAGTAGGGTTTAGTTCTGGCAATGCAGGACTTCATGTAATCCAGAAGAATGAGTCTGAAAAGGGCTGAACCATGGAAGGTAAACTTTGACTTCTGGTAACATGCATCCTCATATCTGGAAGGTGTCCCTGTAGGAGATGGTGAAACAATTGGTGAATGAAGCAGAAATAGCAGTGATGAAGTGGGTTCAACATGGACATACAGGTGATGTGAAGCTTTGTAGAGTGCTCTACTGAGACATTAGTTTCACATATCTCACGTGTTTTTGTGCTACAAGTAATAACTTAGATTTATAAAAGCTAGTGGGAGAATAGACCAGATCTTTATAACCTGAAGAGATCTTACAGTGGCCTTCCAGTGCTTAAAGGAGGCCCACAGGTAAGATGAGAGGGAGAGTTTTAAACTGAAATGGGGGTAGACTTAGATTAGATATTCAGAAGAAATTCTTTACTGTGAGGCTAGTAAGACACTGGAACAGGCTGCCCACAGAAGCTGTGGATGCTCCCTTCCTGGAATTGTTCAAGGCCAGGTTGGATGGGGCTATCAGTGGCCTCGTCTAGTGGGAGGTCTCCCTACTCATGGCAGGGGGGTTGGAACTAGATGATCTTTAAGGTCCCTTCCAACACAAACCATTCTATGATCTGATTTAATCAGTTTTTTGAGGGAAAGTGGCACTCTCTGTGAATTAACATCCTGAGTTGGTGGTGGGAGGGGCCTGGCTGCATACTGAGCTTGTGAATTTTGTATGATTAACTTAGGATTTGTGCAAATGCTTTTTAAAAAATATATTATTTGCCATTTGTGAGCATCTATAATTTTCTTGACCTTATTTTCAGGAACTTATGGGTTGTATAAGCTTTCCATTTTTTCAGCTAAATATTTTTTTCTGTTTATTCACAATAAAAGATTTTACCAAAATAATGTTTAAAGTAGTGGAGGTAAAAGGTACCTTTACCCTAAGAGGAGTGATAAGCTTCTTTGCATCTCAGATGCAGAGAAACACCTTTATTGCATCATAAAAGTGTGGTTTAGAATGTTTCATATTGTCATAACCAATTTCTGCAGGTTTTAGGAAACTTCAACCTCATCCTAGCCAGTTTCTGTGATTTTTTTTATTTTTTTTTTAATGTGTTCGTTTCAAACACTTGGGGAAGGTGGGATAGGTGCTGTGACCACACTTCATCTGTTGAAGCAGAAGACATTAGCATTTGTCTTGTGTGTCAAATCCCTGGCTGTGGAATTTGCTTACAGAAAGAAACTAAGCAGAAAAGCAGAAACTTGGTCTTGGATGACTATAAATAGGCTTGGAGTTAATCGTGCCAAAACCGAATTGCTGTTGATTGGTACAAGACACTGGTGTATAGAGAAGTGAGGTTTTTGGCTTGCAATTTAATAGAAGACAGATCACTTGGCTGCTGATTTTATTAGGCATTTTGGACCCTCAGCTTTTGTTGGCTGGGCTTTAGGGGTAAAAGTGTGCTTGGGTTTAATTGATTCCCTAAGTGATAGTTGACTTGTGAAATTCTGTTGTTTGTTCATGGGTTGGCATTTTTCAGTTTGTCTTTATCATGCTTTGAAAAATGAATGTAAAGTTGTAGACCATCAGATGATGGTAAATTTGAGCATCCAGGATTAATTAGAAGTTTGAGTCCTTATGATTGGTAGTGATGAAAGTAGAATATCAACGGAATGTGCTTTAAAAGTTTGCTAACTAGAAAATAAAAATTTAAGGAGTTTAAATTTGAGACAGTCATGTTGATAGATTCTCAACAGTTGCAAATACTCTTTTGAAGATTACAGTAGAGTAGGAAAAACCCTAACAGAATTTTTTAGTAAAGGAGAAAAATGTCACTGTTTTGGAGGGGAAAAAAAAAGCCAACAAAAGACCCCCAAGCCCAAACAACAACAAAAAAAATCCAGGAGCATTGTGGGAGGAAGAGGAAGTTTCTCCACAAACTCTTTTGCTGTGACACTTGTCTTTTTGCAAAAATAAAAACTTAAAAAAAAAAGGGCCTGTTGGAAAACTAATGTGTCTTCTGAATTCTCTTTAGGTCTACCCATGATTTTTCCAATACCCAGCAGAGCAGAAAACCAGCCTTTTCTTCTGTAGGTGTCTGGCTGCTGCTGTACAGCTGCAGCCTGTCAGTGCTGCCAGGGGTTCCTGGCTTTCCTGAGGCTGAAGTGCCTGTGCATGGAGGGGAGCTTCACCTCAGCTGCTCGCTGAGCTGGGGAGAAGTTCTCATAGTTGAACAAACATCCCAGTGTGATGCTGCTCAGGGGCTGGCAAACAGGCACTGGGTACAGGAGGGGAGTTTATTTCTGATGCAGAGGAGGACAGGGAGAGGAATTTTAAGATGGTTTTCCCTGCCCATCTGTAGGGAGTGGGTTGTAAGTTTGTGTTCACGACTGGCAGAGCCTCCCAAGTGCCAAAAGGCACCTGCCTGTTGAGCTTTCATTCCTGGCGTTGGGCCTTTCACCGACATCTGTTTTAGCTGGTTGTTGAAAGGCTGTGATGGGGGAGAATTGATAACCCCTTTTGGGTGATTAACTGCCTTTCGGGGTGAAAAGTGTTTCCGAATGTGTAACGTGACTCTTAGCACAGTCCAAGCCAACAGCTGCCTGTTTTCTTTAGTGGGCATGGAGAACATCTGATTCTTTTCTTCTTCAAAGCGACCTTTCACATATTTGACTGCTGTTATCACTTCTCTCCATAGGTGCCTTGTGTCTAGGCTAAGTAGACCTAATTCCTAAAAGCTTCTCTCATAGGTCATCTTCTGTAGATCGCTGACCTTTCCTGTTCCTCTCCTCTGGATGTTACCCAGTTTACTTGCATCAATCTTCAAGTGCATTAGTCTGTTTATCTCGTTTGTACAAATCTGATAAATGGGTAGTAGGAGGATTTTTGATTCCTTAAAATACAGTTTATGAAACCTTCAAATTTAGGTCCCAGGGCAGCTGAAATCTGGATCAAAATCTATTAGAGAATAACTGTCATAATTGACACATTTGTATTTCCCATTTAACTCTAAAACTTTATGTAGAGAAGTATTTATGGGGGATGGTTTTAGAGTAAAACTGTTCAAGATGGGGGAAGTTGAAGCGTTGGTGCTAGCTTGAAAACATCCTGAGCAGAATACCTGCTTCTCTGTGTCCATTTTTAATGTGTCTGAACTAAATGTTACTAGTTTGTAGAGCTTCACAGTTTTTAAGGATTTGCTTTTGTGGCTCGCTTAGGGACACTGCTGTTGTTCATAATGGCAGCACTGGAGCTTTTTTTAATAATACAAACTCTGAATTGCTAAGCCAAAGATGAACATCACACTTCTGTTGCTTGCCTTTTATTTTTTTCCACTGTAATTTCAAAAATACTCTGACACAGTTTGTTTTATGTTTTGGCCATTTTACTCTAAAGCCAGATTAGTTCCCTGGTTTGATTTACTGTAAAGCTGGACAAATATTTGGATGTATCTGTGCATGTGTGTTCAGACATGGTAAAAGGAGGAGGGGAGAGTTTTAACAGGGCTGGGTGCTGAAGAGATGGCTTGTCTTTTATTTAGTATTAGGGCTGAATAAAAGTATGTGCTTGTGAAACTAGAGCTTTAGGCTTTGAACATTATTTTCATGTTTTGTGTAGTGATTGATTTTTGCAGGTATTTTGTGCAATGTGATTTGGTAAAGAATAAATCTTGATGCCAGTCTTTTAGGCCTTACAGTATCCTGTTTCCCTCCCCACCCAGTAAGTATGAAAACTTGAATTTATTGGTGTATGTAAGTTCAGACATTTCAACAGTTTTAGTCGTGGCAAGAAGAGAGTTCTCGGACATTTAAATTTAGTGAAGACTTTAGAGATACATTAGATCAAAATTCAGTTTTGGTATCAGACTTGTCATAAGAGCTGTACAGGGCTCCATTATAATAAGAGTTCTGCTAATGCTTAGTGACTTTCTCCAGAACATTTTTAGAAAGCATTTTGCAGAAGCAATAAGCTGTCAAAGAAAGAGGTTTTAAACACCTTCTCCCCATCTTTTGTGTGGCCAGAGTTTAGATCAATGGGAAGAGAATTGTAGCAGTCGGTGTAGATTCAGTCTGCAAAGTTTCACCTTTAGGTTTGCTTATAGCAATTCTATGGGTGATTTAACTGGCTTCTTTGAATTTACTTAAATGAGTAGGGATTTTTCACACTAATGTGTCAGTTGTGGTGACTGCTATCCTGGCAGTCGCTGCTAGATGGCACTGTGTACCTGTGCTTTCACCACCAGCATTCCTGAAACCTATTGTTGAGAACCGTTTAAATTAACATTTAGGTTAAAAATGGCATTTTATTGAATTTTATTTTCAATTTAGTCACTTAATTGATCCCACTACAAGTGATCTCTTGGCTCAGGGACTTATTTTTCACTGTTTGAAAGGACTCAAAAGTTCAGAGGCAGCCCTAGCAAGCAAGGTAGAATTTTCCTGCATTTCCCACACAATTGTTAATAATGCAGAAGCAGTGCATACATTAGCCTTGTGTAAATATCCTAGAAGATTATTCAGAAAAAATGAGATCCTTTGCCAGGTTGAATATGGTCACAAAGGAAATGAAGCAGTGATTAGTATAAAAGTCTTCTGAGATTAGAGGGATTTGTATGATTTTTCTTAATTGATCATCACGTATGTTCCCGCTGGTTACGCGAGCGCTTTATTTTCACAATCTCTTAGCTGGGAAAGCTTAAAATTGTTGTAACTTTTTTTTTTCCCCTTTGTAAAATTGGATTTTTGGCTTCCAAGTGACTGTGCCATAGTATTGTGAGCATAGTAGCTTACAGTTCATTCATGGAAAAGCTCCTGTCCAAATAAAGCTGCTGGGTGTGGTGCTGAGGCGCTGGCGCTGTGATGCAGCCGGAGGTTCCTGTGTCCAATCAGGGCGGCAGGAGGGTTTTCAGAATGATCAGCCTGAGCAAGAGGCTTTCACTGTGCAGGGAAATAGTGTCCTAAGCAGTGCTTTCCCTTACTGTAATGCTTTAAAAATGCTTAGGAATTTTGGCAAGGCAGATTTTCATGGTTCTCAGGTACGTACATCAGGAAAGTTTGCACCTCTTGAAGATGTGGATTGCTCCAACCAAAGAAGTTTGCTTTGGCTGCAGCTTGTGCTATGTCATTAAAAAAACCCAAACCAAACAACAAAAAACAAACCTCCAAAGAGTCTGTGAAGTGCAAAAATGGCATTTATGTTACCAGACTGCATGTTTATTGTGTGCATGTATGGATTTTTTTTTTTGTGCTTCGCTAAGTGTATTTTACTTGGTTGTCTTTGGAAAGGGGGAACAGATGTAGTTGCTGAATGCTGCCGTTGTTTCTTACTGTAATGATTATGTGGATTTATTTAATCATTAGGGTGTATTCTCCACTTCCTGAGATCTTGCTGGTGACTATCTTTGTTTGCACCTGTACTAGTGTATTGGTGATTATTTGCATTGTGTGTATACAACATTTCTAGGCTGACTCACCTTCCTGGCACTTACTGAAATCACTTATGAATTTGCACTTGGAGTTCCAGGTGTGCTGCCTGCCACACACTAAAGAGAAGAGGGAAGATTTGGCCTAACACTTTATTTTTTTAAAAAACAAATGGAACAGATTAGCAGATATTGACACAGGGACTTTTCTCGTAGGAAGATTCTGAGGAAATATTGAACAGTTACTTTTACTTTCTTTAGCTGCAAAACTTTATTAAAACCAATTTCTCCGCTGAGATTTTAGGGAAACCTCAAGAGTGTTGAAGAAGTGTTCATACAAAGACAATATACCTGAAGGAAATGGAAAATCATTTCTAACCATATATAATTTTCAAGATATTGAAATCATGGAGATCTAAATTAGTTCGTGAGGCTCAATGGCAAATATAAGATGTTTGTATCTGCGAACAGTGGAAAAAGTAAGATAATCTGTTATCTTAAGTTGGAAGTTTCTTCAGTTTAGGAAAAAAAATACTTAATTGCAGGATATACATCCATAGCTACTGATCCCTGGTCATGCTACAATGATTCTGAAGTGGTTAAGTTTCAGTTTGAAATGTGAAAGTATTAGTTTAATATAACTCTTTTCCTTATTCTGCAGGTTTTCACAGTCTTTGGCTTGAAGCAATAAGGCAGCTTCTAGGATGAATTAGTAACATATAGTTGGCTCAAGTGGAGATCTTTCCTCTTGTATCTCGATTAATTTTGTTCTGCAAGAAAATGTTTTAATGTTGAAAATGGCGTGTTTTGTATGAACTGATTTATAGGTTCTTATTCCTTCAGGAGGACAACCTGCCAAAGGACTGTGATGGGGTTTTTTTGTTTTTTGTTTTGCTTAGAGACCTGTGCCCAAGTTGTGATTCATGGAGGTATTTGTAATTTAAAGGGTCTGTCTTTCTCATCCTCACTGTTAATGGACACTCAAACAAGGAAGATCAGTACAAACTGGAAGCATTTTTCTAAGCTTCAGTGAAAAAAAAGGTTGAAAACTCACGTGAACTAGGGTTGGGTTTGTTTTTGAAAGATCCAAGACACTGAGAAATGCCTGCTAATCAGCAGCTCACCTCTGTAAAACTTTTTTGTTTAAGCTGTCATAGATGTGTTTTTTCCTTTTCATTAATAGTCTAGCTTTTTGTAAAAGCAATTCCACTCCCGTTAACACCTACTTCAGGTACCAGCGACTAAATCACCAATTCCATTTGATGCACAGAAAGTGTGGAACTAGTTAATATCTTGCTAACAAAGCAGAGTGTGACTTAAGAAACAAACTGTGTGGTATTTGATACCGAGTTGTACCCAATTACATTAGACACATTTCAGTATTGAAAACACATGTGCCATCTGTGTTGCAAACCAAATTCTCAATAAACTGATTCCTAAAATGAAAGATTTAAAGCCTGATGAATGAGGTAGATTTAAGATGTGTTTTAAGTGGAACTGCTCATATATCTTTCTATGTGCTGCACCTTTTTTTTTTTTTAACCTCTACAGTCTCTCCTAATTTTTGGCATCACTTTCTCTAGCATTGTTTCACAAATATTTTCATTGTTAACCCTTGAAAATAGGAGAGTGTCTCTTAAAGTGTCATTCTGGAATAAAGAACAAAGAGACTTCTTTGGCAAAATAACCCAGGCCAAACAACTGTTAAAATGGGACTTTCCATCCTTGTTTGAAGATAACATTTTTAGCTGCTCCATCAAAGTGTCAATAAGCAAAGGACTACCCAGGGAATGCAGGAATAGCTATCAAAATAGGTGTTCAAAAAGTGTCATTAACATACATCTTTAGATATATAGTTTATGTTCCTTGGTTAAGTCTAATTAGCAAAGTGAAAAGAGACTTGCTTTCCTGGAGCAGCCCCTGGAGGGAAGGAGTTCAATAGTGTTGGCTTGTTTAGTTTGATTATACAGGGAGCTTTGCTCTTAACTGAAACACCTGAGAGATGCACAGGCGTTGGTATGAATACCATCATTCTTTCCACTCTAGTTATTAATGCAGTAAGACCATGTTTTGGGGTTTTTTTTAGCCTTATCTTCCCTTCAATTGCATAAATCCCTTCAGTGTTAAGTCAGCCTTACAGTTCTGCAGGGTTTCTGTGTGTATAGGTAAGCATGTGAAGTGTGTTAATAAGTTACAGTAGCAAGTCACACGCTCAGGCTCACGGTGTGATTTCAAGTTCAGTTGAACTTCAAGATTTGTATTTCTTGTTAGTTCAGGTTGTATTTATTGGGAAGGCTCAGGATTTTGTTTCAAGTTCAATGCTACTGCAATGTACTTAGCTAAACATGAATTAGTTGATTAAAAATGGTCCTTGTTTCAGTTCTATGCCCTTCTGACATGTCTTGTGTAATGACTTTATCTTTGGATCTATAGATTCAAATCTCACCATTAAAGCAGAGAAGCAGGTACACTCTTCTCTGACACATCCTATAAACTTCGTTGCTGCAGAGCTGTCCCTGCTTCTGATAACAATAACTACTTCTTGGTCTGTCTTGCTGGCTGCTGTTAAAATACTATCTTTATTTGGAAAGACACAGATTCAGTCCAGATCTGTAATAATATTTATACACTGAGTAGTATCCTATATGCTAAAAAAATCCAATCTCATGTTCTGTGATGCTGTGATGGAATCGTGATCACGTTTGTCTGGTGAACTGATGCTCTGTTTCACTTCATTCAATCCAGGATGTCAAAATGGACAAATGTTTTCTTTTCTATATGAACTTTTCCTTAATATGATGATTTTTAAATATTCCTTATATGTCCCTGTATGTTAGGTGGTATATTGACAGGATATTTTAGTACTGTAGGTGAATAGGCAAAGATAAGCATGTTGTGTTGTAACAAAAGGTCAATGCGACATGTGTTAATAGCCATTATATTTAGGTTTTTCTTTTGCAATGGGTGTTTCTCAATAGGAATAAGAATGGTTTCAAATAGGAGTGCATGGTAAGATTACATGTTACTAGGAGAAAGATGCAGGTCAAATATACTTAGGTATGTTTTTAGCTTTGCAACAGTCAAGCTAACACTGCAAGTATCTGAGCTGGTTTAGTTAAAATGAAGTATCATGGTATAGTGCCACACATGAGAAAAACAAGATCTTGTACCCAAATTCTCCTTTACTTCTGTTTATACTTGCAAAGACCTGTTTCTGTGTGTGCTGAAAGCTTCACAGGCATTTAAAGATGAACAGCTGTTGCAGGAGAAGCTTAAACTCTGGTGTCATTTGTCATTGTTGTTTATAATACTGAATTTACAACTCCAAAGCAGCACCTGTTATCAAGGTGCCATCCAGGGTTGTGTAGCAAACATACAATTCAGGAGGTTCATTACATGTAATAAAGTCTATATGGGATGTAACCTTCTTTTTACTTGGCCTTGGCTGGAATGTGTATCAGCTTGATCTGGTCTTATTGCCCAGTAAAGAGGTCTAAGGGTGTCTGCTGTGGCTGCTTACCAAGAGAGGAGGGTTTAGGTCACACTTTACATTTCCCTTCAGGAGGCCTC
This sequence comes from Brachypteracias leptosomus, assembly GCA_013401335.1. Taxonomy (NCBI): domain Eukaryota; kingdom Metazoa; phylum Chordata; class Aves; order Coraciiformes; family Brachypteraciidae; genus Brachypteracias; species Brachypteracias leptosomus. The sequence continues at coordinate 332,606 of VYZX01003467.1, forward strand.
TCAGTGAGTGCAGAGAAATAGGTGGTTTCTGAAACATGGAGAGAGAATATTTTTGGAAACGCCATCACCTTGGTGCTCCCTGTGGGAAAGTTTACTGTCTTTATGGGAATAATAATACTAATAAAAGAAGATTCTGTTCTTGCTGTTGGTAATACAACAGTTCTTCACTTAGTTCCTAGTCTTTTTGAAATCCAAAGAAGAAAAGGGACCTATTTGTCTTCTGAGTTAAAGTCTGATACCATTGTGTTCTTGCAATGTATGTAATGCAATTATCAGTTGCACTTGAGGAACAGATGTGTTTTAAATGTTCCAGTTTGGGATTCTTGAGTATTTCCCTATCCTTATCATTTGTTGTGGTTGCTGTGAAGTTCAGACTTCTGCTTGCAGTCAGCCTGGTGGTCACATCATCATCATCTTGTTCAGAAGTAGGAATGAGGTACTAAGAAGGAGGCTAGTTGGTGGACTGCATGTGTTGTACAGTGTCTGGGCAGCCAGTGCTGTCTGTCCTTCTGTAAGAAGTGCTGGACAGAAACACTTTTTGCAGTGTACAATGTCTGGTTATTTCTGGGCTTCTGTCTAGTACAAACTGACTACACATGAAAAAGCCTGCTCCCAAAAGTAATGTAAAAATGTTAAGTTAAAAAAACCAAACACAGGTTCATGTTTACCCTTAAACTGTGAGTAAATCAGTATCTTATCGGGTAATCTGGGCTCAGGCTGCCTTGACTTTGTTTACACTGTTCTCAGATGTATCACTTAAGAAAGGCACTCAGTTCCTGAAGTGACCCGAGAGAAAGACCTAATAGAATGAGCTTAGCTTAACTCTTCCATTGCTTTAATATCTGAAATGTGACATTATTTTGAAGAATTATTTTGGAACCTGTCTTAATATCTAGCCCTAGGTCATGAAATATTTGATGAGCTGCCTTGGAAAAACTGTTGGTAGGATGAAAAGGTAGATGATGTTCAGAAAGGGACATAATGGGTGGTTTGTGTGAGGGGCAGTTCAACTTTTTTCAGACTTGAATAAAGGTGGTCTAAGTACATAGGCTGCAGTGGTGTTTTTGTATGGGAGCTGTTCAGAATAGGTAGCCCATTGTGAACTTTTAATATAGATTTTAATTAGTGTGCTACTCTTACCACCTGCTGAAGTAGGGTTGGAACATCTGCTGACCTGAAATGAATGCACGTGTTTGGTGTTAATACTGCATGTCTGTATCCAGACAGCAATCCTTCATTTTGACACGCACATAGCCAAAATAAATTAATGTTTAAAATCTGAATGCTTGAAGTTCAACCAGAGTGTGCATTCTTAATTATCTTCAAACTGGTTTGAATAGAAATGCATAGGGTTTTTTATAATACTTTATTTGTGGTATGTACAGGTAAAAGGACGAGAGGAAATGGCCTCAAGTTGTGCCAGAGAAGGTTTAGATTGGACATTAGGAAGAAATTCTTTACTGATAGTGTGGTCAGGCACTGGACCAGGCTGCCCAGGGAAGTGGTGGAGTCACCATCCCTGGAGGTGTTCAAAAAATGAGTAGATGTGACACTTTGGGACGTAGTCTAGTGGTCATGGTAGTGTTGGGTTGACAGTTGGACTTGATGATCTTAGAGGCCTTTTCTACCTTAATGATTCTATAAAAATTTGCAATGTTAGTAAATAAGTAAATTGTACTGACTTGTTTTCCTCCTACTCATGAACAGTATTTACTAAAAGCCTATAAAGCTGTTCATTTGTAGGATTCAGATTCTGTATGGTTCAGTGTGCTCTGTGTGGTTTTTTTATGTATCTTGAAAAATTAATTTCAATTTTGTATTTTCTAGCTATGTATATACGTGCAATTAGTCTTGGAAATGTTTGTTGTGTTACAGAGGAAAAACCAAACTGCTCTTCTATCTCAGAAGAAATATTTTCCAATGAACAGCATCAGACCTTTCAGAGATCTTGTTTCTCAGGTTGAGACTATGATGAGCTAGGCCTAAAGCTGTTAGCTGTGTTCAGCTCTCAGTAGTTCAGTGAGTGGGCAGTGTTTTTTTAAACGGAGGTGTTCAAGACCAGGTTGGATGGGGCCTTGAGCAACCTGCTCTAGTGAGAGGTGTCCCTGCCCATGGCAGAGGGGTTGGAACTAGATGATCTTTGAGATCCCTTCCAACTCAAACCATTCTATGATTCTAAATCTGAAACTTAGGACATAAATTTGTAGAAGTCAAAGAGAAAAAGACCACCCCAGCTCCCCCAGAAACACCTTTCCATAGAGTTACAAATGAGTATAAAACTGTTTGTGTTGCTGTAACTGCATCCACGTGGGGATTGTGTCCGAATCTGAAAGAGGTGTCATCCTGATACTGGTTTTTGTTGGTGTCTTATTAGTAGATTCACATAAGAAATGTAAACACAGCAACCTTTAATACCTGAGCTCTGAATAGGGAATTGTGCTGCTGACCAGTGAGGAATCCCTTTTTTCCTTATTTTGGAGTGGATTGGTGACTGCTGGTTAAACAAAGAATGAGCAGATAGACTCCTCGTACTTCTTAATCTTTTCTTCATTAGGTAACTTTCTAGCTTGAATTAGTTTTATTGTCTAATAAAATTTCTTGAGTTTGGGTATTTTTTTTTTAATGGTTTAGTCTAGTCTTTTACTATGTCCTATTCATCATGTTTGTGGGTCCACTTGATACTTTCCTTTCAGAATCTTGTAGCACTTTTTCTTGTTTTCATGATTGACCGTGAATCTGTTTTTAAGTATCTGAAAGGCAAAAAGATTCCTCACTTTCTCTCATCTCACCTGCCCCTAGAAAGAGAGAAATGCTTTGTCTCCCTGATTATACAGCAGGAGATGCATATGGTGATTGCGGAGGCAAGTGTGTTTGAGTAATGTCCTTTTCATTGTATTACACTATGAAATACTTGTGTTTTAACATGTAATTTAGGTCTTCAGATGAAAAGCCAACTGTGTTCCTAATCTGCTGGCCCTCTAGGTTGTCAGGGGTTTTCTTACATTCTTACAATCTCTTTGGCTGTGTTAGTTGTGCAAGTGAAATAAAAAAATCCAGCCAGGTGTTTTTGCTTGCTGGTAGGAATACTTCTGTTGTGCTGTCTCATGTCTCTATATCCACACCTTAAGTTATTAGTGGTTTTCTATGGGATATTTGTTCTGACAAAAAAAATACCAGAATCACAGACTGAAAATGTGCATCAAGGAAAGAGAACACTGCAGCTATCTGGAGGAACAATACTAAAGGTTTTAACTGTCTCTAATCTCAGTAGTTGAAGTCTTCAGCTTAATGTGACATAAATCAGCAGAAATTGCTGTTTCTAAACCACCTTTGTGCCTACTTCTCCCTTGTCCCCCAGCCCCTGGTGTAAAGCAAATGTAACATTTAAACAGAAATCTTTCTTCTGTGTGACAACTTCATGAAGAGAAAAGCATGTGAAGTGTTATAAGGAGTGTTTTATGACTCTTAAACTCAATGTAGCCATCTTCTGTGCACCTTCTACCTCCTGGTCCTCTCGAGCACCATATAGTGACCATCACAGTTATGTGACTGTTAGTGTCTGCCCACAGAGTAGATGTTTGTGTGCAATAAAAACTGGGGGTTCTCTTCAGCAGACATTCCTGTGCCTTTTGCCATGGTCTGACAGGTATGACCTACATTTCAGAAAGCCCTCTGGGTCTGTCTGGTTCATTACTGTCTGCTTGCAGATGCTTCTTCATAGATGGTTAGTTGAGATGCATTTGCCCATGTCTAGGGTTTTTTAGCAATGTTTTGGTGGAATGGTTTTGCAAATTCGTCCTCTTCAGTAGGGAGAACCTGACCTGATTAATAGGATTTGTGTGGAGCTTAGTTTTGAGCATCTTTCAGTCTTTCTAATAGCAATATTGAGAGCATTTTGATTTTTGTCACAGAGCTTCAGGTTGCTGGGGGTTGTTAGATGAAAGTAAATACATGTTTACATATGAAATGTCCAATCCCTATTTGGAATTCTGCTCCAGAGTCCGTTTTCAGTAGACTATTGGAAATGGTTTTGAGTATTTTTAATAGTAAAGGAGACTGCCTCATGCTTTCTCCTTTAGTAGTAGGAGGCTGGTTGCTGTAACTGGCATAACTTTGAAAGGTAGTAATGATCTTTAAATTAACCAATACTGCTTGTCTTTTGAAATACTAATCTGACAGACTGTGTGGTTTTTACAATTATTAATACTCTTTGTCTATGTTGCTTAGTAGTTAAGAGGTTAAGCAGTTCAGGGGAGAGGGGGGAGGAAAAACAAAAGCAGTTTGCATTTTGTCAATTTTCAACTTCAGCTATCAGTAAATCATTGCAGCAGCCTCCCTTATCAGTTGTTTGCACAAAAAAAAGAAGTGGAATGGGGGAGTGGAGAAAACCTGTTAGAGTTGTGTCTGGGGGGACCATCTGCTGTGGTTCCCAGTGCTGTCAGTGTGATAAGGGATAAGCTGTGCAAACAGAGGTACCACAAAAAAAGGCAGGCCCTGTTCAGGGAGGCATATGTATGGTTTGGATTTGGGTTGATAACGGCCTTAGAAAGTCAAGGGACTTAGAGTAAAAAGTCTGTTAAGCAGAGGAGTGATGTGTTTAATCTGAAACTCCAGATGTAGCTTATTAGCATGAGTTTGCCTTTGGACTAACTTCTGTAGCTTTCTTCTGCCTTATTGGAACTTCTACAAACAAAATATGCGTGAGTGGCAATAGATTTGTGTAATACTGACACTTCTTTCAGTTTTTAGAAACTTTCGCTAGCTGTTTCAATTAGTGCTTAATCAGCAAAAATAGAGATTTGGAGAATTACTGGCACAGATATTAAATGTTTGAGTTTTGGGGAAGTAGCAGCCAGGTGGTCACTTGGCAGAATGGGCCCATTTGAACAGAAATGGTTGGAGAAAATTGATGCCTTTTCACCTGGCCACAGGTGTCCCCAGTGGATCTTAGTTTGTGTCAGAGCTTTGGAGAAATGGGGAATAGAAACAAGCTGCCTCTTCAAGTAGGGAGGGGGTTTTCAGAGCCTCTCATTAGTCTCCTATTAAAGCAGGGTGGGTGCAGGGGTGTTCTGCTGGCTGCCCATCCACCTGCAGTGTAGAGCATGCTGCACGTATCCAAGAACCTTAGGCCTGCTTGGACCAAGGCAGACATCTGTTACTGAAGCCTTTAGAAGGAGCTAGTTCCAGTTTGAATTTCTGTATTGGAGTCATTGATGTGTCTGGATTTATGGTGACTGAAGTTCTGGAAAATAGGGAGGAGGTTTGCGTTAAAAATAAAGTTCAACTTTTCACCAGTCAGTTTCTGGCCACTTTTGATAGTGGTTTAGGGGAAATATATGCACAACTTGGAATATATATATATATATATTTTTTTTTTTGTTTATGTTATGAGGCTTTTGCTACTAAGACTCCTGCAGCCATCTCTAACAGCTACTAGGGAGGAACTCTTTGGGAAGATAGTGTGTAGAATAATGTTCTGAGGGAAAAAGAGTGTGACAAGCTGCCTACAACTCATCCAGGACTATCTCCCTTTCCATCACACAAACTCCCCCCTCTAGTAGCTATATGGGGAAGGTAACGATGTCTTACAGTCAGTGATGATGTGTGGAAGCTGAAGAGGTGCCAATACCTTCACCTCATGGATGGCTGGAATGTGATATGCCACATTTGGGGAGACTTAGCAGAGGTGGACGTTGGCCAGTGAGCACGTGCTATTCCCCCTTTGGGGAGGAAGAGTTGCTGTGAACTGTTGCCCTCGGTGGGGGGGTTGGAGCCTGGAGTTTGAGGTGCAGAGGTTTGGAACTGGCTGGAATCTGGGGTCTGTGTGTGGGAAGAGAAAGTGGGGGTAGGGGCTCTCAAACCTTTATGGAACAGAAGGGAATTGTCTAAGTACTAAATAAGAAGTTTGAGTGTGGCTGACCTATAGGTCAGTTTACTTTCTGGTGACTATATAAGATGTGAATATTTATATTGCTTGTTATGGAGCCAGTAACAGTGTAAATGTAATATTTTCCTAACTTTGGGATCTGGCAGCAGGTTTATAATAGCCCTGTTTAAATCACATACGCTGCTTTCTGGTGAATGCTCACAGACCTTTCTGTGCTGCTTGACTGATGTCCCTGCTGCACATGCAAGTAAATACTGTCAGTATATGGTAAGATTTGTGTAGTAGTTCTCCATGGTCCATAGTGACAAGAGGCAATGGGCACAAATAGAAACATAAGAAACTGTTTAAATGTAAGAAAAGACTTTTTTTTTCACAGTGACTTGACCAAATGCTGTTAATGTGTCTGTTGAGCTTGGAGTCTCCAGCCTTGAAGACATCTAAATCCCAACTGGCCACATTTCTGACTAGTCTGCTCTGGTTGCCCCTACTTTGAGGATGGTGGTTGGACTAGATGCTCTCCAGAGGTCCTTTCCCACCTCAGCCGCTCTGTGATTCTAAAAAAGTCCCTTGTAAGCTTCAGAAGCTATTCTAGATAAGGAGGAAGATGTTAGGGATGGGAAAAAAAGACTTTTTTTTCTTGTTACATGAAGTCAGCTGAGTCGCTGGCTGGCTGTCTTCTGGTTAGCTTCTTGCCAAAATTTTCTTTGGTGTTTCTGTGTATATGGTTTTCCTGTCTGTGGGTCTGCACCCAGGTTACCAGGCTCTGCCAAGGTGTCCTCAGCTCTCCTGTGGAGGAGGGAGGAAGATTTACTTGCCCTTGTAGGAAGTGAGGAAAGGTAGAGGAGAATCTCACATCACTTTTTGTCCTATTCAAAGTGTTTCCTAACTCATTTGTAGGTAGTTCTTACACAGGTGAATTTTGTACTAACCTAGCGCTGCTGGTTTTATCACTCTTTTCAATGAAACTACCCAAGTCCCAGTAATAGTACTGGGAAGTGTAGTTCTGTTACCATTTCCTATAATGGAGACTGTGATCAGAGCCTTAGAAAGGACATACTGGTTGGAAGAGTTGCTTCAAGGCTTTTACTCCAAGTTCAGGCTTAGGTATTGATTATGTGTGAAATACTATTGAGGGATGAGAAGGAACTCTGTGAGTATTAAGTGCTTCTTAAACTTCAAAACTCTGAATGCAGTGCTTTCTCTTTATTAAACCAATTGATGTTTCTTTTATACTGTTATCAGGTTGTGAAGGTTTTCCTTTTTTCCTGAAGGTCTTTTTCCTTCTTGGTGTAGGGACCTTCACTTTTCATTGCCAGGGCTTAGTTATCCTTTTATCGATTCTCATCTTGGAGCAATATTATACTTTGCAGAAAGAGCTTCATGTTTAAGATTCTTCACGCAAGGCTTTGACTGAAATTAATGGGACACTTGCTAGAAGGTAGAAGTTGCTTGAAGAAGTAAAGCAAGAAGTTTTCTTGGATGTTGCAAGAAGAAGGTATAAAGAGCTTACCTTTGTTGCGGAGGGTGTGTAGAAAATGGCTCGCTGCTGGTCCTAGCCCCTAAAAAGGGGAGTGTTGGATCAGGTGCGGAAAATGTGACCCAGAGGGTTTAAGTGGGTACCTCTTTGTCCTCTGAACAAGATAAATTATGTGGATGTATTTCTACGTTTTGCTTAAAATGCTGAGTTAGCATATTTTCCTCCTCAGCAGCAGACATCTGGTATGCTACAAATAACCCACTCTCCTTAGGCTTTAAAGTGCTTTAAATGATGGAGATTCTGTTTAACTACATGTAAATCCTTATGAATAAATTGGCGATTGAGTTAATGAAGTTTTAATAATTCTTATACAATTAGATTGAGTGATAGGAAGCATTTGCAAGCTGAATTAACTATGGAGTTATTTTACAGATTGTGCCTGTGTCATCTACTGCCTGTATTTCTCAATGCTTTGTTTTGCTAGAATTTATTTTCACTTAGTATTTCCTTATTTACTTGAAATTCTGTGTTATGAAACAATGGATTCTGTTTCACATAGATATGAGAAAAATATTTCAGATCTGTCCTTCTCTCCAGTCTGCTGCATTCAAACATTTAAGTGCCAGAGGAAAATGTTGTGGGCCAGATGCAGATTTTCTGTTTTTTTTTTTTAATCTGATCCGCTATGGACTTTCAGGCTTTTGTAGTGGGTTGGAAAGTCTGTTTACCTGCAGTAGCATATTCTAGATCCTTGTTTCTTCTTAAACACATCTGTCCTAATGATGTATTCTTTTCATGTTTTGAAACAAAATATTGGAAGCTGGTGTATTTGCCAAAACCTGCATCATCTTTTATTTGTGCTGACTTTAAAAATTGACATTTGAAAGATGTCACAAAATGTTACTCGTTGGCTTCTTTAATAAGTCAGACTAAAGAAGCTTTTGTAGCTAGAAAGAACAACTTTGAAAGAATAATGATTATTCAACTAAAAAGTCCTCTTAGCTTGAATTTCAGTCTGGTTTGGAATTGGTGTAGGTTTCTCAATTGCTGTGAGCAGACACCAGTAGCATATTGATCAAATGGTGAACATGTACAATCACAGACTGTCCTCCAATGCTGTTCCAAATTATGGCCTTCTGATTGCTGATGCTGGTGGATTGAAAGGAGGAGGTGATTGGCACATGGATCTTTCCTTTGTGGTAGCACAGCTCTGGTTTTCAGTACAGATGTGAAGACTGGTGTGGACTGCAGAGTGTTCAGGGGTGAAGGGGACTGATTCTGTGTGGCCACAGTGCAAGGGCAGCTCACAGGCAGTGCTGGGGCTGTGCATCAGCCGTGGGAAGGTTGCTTCAGTGTTAGCTGGTGCTTCACAGCTCCCTGGCCTCTTGGGCAACCTCTTTGTGTATCAGCCCCTGAAAAGGTCCAAAGAAATACTCATTTTATACACTGATCCCCATATCTTCAGCTGCCTTGGAATACAAAGAAAGTATCTTGGAATCATAATTTTGTTGTAGAATATAGGTCTCTGCTTCTATGTTCTCTGAGATCGATAGATCAACAGGGCATGTAGGGTCCCACCAACTTGATTAAAACACATGGAAGAAGATTTGCTATTCTTTTTAAGTCTTAAAGCAGCTTTTCCCATTTGCTTGTCTTTAACTTAAAAATTATAGAAGAGCCTTGGAACACGAGGCTGGGGAATCTGGAAAACCATTTATTTGTTTGGGGGTTTTTTTTGGGTTTTTTGCATGTCTTATTTTAATAGTAGTATAGAGAACATGATTAATCCTTTACCCACAGCCTAGCACAATGGGCGGTTTCCTAAAACAAAATTTAGCAATGTTTGCCCAGAAACTTTATTTTATGTTTAAAGAAAAATGGCAAAGAGGGATTCTTCCTTTTAAATGTTCCTTGTTTGTGCAGGAATGGGCGGGTGAGTTTGGCAGCTGCTCTTCACAGTTGATTATAGAGGTTGTCAGTTTGAGTAGAGTCTTTGTAGGGGGTTTCTGAGGGGAGATGGGCATCTCCGTATGGAGGAGAGACTATGAGCAGGGGCATGTATCTGAGGTGGAGTAGGAGGAAGCAAGGGGGGTGAAAGTGGCTGTGACTGGGGAATGGAAGAGCAGGATCTGGTGTCTGGTTTGTGTAGCCTGGAGTGCCCAGTGCTGTCAGCATCACCAGCTCTTGCACCAGCACCGTTCTGCCAGTGCACCAGAACTTGACTTCAACTGTGAGCTCTGCATGATGCCAAAAGCCATAGCTTTAGATGCTGCTGTTTCAGAATGTACCAGTTCTTCAGAGATGTGACATAACTGACTTGCTCACATTTTGAATGATACAGGATTTTAGCAGTGATGACAGCATTCTGGTCTGGATCCTTCATTTCATGCCATATGTCACACTTGTAATTGAATTCTGAAAAGTACTTGCATAATGATCTAAAAGTGCTTTAAGTACTTGGCAGCACATCATCAGTGGGGGACAAGTCAGTGACTGTCTGTGTGAATCCCCTCCTAGCCCTTCTGAAGAGATTATTCAGCACCTTGTTTTAAAGACAGATGACATGCAAGTGTCTTCTGAAAGTCAGTTGTGTAACTTGAAGTCAGAAAGTAGTACAGGAGTATTAACAGTAGTAGTAGACAGAACATGTGATACATGACACAGCACGAAAGGCTCGTGCCTCCTGCCTGCTCACCTTGCCATGGGGCCTCTGCAGTCTCACAACCTCATGCTTGGCATCCATCAGGCACGTCCAGTCTCACCATCTGTAACACCCGTAGCCTCAGCTGAGCTCTTCAGGCCAACGCGGGAGAAGCTCAGTGAGTCTTTTCATGTTGACTTGGTCTCCCCAAGCTGACCAGAGGTAGTGACAACTGTAATTAAATGTGGGTTTCCTTTGTTTCTCTCCCTGAATGTGAAGTAAAGCGCAGAAAAATATTTCAGTGATGTAGTGAGGGTATTTCTTTCCATCATGAAGCTGTAGATTGTGTGAAGCTAAGTTTGCAAGGACCTATTTCAGCATTTTTTTGAAAGATAAGGTACACATCTTGCACGCTTCTATGTCTGACTCTTGAAGACATCTACCTCAGGTTTTATTTCTGTATAGTATGAGCTCAGATGGAAAAACCAAAAACCCAAACATAAACCCAACCCAAACCCACTTTCTGTTGGAATCTGCACTGGTAGGTTGGGATTTGAGCTCTTCCTGGGCCTGGCAGTGTTTGTGGGAGCTGAGCACTGTTTAAGAGGGGAGGCTTCAGTTTCAGAGCTTTTACTTGTGTATTTATCTATAATATATGACAACTGTCTTCTGAAATTGCACTATTTTTATCAATTATGCACCAAACCTTAGATTATACCACAGGATCTGCTTCTTTCTAGTTAATGCCTTAGGCAGCTTAGTGGGGAGTCTGTCTCTAGCAATCCCATGCAAAGGATTAGATGTATTCTTTATAAATGCATAATAAATTAACTTTCTTATTTGAAAAACACCATTGCTTAAATAACAAAGTTCTCATGGGGAGAACTTACTATTTTGGAGGGTTCAGTTTTAGTGCATGTTGTCTGAACTTTGCTCTTTGAATAGATAATGAATGGCTCTAGAATCAGATGATGATTGTTGTTCTGAAAATTTAGTTCTTGGAGTTTCCAGTTGTGAAAGCATTTGCTATTTAAGTTGTGTGAATTTTGAACACATTTTCCAGGGTTTAAATCTTAATAGGCTATTGAAAATCTGGTTTGCTAATGCACTAACAATTCAGGAAAAAAAATATTTCTGTTTTTTTAGTTATGTCAAGCTACCAAAGTTTTTCATTGCTGAAGAAATTCTGCCTATTCCCTGAGTTTTGAAGCAAGTATTGAATGCTTTTTGGAGGTGTACACATCTTTGAGTTTTTCCATGGCTAGATGGGTTTCCTTTGTTTGTGTTAAGTAAAAGGACAGAGGTTTTCATTGCTAACAAGCTAATATTCTTAGAAACTTTATTTACAAGTTTTGCTGTGAGGTGCTGGTTGGCACAAACAGTTGTCTATTGCTTCATTAAATTATTTGAGCTCTAAATAATTCCCTTTGTGTACCTTTAAAAAAAACCCATTCCACTGCTTTTCTATTGTAAGTAGATGGTCTTTGCTATTATTCACCAATTTTTTTTTGTCGTTAAGCAGAGCTGTTGTTCATCTGCAGGACTTGTGCTGCAAGGTATCCTAAGCACGAGAGAGTTTTACTTGATTTGTTTTCTTCTGGATTAATAAACCCTGAGGTAACAGGGTAAATTATGTCTTCTCTTCATAGCTAAGGCATCCAAATACATAGCAGTAATAACAAGATAGTTGGCCTCCCTGCCTGCCATCTGTGCTGGCCAGCTGCTGGGGTGCAGGGCTTTGTGGTGGAGGAGAGGCACACGTCTCACTTGCTCTGAGATGAAAAGCTGGTGTTGGGAGCAGTGCTCTCCAGGCGCACATGGCCTGCCTTGGTGTCCTTCTGTGGGACAGGTAGCTTCTAATTTAACATATAGAACATGAGGAGTTGAATAAGTGGTGTTTATGTTGACCTGCAGTGAGAGGATAGGCTGCCCGAGGGGGGGGTGCTCTAAGGAAATAGAAATTTCCAACTATATCCCCTTGGTTCTAGTGTTCAGAAGCAGGTAAGTGATTGTCACTCATAGGCATGTAAAGGATTTTCCACCTGTGTTTGTAGAACTTGTGGGTGGTGTGTGGAGACCAACACTTGAATTCTCTCTTTGGGCAAGGTGGTCTTCACCTGACCTGCCACCTTGCCTGAGCAGAGCTGCTCTATTCTTGCCAGAACTCTCTGCATGTCAGTGTGACCAGCAAGTAAAAGCACTGAAATAGTCCTCCATGAAAGGTGGCTTAGATATCATCATATTACTTCCCACAGTGTGGAGTAAAAGGAGAAATCACATGGGATCCATTGGTTTTCTGTGAAGATGAGGATCTCCTGCTGAGGTGCAATAATGGAGAGTTGGAGGCAGTAATATCTTAATTTATTCTAGATAAATTCTCAAGAGTGAAGGTCTAGGTTTGATTTGGTAGGTTTTTTTGTTTTTTTTTTTTTTGAAACAACTGTTATTGTTGATGGATGATTTCCTGAGTGTATTCAGACAGAAGTTGCATAGGCAAGATGTCAGGGCTTGCTTCAAAGAAAGTTATGGGATTGCTGGGGAGGCGTAGAGGGAAAAGAGACAGGAGGAGCATTCTGGAAAGGAGTTGCATTGAGCAAGAGTCCAAAAATGCTTGTTTTTGTGTGGAATGTGTCTGTTTTGTAGGATGGTGAAAGAAAAAGAGCAAAGCCTTCTTGAAAGTTGCTGCTTTTTTTGTTTTGCCTGCTAGTATCACAAGGACCAGGGAAAAAAAGCTTTTTCTTCTCTTTGTAATAATTATAATAAGTAGTAGTTAGGTTTATCAATATGGTGATTTGTGTGTAGTCATTTGCATTTATAATTCGATTAGATTTTCATGTTTTCTGTTGGTGCCTGTGGCTCACTCTTGGTGAGAAATTACTGAAGTCTTTTGTGGTGCTTTTTGTGGTCCTATGAATGATCTCTCTTCTAATTTGAAGTGGTCCCTATTATTAAAGTGGTGGTATGAGCAGTGTTCCCTGAGTTAGTGGGCAGACACAGCTCATTAAAGGTGGTGTGAAAATGAAGTGGTTTGATGTAGAGAATGATCAGTGAGAAATAAAAGGAGAAAAGAGGGGTCTGGGGAGACCTTCTTGCATCCTGCCAATATCTGAAGGGGGCCCACAATAAGGCTGGGGAGGGACTTTTTACAAAGGCCTGTGATGATAGGACAAGGATAAGTGAGCTCAAAGTGGATGAAGGTAGATTTAGATTGGAAATTAAGAGGAAACTCTTCACTCAGAAGGTGGTGAGACACTGGCACAGGTTGCCCAGGGAAGTTTTCGATGCTCCATCCCTGGAGGTGTTCAAGACCAGGTTGGATGGGCCTTGAGCAACCTGGTCTAGTGGGAGGTGTCCCTGCCATGGCAGGAGGGTTAGAACTAGGTGATCTTTAAGGTTCCTTCTAGCTCAAACCATTCTATGATTCTGAGAAATGATCAGTGAGAAATTGCTCAAAAATGAGGGTTCTACCTCATGCTATGGCAGAAACATTGGAGGGAATATGCCTTGTTGTACAGTTGTGTTGCTCCTGTTGTGACAGGCAGCTGAGATAAAACCGCAAAAAACTGATGTGTAAAATACAATGGTTTTGTGTGTGCTGTAAACTTGAAATTCATTGCTGGAAGTATCTTCAGGGCCAAAGATTCAGGAATGAATTCTGTGTTCACAAGTCACAAAGTATTTTCCCACCTCATCAATTAGATGAGGCATCATTACCTGTGGGGCTGGAGGCAGCTTCTGCTGTGAATCACTTGCTTTTGTTTCTGGCACCTTCTAAAAAAGCCTGTCTGCCTCTCTGCCAAATTTCTTGACAAGAGAGACTGGCTGTGACCAGCATGTCAGTGATAAAGAAATTGCAAAGTAAAAAGAGCTTATCATAGTACCATTTTCTGCATAAGCTCACTGTCCAAAGAGTATGCAGAAGCTGTAAGGACTGCCTCTCATTGAGATAATATTTGTCTAATTTTTTCAGCTTTCAGTGCTGGAGAACAAAGAAATGTCTCTTTTATCAAATAACTGGGATTTAACAAGCAGCAATCACATTAAGTAGCAAAATACCATGTTTTCTTGTGTGAAAATTCATAAGAAAATGTATTTTCTTCATGGAGAAGACAGTTGGACACTTGGTTCTTGTTGGACAGTTTCAGAGTAATTCCATAACTTCTATAAATGGCTGTTGAGAAGTTAAAGCTCTTCATAATATTTAATACTTGCAAGCTGTGCACAAACCTCTGGTTTATACTGTACTTCTTTTTCTTTCTTCAATCAACAAATAGGTGTTGGACTCAAATTTTTGGCCACTGTAGTCCTGAAACATAAAACTGTGTACGAAATACAGTAGACTTATATTGACACTACCTGATCCTGTTGGAGAAAGTTTTGCAGAACTCTTTTGTTGTATTCTTTGTACCTGTACCTCTTTGAATGAAAATACTCTTCAGTAAAATTTAAGATACCGAATCTGCTCAATGTAGAGAAGTTTGGTATAGAAGTAATTTCCAACTGACACATGGTCTAGGGTAGAGAAATGGGACTGTGCTATCGAGTACAAAACCTCTAATGTCGTGAATACCTTCTAAACTTTTTTAAAATATGAATTGTTAATGCCAAACAAGACTGTTGATAGTTTTTGGTGGGCCAAAAGCTTAAGGAATGAAAGATGGTGACAATGCCTGGGTAGGTCCTCTTCCTAGAACTGTTCGGGTGAAGGGAGGAGGAAGTGGAGATTTTTCCCCATAGCATTCTGAGTGGCCTCCTTTGGTTTCCATCTGAAATACAGACTTACATGGATGACAAATGAAATATTAACTATTAATTACTTGGTAAAAATGGTTAGCAGTGATTCTTAATACATGAAAGTGTGAAAATTAAGGCTCTACAAAAGTCTGTGATAATGTTGCACATTTGAGTACATAAAGTACATTTTGTGGTTAGCAAAGAAGGATTTTGGTATAGAGGTTTTTTTGGTTGTGAGGTTAGGACAAGAGGAAATGGCCTCAAGTTGTACCAGGGGAGGTTTAGATTGGACATTAGGAAAAACTTCTTCACTGAAGGAGTGGTCAGGCACTGGAACAGGCTGCCCAGGGAAGTGGTGGAGTCATCATCTCTGGAGGTGTTCAGAAAACATGTAGATGTGGCACTTTGGGACATGGTCTAGTGATCATGGTAGTATGTGTTGATGGTTGGACTTGATGATCTTAGAGGTCTTTCCCAACCTTAATGATTCTGTAACCTCTTTTGAGACTGAAGTAAAGCAGGCTATCATTTTACTAATGAGTTAGAAATTTGATTTTTAACTTGTGTTTCTCCATTACAGTAAAATAGAAAGCAAGTAGCTCTACTTAGCAGGGCTTAACCTTGAATCCTGCCTGCCTTGCTTTTCAAACCAAGCTGATGTTCAGAGCTGCTTTAAAGCAGCAGTTGTCCTAAAGCTAACATGAAATTTTTTTTTATAAGTGTTGAAGTGGTGACATGTTTTTGTGGTTGGTGTTGTTGAAAGTCTGTAATGGTTAAGATTTTACTACTATTTTTGTGGTGGCATAAACTTCACCATATTACTTTAAATTCTTTTGTTGGAAGCTACTGTTTATAATTAAAGAAAAACTGATGTAATTTTTAGCAATTTTTTTTTTCAGACTGAAATGTTCCATTACATCAAACTGCAATTTGGATGGGAGACGAATACAGGATTTGGTCAAAGGAGGAAAATATCCATTCCTTTTCAATGAAGTGATAATTTAAGTTTTAATGTGTTTTGAGTCATTTTTCAGCCTCATCAAGCTGCTAGTTCCAAATCAATAGAACATTAAGATTGGAATGGGAGATAGTGAGGTTCAGAGTTCCAGTTAGGAATGATGTAGAAAAATTAAATTTGTCTTCAAAGTAAAATAGCAGCTTGAAGCACTTCCACTGACATTTACTGAGAATTTTTTTAAAAACATTTTATACTGATTATATTATAAAAGAGGCTGGGGAGGAAGTTCTACTTAGAAACCATTAGAGGTTTAGTTTGTAACACTGTAAGGATCTTTTCTGCTTTTTTCAGAAATTATATTTAATGAAATTAAGTGTTTTGGCTGCTGTATATATATATATTTTTTTTTTCAAACAGAACATAGATTTTCTGTTGAGCTTCACTATTGATGTATTTGAGATATGTTAGCGCTGAATTTGAAAATGAAACAATTGGAAACTGAAGTAGATTTTTTTTAAGTAAAGGGAAATTAAACTTAACAGTATCACAGAATCACAGAATGTCAGGGATTGGAAGGGACCTCAAAAGATCATCCAGTCCAATCCCCCTGCCGGAGCAGGATCACCTAGATGAGGTTACTCAGGAAGGCGTCCAGATGGGTTTTGAATATCTCCAGAGAAGGAGACTCCACAACCTCCCTGGGCAGCCTGTTCCAGTGTCCTGTCACCCTCACTGAGAAGAAGTTTCTTCTCATATTTAAGTGGAACCTCCTGTGTTCCAGTTTGTACCCGTTACCCCTTGTCTTATCATTGTTTGTCACCGAGAAGAGCCTGGCTCCATCTTCGTGACACTGCCCCTTTATATATTTATAAACATTAATGAGGTCTCCCCTTAGTCTCCTCTTCTGCAAGCTAAAGAGACCCAGCTCCCTCAGCCTTTCCTCATATGATTTGTAGTGGAGATGTGATAGAGATGAATGTGCCTGGCTTATCTGCCAGCTGATGGACAAGGTGGTTCTTGAACTGAAAGGTCTGGTAGAGTTATTGTGCTTTAGTGGCTCAGCAGTGGAAGCTGAGCTCTAGATGGGTGCCTGCAGCAAACATTTAAAACACCAGCTTTACCTGCAGTGGCACTTTGGCTGCCTGTTGATGTACAGCTTTATTGCCAATAATCCATTTACATCTATCAGTTATTCTTTGTCGATAGCATTGAAGATGAGATGGCACCTTCAGGACATGGGTTATGATGGGAGAGGGGGTACAGTAAATTTGAAAAGTTTCAAGTGCAGGTTTGAGATTTGCCTTTTGACATTAAGTTACAGCAGATGTTGGATTTATTCCCAATCCTTAATAAGAGATGGGGGTTATAGTTTCCACTTGGCAAGTTACCAGCCTAAAGAAAAAGGCTTCTATTCATGCTGTTATAATGGAAACTATTCTCTTTACCTTAGTCTTCCACAAATGCAGCTCATTTAGTGGATAAAAATATCTCCTCATATTCATAGACTTCAGTCTCCTGATTATTCATAGCTGGACAGATTCCTTGCACTTTCAGAGGCCTTGGGCAACGCAAGCAGATTTATACAATAGTGGGAAAGCCTCCTTTAAGGCCTGATTGGTGCCTTCTTGTGAAGTGGAAAGAGCTGAGGTGAAATCTGGTAGGGGATTTAGCAAGTTTTGTCCTTTAAGCAGGAGTATAAACTCAACCATTCAGCATCACCTGCTGTCCTTGGCTGGCAGCTCTCCTGCCTGGCTGCTCCGTTTTGTGCCAGGTTACTGGAATGCTCAGAAGGGCAAGATATATAAACTATTCTTTTTGGCAACTTCCTTGATAGCAATTGTTTATAACTCTCTATGTCTATTTTTATTTCTCAGAGGAAAGCCCTCCAAGCTGAACTAGGCTGGCTTAGTGTACCAGGAGTTTTGGGAGAAACTTGTTGGCTCCTCAGTAGATGATATGGTAGTGGCTGGTGGAGATGTAGATCTTCTACGAATAGCAGGCAGGGATGTGGATGTTCTTCAAGCATATTATTCCTTTATACATATTATGTCTTTTCTCAAGTTAGAAAAGTATTCAGATACAGGTGAGGTGTGGGTGGCTGTAAAGGTATACTGAAAATTTGGGTTTTTTGATGGCACTGTTTAGGCTTTGCTGTTGAGACATGACCAAGTTTTGTCTGACTGGTGTGAAGGTCAGTAGGGTGATCTCTGGGGCTGTTTATTATGAAAAATAATGAAAGAAGTTCAAAACTTTGTTAGGAAATGACTTAAATTTATCTTGAGTGGAGGTTGGGACTCAGAGCTGTCTAAGCTTTGTACTCCTCAGTAGCAGAAATGAAAAAAAAAACCCACAACCAAAACCAAACAAAAACAAACCCCCAACAACTGAAACAAACCACCACAGAAACCCTACCTCAACCCCAACCAACAAAAGAAAAAACCAAACCCCAACCCCAAAACATCTGAGTATACATCAAGTGTGGTAATGATCAAGTAATGAAAACTTTGTTCATCTTCCTAGTTAGTTGGTATCAAACAGTAGATATGCAGACAAACAGAAGTATGCACATAGAGCATTCTGAAAACAAATTAAATTTGCTCATTTCTCTTTTAGAACAGTGTGCATTNGATTTTCTGTTGAGCTTCACTATTGATGTATTTGAGATATGTTAGCGCTGAATTTGAAAATGAAACAATTGGAAACTGAAGTAGATTTTTTTTAAGTAAAGGGAAATTAAACTTAACAGTATCACAGAATCACAGAATGCCAGGGATTGGAAGGGACCTCAAAAGATCATCCAGTGCAATCCCCCTGCCGGAGCAGGATCACCTAGATGAGGTTACTCAGGAAGGCGTCCAGACGGGTTTTGAATATCTCCAGAGAAGGAGACTCCACAACCTCCCTGGGCAGCCTGTTCAGTGTCCTGTTACCCTCACTGAGAAGAAGTTTCTTCTCATATTTAAGTGGAACCTCCTGTGTTCCAGTTTGTACC
>VYZX01003467.1:351720-374159 GCA_013401335.1 Brachypteracias leptosomus
ATTCTTTTTGGCAACTTCCTTGATAGCAATTGTTTATAACTCTCTATGTCTATTTTTATTTCTCAGAGGAAAGCCCTCCAAGCTGAACTAGGCTGGCTTAGTGTACCAGGAGTTTTGGGAGAAACTTGTTGGCTCCTCAGTAGATGATATGGTAGTGGCTGGTGGAGATGTAGATCTTCTACGAATAGCAGGCAGGGATGTGGATGTTCTTCAAGCATATTATTCCTTTATACATATTATGTCTTTTCTCAAGTTAGAAAAGTATTCAGATACAGGTGAGGTGTGGGTGGCTGTAAAGGTATACTGAAAATTTGGGTTTTTTGATGGCACTGTTTAGGCTTTGCTGTTGAGACATGACCAAGTTTTGTCTGACTGGTGTGAAGGTCAGTAGGGTGATCTCTGGGGCTGTTTATTATGAAAAATAATGAAAGAAGTTCAAAACTTTGTTAGGAAATGACTTAAATTTATCTTGAGTGGAGGTTGGGACTCAGAGCTGTCTAAGCTTTGTACTCCTCAGTAGCAGAAATGAAAAAAAAAACCCACAACCAAAACCAAACAAAAACAAACCCCCAACAACTGAAACAAACCACCACAGAAACCCTACCTCAACCCCAACCAACAAAAGAAAAAACCAAACCCCAACCCCAAAACATCTGAGTATACATCAAGTGTGGTAATGATCAAGTAATGAAAACTTTGTTCATCTTCCTAGTTAGTTGGTATCAAACAGTAGATATGCAGACAAACAGAAGTATGCACATAGAGCATTCTGAAAACAAATTAAATTTGCTCATTTCTCTTTTAGAACAGTGTGCATTAGCAGGAGGGATGCCATTAAAGGTGAGATACAATTCTGAATTAAGGCTTTCTAACTATAGCAGTTAAACAAAACTCTATGAAGAATGACACAGAAAGCAGAAGAGCCTTTGAGCCACTGCTTTACAGGACAGTTAAGGATCAGATTTTATCTCAAACTTCACAGTCCAGTGCACTTCTGCAGAGGCCAATATTAGCCTTAGCCCTGAAACTTCACAGTGCTCTAGTTGATACCAGCTTTCCTGATCTTTACACTAGTGACTAAAAGTAGGTCATCATTTTAAAAACAATGATACACTTGCAGCCTCCATTCTTTATAACTGCATCTCGTTGCCTGTGTAGCAAAACCAAAGTCAGTAATGATGGATATTGCCTGTCATGGAAGAAGATCAATGTGAAATGAATTTGCAAGTTTAAGAAACCCTTAACCGAAAATCCATGACTTCAGTATTCACCTGTAAAACTGGTCTAAATGACTCTTAAAAATTGAAGAGATTTGTATTTTTTCATCATTTTGCAAATTTTTAGCTTTATTCAGCCTGTTTTGGTTCGTTTTAATAGATGTTAATCATGCACGCTCTCACTTTCTGACTTTTTAATAACACAGGGTGGCAATTGTGTTGTGCCTCATTTTCATGTCCTGCTTTAGAGGAATAAGTGTAAGAAATTAGTAAAATTGAAATCTGTATTTCTAATTCGAACCCCCCCCAGCTAGGTAAGAGTCCACCAGTTTAAAAGTTCACCTTTTTCTTAGTCATAGGGCGATTATTCCTCTTTTGGTGAAAATGTTCTTGTATACTGAGTTTTATTAAAACATTTCAGCTTCAACATGGTTCCATCCTCTTTCAATATTTACTGAAGAAGTCTCAGTTGCAAATTTGTAATTGCTTAAAACACTTTTTTTAGTATTTGTTGACATATAGGGTCTCTGATACTAAATGTCTAATAAAAATTATAATTAAATTTATGCTAAAAATTGTGGCATTTGAGAAAATATTTCAGTTCTCAGATATTTCAGTAACTCTCCCTGGTGCCACAGTAAGCCTACTGATTTGAGGCTTGCATTTTTTCTTGCCCTGCCTTGTACCGATGAGCTTCTTGCACTGTGCCCCCAAGTTGCATTGTTTCCAAGGACTTCAGGAGGTGATGTTACATCTGCTTCATTTGGAGAAAAATGTGTTCAGTGAAAACAATCTTAACAAACCTCTGTTAATTCTTAGCCCATTATCATGGAGGAAGTTTTCTTTTGGAGTGTTTCAGTTTGACCCAGCCCATGCAAAGTTCAGTTCATATGCAAGCAGTCTGTGTGTTATATAAATATGACCTCTTTATTGTTGTTTGGTGGCTCTTAAAGTATTTTTTTATAATTTGCCTAATTGCTTGACTCAGTTTTTTTGTATTGTCAGGAGTGCAGATGTTATAGATAGGAAAAGTATTAGTGTACACAGAACACAGGAGGGTTAGTGTGCCAGGCAGTGTTCCCAGGTTAAAATCTTTCATAGATATTTGCATGCAGTTTGAATATTGAATATTCCCAGGTTAAAATCTTTCACAGGTATTTGCATGGATTTTGCATAGTGAGGCATTCATGTGCTTATCAGCCCCACTCTATACTTGCAGTTAAAAAAATTTGCATACGATTTGCTTTCTGTTTGGTGAAATAAGCCTTACACAGAATCCAGTGTATTAACTCTTCTTATGCATGGCCTGTTACTGGGTGGAAGGCACTTGAAAAAAAATAATCTGGTCCTACTTAGCATTTTGTAACAAACGCAAGATTTAAAAGGGGAACACGAGTGTGAAGTGTTTCTGTCAATAGGACCTTTCAGTAACACATGCATGTGCTGGGTGGCATGTTTCCAGATTTCATGTCATTTATACCCTACAAAGGACTTAAATTTGAAGCTTATTCTTCATAGCAGATGCAGAAAAAGAGGTATAAGGGACCGATTGTTTTGCTGTGGGTTGTTTTTTCTCCTCAGTTTTTATTCACTTGTTGCAGAAGCTCTGATTTGTTGCCACTTTCATGATTGATAGTGGGAGCTGTCAATCTGTTGTGTTCCTGACAGTAAATTGCCATTTGTGTTCAGAATATTTCCTAGTATATTAATTCTGGCTTCATTCTGAAGCATAATCAATATTCATTGTTCTTTCAGATCTACAGGCTTGAATTGAGATTGCTCAAATCCTTGGGAAGTTAATAAAATCCTGTGCTTTTTCAAAGAATAGAGGAAAATAAATGTACTCAAAGCCTGACTGTCTGTCAGTAGTTACTAACAAATTTTCCTGTGAGGTGCTCTCTAGTTCCACAGCCTGCTTAAAAATCCCACTTCTGTGTGTCAGAGTAACCCAGCCATGTGTGTATGACTAGTTGGCCTTTGGAACTGGAATTACATTCAGTAAATTTTAAGTTGTGGTAACTTTATTACTTTGGTAATAGCAAATATGCTTACTGAACAGTAACTCATTTACCTATTAGCATATTCATGCATGACAATCAACTTTTTTTAACATTTTCATGGATCCTAATGCCTTTACCTGCATCTTCATGATGTTGGAAAGTGATTTCCACTGCTCTAGCTGCTTGTCTTGTGCTGTGATCAGAGCAGGTCAATGCAAGGGAGGTGAGCAAAGATAAAATCAGTTTGTGATTTCTGAGACCAGAAATGTCAATAACTCCCCCCCCTTGATTATTTATGGAAGAAGATTGACATCCTGCTAGTTTTATGCCACCATATCAAGTGTCTCTTCAACACACTCTAATAGTTTTCTTCATCTGTAAGTGGAAGAATGAAAGACTGATCTGAGGTGGAAGTATCTAGTGGTCTGAGAAATCCAGAACATTTCATTTACACTGCAAGCTGTGTTGGAATACAGATAGCAGCAGGCCAGTGCTAAGGAAAAAGAACTTGCAGATCTTCTTTCTTTATCCTTGGAACTTAGAGATGGTCCCAGTTGTTGGTATTACATTTTGGTCACTAGATACTGCGCAGCACAGGCTGTGACACTGGTGTGGGCAGCCACTGCTGTTCCCTCAGCTTGGCCAGACATGCTGTGTGGAGCAGTTCAGTGCCAAAGCAAGTTACCTTTTTGCCTGGTGCATTTTTGTTTTCTCTCCCAGGTCAGTTATCTAATTTTGAAGCCACAAACAGTTCATAAAATCATAGAATGGTTTGGGTTGAAAGGGACCTTAAAGATTTAGTTCCAAGCCCTCTGCCATGGCAGGGACACCTCCCATGAGACCATGTTGCTCAAAGCCCCATCCAGCTTGGCCTTGAACACATCCAGTGATGGGGCATCTGTGATGTCCCTGAGCAACCTGTGTCAGTCTCACCACCCTCTTGAGTGAAGAACTTTGTAATACCTAATCTAAATCTCCCCTCTTCCAGTTTGAAGCCATTATCCCTCATCCTGTCGCTTCAAGCCCATGTGAAATGTTCCTCCCCAGCTTTCTTTAAGGCCCTCTTCAGATACTGAAAGGCCACAATGAGGTCTCAGTTGTATCATACCAGTGAGAGGATTGTGTGAGGAAGAGAGGAAGGCTGCTGAAGCTGGGGCTGGTACTGAAGAGAAGCTTTGTAAAGCTGAGCCATGTCTGTTCCCTGTGTTAATTAGCTGTAAATTGTGTCTGTACCTCAGAACTGGCAGTGCCCTGCTGCTGGGACAGGGCTGAAGAACTTCTGTAGTTAATGAAATTGCTTTTTTTTCCACAATGATTTACACTGCTGTTGGTAGTGGCTTTGTATTTCTTTAGCTTAACACCCTGCACTAGGCAGAACAATGAGCTGTGTTTGTAAGCCTGAGTTTTGCCTGTGGTTTGCATATTTTGTCTTTGAAAGCAAAGTTGGAGTTCATAAGACTTGGTTCAAAGGAGGTTTTTTTTTTCACAGGCTGATCTTGAAATATTCTGAATTTGTTTTCCCTATTTAAATGATTAACAGGAAAAAACCCACCTCCTATTCATTACATAGGTTGATGTCAACACTGAGTGAACATCAGAAATTCAAAGTAGATCTGATTATGGAGGAAAAAGTATATGAAGTAGTCTATTGGTGTACCATGAAGGGAAAATGTGTTTTGAAACTTATTACGAAACAGATAAATATGCATTTTGTTCAAGAAATATTCTTTAACTTTTGTATCTAGAAGTCGTTGCTGATTATTTCAGAATTGGGTAGTAAAAATGCTTTGGGAATAGGTCTGAAAGTTATCTACTGAGATTTAAGAATTGCTTTTGTACAGCTGGATAGGCAGTTGCAGTGATTGAGCAGCAGTGTTTCTGGTCATGTGAAGACTGTGTATAAAAACGTTACTTGAAAGGAGTGTTTAAAAATGCTTCATTGTCCTGATTGTACTAAAAATAGTAACAACAGGGAATGAGAAAGCTGACCAAAAATCATCAAAGCCTTTTTTTGTTCCATTTCTACTGATTTCCTCAACTGACTCCTGTTAGTAACCGTGGCCAGGCTGCTTTGCTTTCCAGTCTGAGAGCACGGGACAAGTGCTGCACCCCATAGAGCTGCCTTCTATACATTTGGTGGAATTGCTTGTTTAGTTTGGGACAGATACATTTACACAATATCTTTAAATAGAAGCAGATTGAATGACATCATAGAAGCAAAATTGGACGACAGTAGGATTAGCATAAACACAAAACTGTCTTTTATAGAGACACCTTGGTTTAAATTTCTTCCTCTCAGATGCCCATGTACTTTGTTTAAAGCCTCTGGACATCACACTTGTATTCAGGGAGGGTTCTGGGAGCTGGTCCATGCTTCCTTACCTCTGCTGTTATCTTGGCATTCTTCAGCTCATTCTGCAGTGGTGCCAAGTGTCAACAGAAGATGATGGATAAGGAGCCTGTTCCAGTCTTCCCCAGACGCTTTCTTATCCAAATACTGTCCTAGGAATTAAAAATTGTTCTCTTACCTCTTAGAAAACATGGAAGGTTTTCTTTTGTCTTCCAGTGCTGTGAAAAATTTTAATCTGCTGGAAGAGAAGCTGAGCAGGGCTTTGAAAATAATCACATATGTGACTTCATCTTCACTGCATAGACCATCAAACTAACCACCTTAAACCAGTCCCAAGTGTTGCGTGTAAATGAGCTCCTGGTGGGTTCTATGCTGGAGGCTTTTCAAGCATCTAAAGTAGTTGGTTTAGTGATAGTTGAGGCCTGTACAAGATCTGATCAGATTCATTGTCAGCTCTGCTCCTGCTGGTGAAAGCCATTTTCTCTGAATCTTCTAGAGTGTATTATAATAAAGTGATAACATTTCTGCAAAATGTGTTGAAAACATTCTACAGCAGAAAATAAATATTATGTATTTCACCAAAACTTCCCGTTTTGCCTTTTCCTTTCAAATCTTAGTACTGATCAGTATTTTTTATTAGGTCCCTTACTACAAACTCAGTTTTTGATTCTCTTCTGTGGTGATGTTTTCAATATGCTTTAAAAACGTACATGTTTTCATCAGCTGATTTGAAGGGTGTATTTTGTGGTCCTTGTGCTATTTTGGAGCAGTTTGTGCTGCAGCAGCACTTGCCAGCCAGCAACAGTCTTTAGGTTTCCTATACTGCTGAGTTTATCCCTGATGTGTGGTTGTTGGTTCCATGACCCCCTAGATGTCCTCACTGTGGCTGTTGTGTCTGGGTAAAAAGGTGACGTTTCTATTAGGTTATGTGGAAGCATTTGTGGATTTTTGGTGTATTTTAAGGAAGGCTCTTAACTAATTACCAAGTGTTTTGATGTACTGTTAGTGTGCTAAGCCTGTCTTGGGGTCTTTGCTAAGTGTCTAAACCAGGAATACGTTGTCTGTATAGGATTGCTGTGGGAAGGAAAGAAAGAAGATTGAGGAAGAATATTTATGTAGGAAAAGACAGCTTGAATTTTAGTATTCAATGTAGTTCTGGTCTGAATCTAAGTTTACCTCTTTGCAGTTTGTTGTATGCACTTATGTGACACAAGCTCAGGATACTTGACTTAAAATCTTTTCTTTTAAACCCCAGGATACGTTTCTTGTGTCCATCGGCTTCCCTGTTTGTTGGGGGCAGAAAGGCAAATGTTTGTTTTGGGATTCAAGAACCTATTTCTTCTGTCAGAAGCAATACCCAGTTGAGTTGTGATGTGTTACACAGCTTGTGTGTTCTTGGCTTCCATGACATCATATTCCACAATGTATTATAACCTGATGTAATGTCAGATATTTGGGGAGCAGGAGACAGATTATTTGGAGCAAATGCCACCCTTTTCCTGACATTTGTGAGCTGGTTCATTAATCAACTAAGCTGTGTATTCATAGCTCAGCAGCTTCTAGCATCTTAAAATATGAATTTCAAATGACAGAAAAGCAACAAGGAGAGGAGTAAGGTTTTAACATCATGTCTGAGGCAATTCGTCATTTTCATGTCATAGTAGCTAAACACTGGGTTTAATCTAATGGTGTTTTGGATTTTTTTAAAGGCTGCTCTATCTTTTTAGGATGCTTTCTGACTTAGGGAATGATCTCATTTGGGTTCACTCGTACCCGATTAAGCTACTTCTTTTATGAGGAGACTTGGTGGCTGCTCCTCTTTAATTTGATTCCAAGGTGGTTAAACACCTTAAGTGCTAACAATAGATTTCAAAAATATCCCCCATAAGTCTTTACAATCCGTACAACATTTATGAGTAAGGTTGATATTGTTTTATTTGACAATCAAGTGTATTTGAAGAAGTAGATGTTGCTTTTGGATACAAACTCTGCAGTAGCTGAGAACTGCTGCTCAGTCTCATATCCCTGGAGAAAAATGACAGCTGGTACTTGATGGTGTGGACAGCAATAAGGGTGATAAAATGCTTATCTTTGGGGGAAGGAGAAAAACTTCAGCTTGTTTCTCATAGATGATGATTTGAAGTTGTACAGAGTGAAAGTAGTGGTGGCACAGAGACTCCCTCTTCTGTGGAATGAGTGGAGGCTGATCTGGCTTCCAAAGGCGCTGAGTTGTCTCACCTGGGTGATTAGAAGGTGTAGGGAGGTGGCTGGTTTGGTCTTTGTGGTATGTGCTCTGGTGGTGCTCTGTTAGGCATTGCTGGCCAATGGCTCTGGCTTAAATGTCTGGAAATATTGCTGGATGCTAGGTAGCTCAGGGTGCTGATGAAGTAGAGTTCTTATTTAGGTTTTTTTAGAAGAGTCTGCTAGTCCTTAGGGCTGCGAAGGGTCAGTTATTCCTTAGATCAAATTCACTGCTGGTCAGTGTTGTATAATTTAAACGCTACCACTTTCAGTTTTCATCATTAGTTCTTAACCACAGTTAGAATGTTTCTCACATGACTTACACTTGCACATGTTTGTAGTGTGGCTGCACAAGGATTCATGGCAGCGCTCTGTGATACGGAGCTGGGAACTCTGAACTTGGACACTGTGTTTGGATACACTTGGAGCTAAACCAGTGCACTGAAAAATGTAAGATGCATGTATTTTCAGTATTTAGGAGCTGCAAACATTTGATTTTTAAGTTGCCTTTTTACATTGTTCAGAATACTGGCTTCATCAATCTATCTGCTGTAGAATGAACTTGTTTCTACTTCGTAACAGGGGCTAACCTGAATAATTGAAATGCTTTCAGGCAGGGCATTTTTCAGGTAATTATGCCTGTTATTTTGAGCGTTTGCTTTGGTCCAAGGATTTAATTGTACTTGATGAGTGTAAATAATCACATTTGTTGGGGAGTTTGAACCGTGTGTGCAGTTTAAAATAAAATACAATAACTGTAGCAATTATTTTGATGATGCTGTGTTGATTGAGAATTTTAAGGATGATAGACGAAGATACATGGCTCAGTGTGAGGAATACAAATACAATTCAGTTCATTTTAAGCCCAAACATAGCAATTCACTAAAGTGAGCATTTGTAGTACTGTGAAAATGGACCTGCTATAGATCATTCCCTATTTGTAAGGAAGGTACAAGAAAAATCCTGTTTGCTTTGGAGCCAGTTGGGGCAAAAGCTGAATTTTCAAATTGAGGATTTCTGGATTTGAGGGCAGCTGGTGGCTTTAGCTGCTGGCTGGGGATACAGGCAGGACAGGGTGCCAGCAGCCTGGGGAGGCCAGAACAGAAGTCACCTCGTCTGGGGCAGTCTCAGAGCTGCAGGTGTTTGGACCTTATCTCAGGCCTCCCAAGATCTGAGTATTGGATCTGAGTTTCTTAGACTAGAAGTTCTCAAAGTCTGCTGACACTGAGCTGAAAGTCTGTTTTCTTACTGGGAGATGCTGGGAGCCCCCTGGTATGCTTGGGTTGTTGAGGGGTGATGGACCCTGAAATCACCTGTGTTGCAAGTGAGGAACCTGATAAAGGAGCTCTAGAGTGGCCAGTGCAGGAACCTCTGCAGCAAGGTGGATGCTTTCTCAGTTTTACAGCCAGGAAGTTTTGGCAGAATGTATCTGTTCAAAGCCACTTTCAACATTGTGTATTATGTGCCAGATGATTAATGGAAAATACATTGCATGCATTTGCAAAGCCCCGTGATAAATTAATAGCTACTAAAAGCCTTTAAAAAATAGAGTACTGCAGTGTCTGTTTTGAATACACTATTAATGTAAGTGTCAATAAAGTATTTTTATTTTTTTATTAATCAATGGTTGGTGGAAACTAGGGAATTTCAAACAAACTTTGCTTTTTTTCTCTGATAGAAGTCTCTTATCTTTAAGAAGAACTTTTGCCAGATTATATCCAGGATGTAACAAATACTGTGTTTTTCAAACAGGAAAAAGTACAGTTGGAAGCTGTCCTGGGGTGATAGTGCTTTCAGTGATTTTATTTCCTGAATTTTCTGTCAGTCTGCACTGCTTTTGTTACCTCCCCGTTACAGTTGCCTCTTTCCCGCTCCTGTTATATACCCTCTTTTTCCCTCGCAGCATCAGTTTTAACTGGAGGTCAGTGCTTCTATGGTTTGTTTGGTTTGTCAAATTATCGAAGGTGACTAAACATCTGTTAATGGTAGGCTGTGGTTAACATGTAAAGTACCATCAGACACTAGTTTCTATGTGGGTGTTAGCCAGTTGTCCCTACACTGCAGGTGGCTCCTGCCAGCCCCTGTGATTCCTCAGCTGGGAGAGGAGCAGCGTTCTCTTAACTGCATCTACCTGAAAGCATCACAACCCTTCCCAGAGTACTTGCTGTCAGCTGAAATGCTGTGGCAACTGTAAAGGTTTTTCCCATACTGGTGTTCTTACCAATCTGAGTCAAATCAAAATAAAGTGTTGTGAGGTTTCTCACCTCTGGCATTTGGAAGACATTCAAGTTTTGTTTACATTAAGCACGTACTTTCTTATTCTCTGCATTTACCTTTGGAAGAAAGTAACACCACAGCTGTGTTTGTCCACAGTTAGAAGAGTAGCTGCTGGGTATTTGAAGTACTCTTAACTTTACAGTAATAACTTGCTTTCAGTAAGAGAAGGGCCATTGGAGCCATAGGCAGGGTTCCATATATATTGCCATGTGTACTAAACATTATAAAGGATCTTAGCTGTATAGAGCTTATGTATATAGAGCTTAACTTCGAATTGTAGCCTTGGTGGCTAAACAGATGTTGGCAGAGCTTTACAGAGTTGCTAGCAGAGGGCTGGTGGGGCTGAGGAGGAGAAGCTACAAAAGTGAATTTAACTTTGTTGTCTCATGGTGACTTTATTTTCCTGGTTTTGTAAGTAGAACAGTAGTGAACACTTTGAGTTTAATTTTAGTTGGAAGAGCTTAGAGCAGGACCCTTAGTTAAGCACTTTGGAGTGGTTAAATTTTGTGCTTTACCCAGGTTGAGTGTATGGATGAAGCTGAAGTGGTAGATGAGGCTTTCCAAAGACAGGCAGCCATCTGCTCTGCCTGTGCTTGTGGGAGAACTCGATGGTTCCATGTCGTGGATAGCTGGATGTGTGATCTCTGCTGAGTTCATAGGCTCAATTACCAGATGCATTTCAATTTAGACAGGTCCTGATTGCTAAGCTGTGCTGGAGACCCTAAAGCTGGGTCAATACCTGTATTTCTTTACTGGACACATCCTGAAAAGGTGTCACTCATAGATGAGAATTCTTCTTTTCTCCCTACCTAGGTCTGTTAGTGCACCTGTAGGTTATACTGTTCTTAGAGCTATTGCTACAAGGCCAGTTGAAATAAAGACTAGTTACAAACCAATACTGTGTAACTTTATGTATTGAAGGCAGGTACTCCAGGCTTTCCATGTAGTCATGGACCTCCTGGTTTCCTCTATTGCCACTGGACCACTTCCCTTCATATCTAGCACTGTTTTATTCATTTCAGTTAGACCTTGCTCTTAAATGTTGAAAAAAAAATGAAGCTGTGGTAATGGAAGCAGCTCATGTCTTCTACTGGAAGTGATCATGACTCTTTAGCAAAGCGTCGTTATGACTATAAGCAGTTTTACCTTTGTATATTAAAGTATAAAAAATTGTTTGATTTGGTTTTTTTACTTGTCTTTGGTTTAAGGTTTACCACTAGGGTTCACCCAAAGCTTTCTGAAAAATGTCAGCATCAAGCAGTTGACTGGAAGATGTGCCAGAGTGGGATGGGTTGTGTGACTTGTAGCAACTTGATATGCTATTTTTAAAATTCATCTTTGAGAGCAATGAAAAGGTAAATTAGAGAACATGTGCTAAGTGAAAACAGCTGTAAAGACAGTGAAGTCATAAGTTATAGATATATGAAGATAGTGATCATGGGAGAGATACCAGATTAAACTTCAGCCATCAAAATGGAAAAAAAAATTGCATAGAGATCCCTCTCACAGTAGGAAACGTAAAATAAATTGTGGGTAACTACAGATCTTGAAGTCTTAAAAGTAAAAATAAATGAAGTATCTTCAATCTATTGAAAGGAGAAAGGTGAAAATGGCTTCTGAAATACTTGGCTACTCTGTGCTGTGTAGTGAAATGTAGATTTTCTGTTGTTACTCCTTACCTTGCCTTCAAAGGAGGAAAGATGAAGGTAAACCCAGCCAACAGAAAGACACTCCCAGTGTGAAGCCTGGGGCAGAGAAGGAGAAGACAATCCAAGAAACTTTGACTCCTTATGTCGTTGGCCTGTGGAGCTCTGGCAGCAGATCTCCTGCCTTTCCTTGGAGGAAATGAAGGACCCATAGTAGACAGCACTGTGCCCTCTGGAAGTGCAGCTCACTGGCCTGTAGTACATCAACATCACTTCTTGTGGCAGTGCTTGAAATCTTGAGCTGTTGCTTCCAAATAAGATGAGAAAATGGATCCTCACACACACCCACCTTCTCTTGTTTGTTGAAATGATCTTTTTATTTCTGGGAGCTGCTGCTCCATCAAATACTACATGCACAGTGCCTCAAATGGGCGTTAGACTGGTTTGTGCTTGATGAAATTGGGCCACTCTGGGACCATAAAGCCACAATTTTCTGTGCAAAATGGACGTACATGAACTTTTGACACTTGTAAATGCTGTTGAAAGTTTCAAAATAGGCTTGTCTAATTGGATGCAGCCTTATTGGTACTTTAAGAATATCTTCTCTTTGGGGTTTTTTTTGTACAAATGACATGAACCTAACGAAACTGGCTCTCTCACAAGAAGAGTAATTAAACCTGCAGTCAAGACTGGGAACAGACAGAAGAGAGATGGTGTGTGAGGCTGTAAGAGATATTTCTGTATTGGTGGAGAAATACTCAATTAAGGGGCTTCTTTGAGTGACTAGTGTCTTGTTTACCTTCTGCCCTCACCTGTTCATTGAGTTAGGTGCTGTTAGATACACAGGCAAGTAAAGAGTTGGAGAAATTTTCTGAGTGGATAGTGAGCTGCAGAGGGGCACTTAAGTGCTGTAGGAGCTGCTGGGGCTGGTGTGTCTGCCCAGTATGAGTCAGGGCATGAAGAAAGGGCAGGTGGGGCTGGGCTGCATGTTCACACATCTCCCTCTGCTTGATCTTTTCTTTCCCAGTGTGTCTTTGCTCTTCACTTCTCCCATGAATAGACTTCCTTACTATTCTGGATAAACGAGCAGAGAAGTAGAACTGTGACTTTGTCCTCAAGGTTTGTAGACAAAGCATAATCAGGACCTGTTGGTGGAATTTTGTGAAGAAGCTCCTGCTGGCTGCTGCACCACATCTATGGGTTGTGTGTGCAAAGAGGGAACTTTAATTTCGGCTGTGCTCAGTCTGGAGCTTTCACACACACTAAATTCTGCTGATAATCTCAACTGGGGATGATGGCTGGGAATTAACCACAGCAAAGGTTTATCTGGCTGCTGGTATGGTGCCTTAAGCCCATATCTTCTGCTTTTCAGAAAACTGATAAAGTAGCAAATAGATGAGGTGTGGAGGTAGTTCTGAGAAAGTCAATAAATAGCCGGAAGCTACAATTTAATAAGTGTTTGGACATATCTGGCTGAAATGGTTTATATATTTTAACTCTTTTAAAAAGTGATAAATGGAACCTAAATCCATATTCCCTGTGGCATTAGGTATCAGGAGAAATAAATCTGTGGCTTTAGGTATCAGGAGAAATAAGTGGGAGCGAGGCATTTGAAATCAATAGATTGCTTCTAGGTGCAACTTAATGCAGACAGAATTTTTAAAGAGAAAAGATTGTGAAACAGATACGGGAACAAAATTCAGCTTTAATTTGCAGACCACAGCAAAACCCTAATCCTGGCTCTTGTGAAAATGAATGGAGATGGAGAAGTTGTGGAGTAGAGGAAATTCAGTGCCATGGGCCAACTCCTACACCACAGGTGTACTGAAGAAGTAAGAAATCTGTGGAGGAAAGCTGCTCTCCAGATAAACACTGTGCAGTTGTGGTCTCATTTAAGGAATGTAATAACCTAGGATCTGTTTTATATTACACGTGAAATGAAGTAAAGATTCTTCTTCATTTTCTCGGGAATTTTCCTGTACTTGAGAATCTTCTGCTGCCCTGCTTTGAGCCTCCTTTTGTTGGACATAATGTGGCTTGAAAGGTCTAGAAGTGTGAGGGGCTTCACCAAGTAGATCATTTAAGAGATGCCACTGCATTTTATAAAGGCCTTTGGTTTCTGTCCACTGTGCCCAGCTCAGGTTGTCATCTGGGTGTGTGATAGGACTGAAGCAAACCTCAATTTGTATTTACTTCTTTCTCCCTCCCGAGACATGGTGAGGGAGAGCTGTTAACATTTCATTAGCTCTGCAGAGAGAAGCATTTGTTTAAGTGAGGCTTGTCAGCACGTTACACCTAAGGGAGGTTAAAATGATCTTCCTGGGGCAGGTTCCAGTCAATCTTTCTTGATTCTGAAATATTTATTACTGTTTACAGCAAATTCATATGGAATCATGATGTGTACAGAAAACCATAAAATTTTTAGGTTTTCGTTCACATTTGGCTTTGGTGTCAGCATATGGAATTAGCTCCTTATACTCAAATACAGTAGTTTTTTGTAGTTTAAAAAGCATCACAGAATGTGATATTTGCAGATCAGTAGTTTAGACAATGTTTTTGACTTGCATTTTGTGTCTTGCAGGTGTCAACATCATCAATTTCACTTAAATTTTACCACTTGTTTAGAAAGTCTGATTTGCAAAACGTAATCAAATCCTCTTAATCACTTCTACTAAGTAAGCTTTCTTCTGAGACAGTAGATACAGCAAGTGGAGGTTTTTGAAGTGTTGAAATGAGAAAGCAGTTGTTTTTCTGTGAGCCCTGTGACAGCTACAGCTGCTTCTGGAGCTCACACAGGAGCTGTCATCCTTCCAAGGCATGGTTAGACTTCAGTAGATGCTCTAGGACAGTAACACACCTGCAAGAGTTGTTTGAACACTCTTAGGAGGTTAGTAAACTATTGTAATCTGGTTTGGGTTTGTTTTTGGGGGGTGGGGGGGGTGTGTTTGGTTGGTTGGGTTTTTTTACCATGTCCCATAGAAAATGTTGTTTTGTCTGAAGAAAAGAAGGCTGAGGGAGATCTTCCCACTCTCTACAACTACCTGAAAGGAGGTTGTAGGGAGGTGGATGTTGGTCTCTTCTTCCAAGTCACAACTGATAGGACAAGAGTCAAGTTATGTCAGGGGAGATTTACGTTAGACATTAGGAAAAACTTCTACGCCAAAAGGGTTATCAGAGGCTGGAACAGGTTGCCCAGGGAGGTGGTTGAATCACCATCTCTGGGGGTATTTAAAAGCATTCTAGATAAAGTGCTCAAGGGTGTGGTGTAGAAGTGGGCCTAGTAGATGTAGATAATGGTTGGGCTTGGTGATCTTAAAGGTCTTTTCCAACCATAGGGATTCTGTGAAAATATTCAATTTAATCCGCTGTTGAGTGTTTCCTGCTGATTTGCTGTGCTTCCCAAATTCCTGAAGGGCTGTTTTTTGGGGATGCCTTAGAACTTCTTGTCAAAGTTACTGGGTATCACATCACACATCTGGCCTGTAAACTAAGCAGACTGAGACAGACTGTGCATGTGAGCCTAGACCATGGCTTTGTTTAGGGACAGGCCTGAAGTCAGGGACAACTTGACTAAGAGCTTGGCCTATTTGCATAGACATTCTGTGTGGCTTGATCAGGCTATAGAAACTCTGAAAGGGTTTGTCTGTATTTCTAAGATGAAAAGGAGTTGGTGCAGGGCTGGGAGCATATTTAATACGTGGGTGTTGAAGGTAAATCAGTTAATATTTGCAACGTGTTTCGAAACTGTAGTGGCTTGGTATTGAGCAAGACTTCTTTTGTTGATGGTTGACTTCCGACTGTTGGTGACTAAGATAAAAGCCCTCGGTGTGTTTGCTCATTTGAATAACTCTGTGTTTTGCCTGTGAAGCCCTATGTAGGGAGTACAGAGAAGACAAAGCACTGAGCCATACCACGTATGCTATTTCTGGGAGATCAAGCAGGCTTAAGACTTAAAGGAGGAGGAGCTGTCTGGGATTTTTCCAAACTCTGTCAACAAAACAAATTCTACCTGCATTAGTCATCAGAATGAGTCCTCAGAGTTATCTGTGTGTCATGGTGTAGCCTGGTTAAAACAGGCTGCTTGACCTTGTTTCTACTGTAGTGGGACTTCCCCTGTGAGACTGATAAATCACTCCTTAGTTCTCTTCATACTGAGATGATTTACACTGATCCTTGTCTTCAGTGAAGTGAAAGGAGCAGCTGACTTTTGGAATGCATGAGTTGATGCTTGTGCTTGAGAGCTGGATGAATTTCCACATTGGAACACCATGCTATGGCACCTGCATCTGCTGCTGCCCAGGATCATTTGGGTCCCTTAATATTGGTTGGCCCTGCGCTGAACAGACCCTGGCTGTGCTCAGGCTTTCTGCCAACACACCTCTTGCCTAGCAGTGACATGTCTCCTCTCTTGTTTTGAGGCCTTGTTTTGTTCAAGGAATAGTTGTGTGATCCACTTCTCTCAAAGTACTAAAGTCTTTACTTTGAAGGAATGAGCTAAAATTCAGGCTGCCTTTTCCACCCTTGGCATATAACACTATGTGCAGAGAGGCCTTTGACTATTTGATATCAACAAGGAGCCATGAAAAAAAGGCAGCCCAGAAGCTCATGTCCTGTTTGGAGAAGCTACATTTAGAATGTGGTCATGGATCTATACTCATAAATGGGGTATCTTTTCTTTAAAATGTCATCTGTGAGCTGTTTGGTAAGACAAGCGTGAAGTGCTGGGGCCTGGGCTGTGGGCCCCAAGTTGGAGTTGGCTTATGGATGAGTCACAACTCAGCATCATGTTTTGTTCCCCAGGTGGTTTCAGGCCCCAGAGGCAGAACCTGGCCCACCTGTGTGAGGCCCCAACTGCCCCCAGGTGGTTGTGTTTGGGGTGGTGGGTGAGGCTAGAGCTGTATCAACCAGGAACCAATTAGTTTTGGAGAAGTAATAAGGAGCTGATCAGTTTGAAGAGAGTTCCTGTTGGGGGCAGGTTGCTGAGCTCTCTCTCAGGGGTGTGTTCCCCCTTGGCTGATTTGAGATGGGGAAGAGCAAACAGATGAAGAATAAAAGCTGAAGTTATGCTGAGGGGGTGTTGCTGGATTTGGTGTTGGCCTGAGGAAGAAGCTAGCACCACAAAGTGGAACTGTAGAATGCAGAATAAAATCCAGCACAAATTCCAGTGTTTATGGCACCAAACACTGTTCACAGTTGAAGATGGATGTAACTGAACTATTTATTTTGTTCTGGTCAACAGATAGCAAGCAGATAGGACATCGAAATGATCAATCCCTTTCTTGATTGGAAAAAGTATGAGATATTCAGTGGCTGCAGATGTGGTGGCAGCTGTGGGCTTAGGAAAGTTACCATTCTAATGAGGAAAAAATTGGAATTATTGAAATGCCCTATGGGTACTGCAATTTTAGAATATAATTATCAGCTGCTCTTCAAAAAGAGAAACATTTCTAGGTTCAGTGTTTTTAAACCTTAAATCTTTTTACAACCTCAAATATCCTTAGGTGCCTTAACGCATGGGAAATTTAGTGAGTTAGAAAAGATGAACAAAATAAAGTAACTGTTAATTCCTGTTGTATGTGGTGGGTAAACATGACTTTGTGCAGCGTAGGGGTTGCTAAGAGCGGAGGGGCTGAAGCCTTCCTACCCAGCTCTGTGTCTGGGAGCTGCAGTGCAAACCCCAGGCTGCTGCAAGCAGGAGTACAGCTGGAGTAGCCTCTAAGTCTGACATAAGTGTGTAGGAAGTGGGAGAAAAAGGTGGCTTACTCCAGCGATCATCTAGGACCCAGGCTGCAGCCTGTGTTATGTCTAGGGCAGAGATGGAAGGTATGTACAGAATGGATTACTCACTTCAAAATTTTGATGTAAATAAGACTATGTGCTACTGATGGTCACACAGGAGAAGAGGAATGTAAAGTTTATCACAGTGGATGCTTTGAAGCAAAATTTGTTGTTTCATGGTCCTTTTCTTCTGTGCTCTCCTGTGTTCGGTACACCTGTGCAAGGCCTGAAGGATTCTACTCATGTGCATGCTCTGAAATGCAGATTATTTTGTCTACGCTATTTATAAATATATTTATGTTAGTTCAAGTCTTCAGCTATTCCATTTTCTTCAGTTCTAGTTAAAAGATATCTTCTGAGTAACCTCAAAGTTGCCCTTAGGTTTAGTGATAGCAGCAGACTCCATAAACTGATCTGCTGCCTTTGGCCAATTCCAGCCACAAAGCTACTATATTTTGAAGGAGTTTGTTTGGAGGGAGTGATAAGGTGTAAGGTTCCTGCTCATGAGTAGATGGACTGGGACACCAACTGGTAGTTCAGTAATTTGTCCTAATAGCTGGATGCTGCCACCTAAACAGCTGAAAAGAGAGAGCTGTGTTAGGGTACGCTTCTTATGTGGGATTGGGCAAGAGAGAGTTGTGTTAGAGTACACTTCTTATGTGGGGATGGGCTTTCAGAGCTCACTGGAAATGTAACATTATTCACTAAGAAACATCACAGACAGACCTGAAAATGTGTATGAATAACTAAAATTATTTGTCTATCATACTGAAATGAAGAGAGGCAAGGATTCAACAGGTAGTATTTTGAATCCCGTAATTAGTGTATTATTGGTTGTGTTGGGGTTTTTTTTCCCCTTCCTGTTAGTTAAACTAGCTACATCTGATGGGTTCAAACATACTCAGTTAATGTCTTCAGTGGACAGTCCTGTTAGACAGAGAAATGTCCTTTGACAGCAGACGCAGCATCCTGATCTGGAAGGCTTTATAAACCTGTTTGTAGTCCAGCAGTAGCTGCTGGTGAGATGTCTACCCACTCAAGAATGACTTTAATAAAAATACTCTATTTCTTAAACAGGAGAAAATGGAAAATCTTCCTTGTGCAATATAGCTCATTAATGGAAACATTAATGGAGACTAAAAATAGCAACTTTGCATATTTGCAGTTTAAATTAGGGCAAGGGGCATGATGGGAGAATTATTTTTTTTAATGAAGACCTGGCTGCTTTACCTGATTTGATAAGCAGCCTGTCTTTCCTTGTGGAGATCTAAATAACATATTCACAGGGTGAAACAAGTTGTTTTATTTTTGTTATTTGTGGATGAAGTAATTTGTTATGACCAGAGTATCTCTGAAATTCAATGAGAAGCCCGAAGTCATCCTGTGATCAAGTTGACCCTGTTATTTTTATATCTAATAGTGCTGATAAGAGATGACAGGAACTGTTTTGAAAGGCATTTGCCATCTTGCAAAGTTGGTACTTTCAGCACCTATTTCAGTGTTTTGTATCGTTAATAAACACATGGTAGGTCTTGAGAGGTGGGAACTGATGATATGGCTCTGAGATTTCAAGCAAATACCACCTAGAAGTTGATGGTAAGTTGTGGGTTTGATTTGCAGCTGCTGTTGAGAGTGGATAAAGGGAAGGTGTTTGTTTGGAATCTTTTCTGTAAGACATATTGTATGAAAATTGATAGTTAGCTGTATCTGATATGAAATATTGATAACTAGAAAATGGCAAGGAAAGGTCTGGAAAGCAAAAAAAAATAAATAATCAAAACTTTGCTTTTTCTTGCTCTTCTCGACCTTGTCCTTTATTTTTCCTCTGCCTGGCAAAGCCTATTGTCTAGAAACAAATAACCAAGCTTAATGTCCCCAGAGGGAGCTGTACCTTCCTTCTGCACAGATGACTCGCAGCATTTTTGAGCTAATATTTATGAAAGAGATTCTTTCCCAATACTTGCTGAGATCCCTCGGTGCTCAGTGGCCCAAGAAATCATTAAATTAACCAGCACCTAATTTCAGTAACCCAGGGCGTAAGAGCGGGTTTCACACTGACACAGGGATGTTGAAAGAAAATAAGATGTTTGGTAACTTTGTTCCAGTCAAGATGCTGGATGACTTTTGTAGTTGGCTCTGAGATATCCTCATGCTCAGATTTTTGTGTCTTTTGGGGGAAGATGATTCACATGGAGTCCAGTTGTGAGCACATGCTCCAGATGTGTAACTTGGGGGTTACTGGCTCAGAGCATAGAATGACAAGCAGGGGATTGAGGAACATGGACAGAGCTGCTTTGGAAGTGAGAATGCACAAGACCAAGTGTTAATTGGGAGGTCCTTAAGTGGGAACAGAGGCTAGAATACAGCACATGAAGGTATAGCTGCTGTGCAGGAGATCTAGAAGTAAAGGAAAATGAGAAAGGGTGAGAAGACTCGCAGAGAGCCCAGGAACAGGATGAGTAGAGCTGGAGGAAAAGGCCATGGGAGAACCTGCTGTGATGAAGGTTGAAGTTGTGCAGATTGTACAGGATTTAAAAGGTTGTCATACAAATTGAATCACATTTTTTGAGCAAGCAGTGCTGAGTAAATCTGGTAGTGATTTCAATGCAGAGAGGAGTGGTGTGCTGAAGAAAGTAAAGAAGGGCTGTTCTTTCAGGGCTTCACTATTCGTGTTTCTTGTACTTCAGTGCTCTCTGTGTCTGCTGATTTTTTCTCAAGGAGATGTGGCTAGGGGGGGATTGGAAAACAAAGTTTTGGAAAAAATTGAAAGAAAAACGACTTGAGTTAAAATTCCAGGGCAAAACCAAGTCAGTTGTTTAACTTTCAACTGATAGTATTACTACAGTCTTAAGAAGTTCTGCTGATTTATGATTTCTAAAATGATAACTAACCCCAAAATGCTAGTTAGAAAAGAATTGTAAATATTGTTTTCCTCTGTAGGTACACTGATGTTTCAGACTCTTGCCATTTTATCCTCTTAGTATTGCATAATGCAACCAATTCATGTTTTCCAGAGCTTCCCAATTATGTTAAGTGTTCAGAAGTTTCCATGACCTTTAGGTTTCTTTGTACTCTTATGTTGTTTTGCAGAGAGTATGATAGACTTTGTGGTTTACTTCCAGTGTAGCCTTTCTTTTATGGAAAAGATGTCACAATGCAGAAAGGCCATGGTTTTGAGTTGTGTTTTTGAGCATTTAATACAATGCTTATTTGACATAACATTTTTTCTAAACATATCTTAGCATCCAGGAAACTAAGTAGCTCATAAAAAAAATGGTCATCAGCAAAATATCATAATTTAAAAAGTATCATTAGGCTGAATATATGGAAAAAACAAATTGAAGAAGACCCCATTAGAGAAGCTTGTTGCAGCACATGGAAAGAGCACCTATATCTGATATTCACTGTTGTAATTGATGTTCGTGGTGCTTATGGTTCTTGCTTTGGTTTTGCTTGTCACAGTATGGATGACTTGCTGGAAAACCTTCTGTACAGGTTAGATGGTCCTCTTCAGTCAGTTCTCTGAGAGTTCCCAAACAAGCCACTGCTCCTCACTGAAATCTTGGAGTTTTCTCCAAAACCTTATGGTCTAGTGGAGGTTTCTGAGGACGGTGGGCATCAGCTGAATGAACGAATTTAATCTCAGCGTCACTGTGACCTTGCAAGGTGGAGGCTCAAGTTGGAAGGTCTCCACCTGCCACTTTTCCAAGGGAAGGGTACATGGATTGCCTTAGTAGTGCCACATCTATAGGCTGTTTACTATCCAGACCTAAATACTTCACATCTGTCTTTCTGGAGTATAAACAGAGAAACCTCAGGTCTGTCTGCCCCAGCCCGTGTAGACATGTGTTTAGAAGCATGAGCTTGTTTGTCAGAGCTATTTTCCTCTTTCCTTGGGCACGCACTGAACACTAGCAACCAGTCCCTCCAATCCCTCTGCCCCAAATAAAGAACCCTTTATTGCTCGTGTTGCTTAATATTTAGTAATTATGAAGCCTCAAGGTCTTGTTTATACACACCAGCTCCAATCTGGTGTTCTTGCTTCAGCATGTCCATCAGGGCCTTGCATTTAGCATCAAAAGTTCTGAAAGCCAAACATGACCACTGACAAGTTGCTCCCACAATGTTGTAATTGTCCATATTTTCCTGCAGCCTGATAGAAAAATGCCCAGTTGGTAAGCAGTGTTTTGTAAACTGAAATTTCTTTGAGAAAATACAGTAGATCATGGTGAATCTACACCAATGCATTTAATTCTTCTACATATGAGCAGTGCAGTAAAGAAATAAGAAAATTCAGCTCTCATTTTGAAGAGTTGTTGTATGAACTTATTGATAAACAGAACTCATAAGTGTGTGTGTATATTTATATATAATATCAAACCTTGTATGTAAATATATCCATATGAGAGTTAGAAAAAAAAATAAATACAGAAATAGTACAACTAAATATGATAAAATATTACTGTAAGGAGAGGAGAAACCTCTGCTACACTTGTTTTTCTTAAATTAATTTTTAAATGTGTACATTAACGGGACTCCTTTTCCCCAAACTGCTCAGAAGATCCATTCAGCAGAAGCCTTTGTTCTGCACCCTCTGTTCTGCAGAGGATGAAACCTCTGAAGGGGAATGAATTTGAATATACTTCTGGGATTTTTTTTCTATATGTAAAATATGCACAAGTGTTGCTGTTGTTGTCCCTCAGACTCCTAATCAAGGAATTAATATATTAATAGCCTGGAATCCAAATTGCTGTATAGTGTATGGTTAGTGTGTAAGGTCTTTCTGAACTGAAATGTGTTCATTTTTCCAATGCTATTTTG
Organism: Brachypteracias leptosomus; assembly: GCA_013401335.1. Taxonomy (NCBI): domain Eukaryota; kingdom Metazoa; phylum Chordata; class Aves; order Coraciiformes; family Brachypteraciidae; genus Brachypteracias; species Brachypteracias leptosomus. The sequence continues at coordinate 374,051 of VYZX01003467.1, forward strand.
AGGAAAGAAGGTTTATTTTACCTTTAGGAGCAAGCCCAGGAGTGGTGTTCTCTGCATTAAGGCATCTCTCCTCTGAATAAAGACATCTCTTGAAAATTGTTATTCCCTG
>VYZX01003468.1:5302-99628 GCA_013401335.1 Brachypteracias leptosomus
CAGTGCCATGCATGGTGAGAATGTACCAGCATTGTTTGGAAACATACATACACTCACACATGTATATGTGTAAATTCACACATATAATAAAGTGTATTAAGCAGAACATACTATATTTTGAAAGGTTTGCACACAATTGAGAAAATGAAGCTGAAATGGTGTGTCCAAATAAACTGGGGATTCAAATGGCTCCAGTGATGGGAAACAAGACAACGATGGACTGCATCCACATCTTCAGAAACAGAACAAAACCACCTTCTTAGTTTTAACTGCCCCTTGGCTAGGTTAGGCATCCCAGGAACCATTTTCAAGAGCATTTTCAGATTTGGGTGCCTACTTTTTGCTGAAACTCACTGCAGGCACCTAAAATCTCATCTAAATTTGCCTATAAAGCATAGCTGAATACTGAAGCAAAAGATGTAAGTTAAAAAAAAAAAAGTCGTTAACAGATTTCCATTCTTCATTTAACATAAAGCTTACTGATGATTTTCTCAACAGTGCTTGTCCTGATTAAGGGGAGAGGAACTTCTCCCCTAACCAGGCCAAAGAGGCCATGAAAATACAGCCTGAAGACAACCTGCAATGAGGCAGAACACAGAACATGGCCAGTGCTTCCCTGGCTCACAGGAAATCTGTCATGCAGGTACTTTCATAGCACTCCTTCTAACATGCACAGGTAGGCTTGACATCCATGAAAAAAAACAACTCAAAATGCAGGTAGAGGAGGCACAGAACATTAACCTTTTGACTGCTAACTCAGTGATGAAAACACTTGCACAGGACTGGGGAGACCAGGGTTCCATCTCCTCCTCCAGACTTCACAGGAAGCAACCTTCAGATGGAAAATTGAATACTTCCCTCTTTACCTTTTCCTGGCCATTAGATAGCAAAACCCTAATCTTTTTCTGATCCAATAAATATCAAAGTCCTCTCTGGGGGGGAACTAAGCGCAACTGGTAGAACTATGCCAGGCAAGCTGGATGATGCAGCTTCTTCCCACCACAGTCACACCAGATTGCTAATAATAACTAGCCTCCTGGAAGAAAGAGATGAGTGAGCAAGTGTTGACTAGATCAGGGGGAGAAGGGAACTGAAACAAATCTCTATGTTCTGCCATATAATAAAAAGCAAACGAGAATAAAAACTGTTTACTTGTGTATAGGCAGATAAGAAGGTGTAATATGTCTTCCAATAACCATGTTTTAAAATAAAATGACAAACCATTCCCAGTTCTTCAAAATAATCACTTATTCTCATACATGAGGTTCCTGGCAGTGCCCTGCAAAATGACGAGCAAAACCGTGGCTAGCATTTGCCCACATATCTTATTTGCCTCAGATGTCAGCTATAAGAATCTCTTTGCTTCAGTGGCAAGCTGGCTGTCACCTCAGGTAGTGGTATTTTGGATTGCATTCACTTCTAGCTCTTCCTAAGCATCACATAAAGCACCTAAATGTCTACCTCAGAATTCTGGGTTCCCCTGCAAAGGCAAGTACTTAAAGGTTTGATGTGCTGCCCAAGCTCTTAATTGGATCCAACCCTGTAATATGTTCCATAATAGGATGACCCAGCAGGATTATTTACAGCACAGCATGAAAGCAAATGCCAAAGAAGTGACAATGCAGCACTACAAAGCTGTTGTATTGATTGAATAAATTGCCTTATTCAACAGCCTTAGGCTGACTATGAATATTTCAGTGTTGTACCTCTCTTCAGTTTCACATCTAATGTGTCTCTCGAGTAAACAAGTGATGCTTGGGAAAGCCTTCCCCTGCTATAAACAAAATAAAACATGGGTTCCCAAAGAAAGCTCAGTATCAATCAATCAATCAGAGATTTTAAAAGGAACTGAGGCATAATGGAAGACTTTTATAAAACCCATCTTGAAAATAATTCTGTAATAGCCTCACGGGTTTATTCCACTGAATTTAAAGGAGGTAATTTTTTCCAAAATATAATGCCACTAATCAAAAAAAAAAGTTTACTGAAAATCCCGTGGTACTGAAAGAAAATGAAGCTTCAGAGTGGCAGTGTTCAGACAGCACTGGGATTTTGTTGTGCTACTACTCTGCCCAAACAACCAAGAACTTAACAACAGGTTCCAGAAAAGCTGTGGCCAAGTGCTGCTGAATGTTTCAGCATGTTTCTCTATAGCTTTTAATTTTGTGCAACTGTGTCACAGAGATTTGAGAGTCAATTACCAGCATAAACCTCATTCACAGATTGTGACTAGGTGTGAGACAAGTAGGTGTCCACCCTCACAGCACCCTGGAGGAACAAGGTCTTGCCCAGTAAACAGGCAAGATGTGTATAACATGCCACCCACGTGTATAACAGCTGTGAGAGTGTCTCTGCCACCCAAGCAGATGCCACGGGTGCTAAAACTACTCTTTGAGCTGAAAGATACTATTAGCAACCCTCTCTGCAAGGGGAGAGAAGAGGCTGTGCAATCAGGCACATTATATCACACAACTAAGTCCTCACATGCTGGAGATGGCCATCTGTAATGGGAAGATAATTTTCCTCTTAGACTTTCTGGCTAAGTTTTTTTCTGTTCTTGGTGAAAATGTTTATATTACAGGCAGTTAGACCTCTCAGAACTTAAACATGAGTATTTGCATATTCACAGCAGCCTGGACTATGCCACATTCAGAACTACTGGATAGCATGACCATAGACAAAGTGTGATCCAGAGAAAACCATCAGGATCAGGAAACATTTTAAATTAACCTCTGTTTAAGGTTTGATTTGTGAGAGATGCTGAAAGTCCGGATCATATATCCCAATATTCAGAAACCAACTTTGGAAAAAATTCTGTCTAATTCTGTCCACAGAATGGGATTTACAATATATACAGAAAATCTTAAAACTCTGTATCACAGGCATGCTATATAAATACCAGCTGTTATCATAAGCAGATCTGAAGCTGGCTTGACACTGTGTGAATAGCAGATTACAGGTTGGGAAATACTCCAAGCTTTACAAAGGAAACATTCAACACTGTCAGGAAAAGACATGCTAGTTTCTTGCCACCTACAGGTGAAACACTAAAATCCCCATAGTCCAGCAGCAAACTACATGTCAGACTCCAGTGTTAGGAGAGCAAATTGCCTCAGAACCAGACAGAACTGACATTAAACATGAACAGAATTGGGATTCAAAACTTTGTGCAACCTATGGAATATTTTCTAGTTTTATTTTAACGTTGAAGCATTTTAAATGCTTCATTTTTTATAATCACTCCACTTGGCAAGGCTTGCTTTGGTTTCTTCACAAAGCACAGCTGAAAGCTCTCCCTCTTTTACAATTCTTATTCTTCCTAGTCCCACACCATGCCTCTGCTAATTACCATTGATTAGGAAACAGCTTGCCAATTAACCCTGACAGGGTAATCATCAGTTTGATAGCATTGCATGCCATCCAAAAGGTAGGGAGAATTTATTGTTCGTTTCAGACAATTAGCAAGGGGCTGGCAGAGCTCACAATTGCCTAAAAGCTAAATGTTCCAGAACTGCTGAGATAAGTGATTGAATCAATTAAAACACATGATTGGATGTTTGCAAGTATACTTAAAGCTAGCAAACAAGCTTTTAGCTGCTATGGAGTAGAATCAAAAATTAGTGGAAAGACTAGTAGGGGGGTTTTTTGTTTGTGGGTCTGTTTGGTTTTGGCTTTTCTTTAAGCTGTTAGAGTTTGTTCTGTTCCTAGTCTGCCATTAACTTTAGCTTAATATAACTAAAAGCTACTAGTGACTTAAAGCAAAAGCATCTGGTAAAGAGTAAGATCTAAAATGACTTTCTTTCCAAAGTGGTTAACTTTTCTAAAAGGCAAAGAGGCTGTTATTGCTAATGGTCTAATCGCTATGTTGACAATTGGTGGGCAGCAGCTTTTCTCTTTTTTTACATTCAGCTGTCCCTGTCATGTTGGGCAGAATCTTATCTATGGGCTGGCTTTCCTAGGAGTTCCTGCACTCATCCTTCTGATTGTTGGTTATGCCCTGAATAACCAGACTTGGAGGCTGGTTACAGGTGGAAGGTCACCTCTTCTGAAGGAGGCTACACCAAACCGGTTACTGCAATGCAAACTGATCTGCTTTGTCTTGTGCAGCATCACTGGGAGAGCCCTGGTGGCCCCAGTAACATGGCTAGCAGTCACCTTGATAAATGGCTCATACTATGTCTGTGGCATGAGTGAGTATGTGCCCCTGTATTATTATGGAGCTAATCTTAACATTACTGCTGGCGAACGCAGAAGGCTATTGGCTGCATTTCCGTGCAGGCAGTTAGTTCCTCCGGAGCTGACCCGGGCAAGAGATGAAGTGATTCTCCTACTCCGATACCAGTCACAAGTGAGTAATTCGTGCTGCTTCTGCTGCCTAATGATGAGAATTAGTTAATTTGGCAGACAAAGTGTTAGGATAAAACAGGATCAGTATCTTTTGCTTTGAGTGCCAAATCTCTGGGTATTTTGAAGCCTGCTTTGTTTCTGCAAGTGGAATTGAACTTTAGGTATATAAATTATGTCTGGTTGCCCTCTTTGCTACCTGCAACTGGAGGATATGTTCTTCCTTGTGTAGTATCTTGAAAAGTAAGATAAATGGAAGCTCAAGAGCTAGGGAGGATATGGAGTTTCTTCATTCAAGCATAAGAAACATGTGACTAAAGTGCTCAGGCTGCAAGAGCTCCATGTGAACCAAGTAAAAATCTTGGGTTTAGCTCAGACTCAATTCTAAAAGCTTGTATACTAAGTAAAAAATAGGGGGAACATTAAGATGTTACTTCAGAGAAAGTTGGTTTTAAACAGGCTATAAGCTACTATAGGCTAGGAATTAGATCATTGAATGGTTTGGGTTGGAAGGGACCTCAAAGATCATCTAGTTCTAACCCCCCTGCCATGGCAGGGACACTGGCTTCTTTTCTCAGGATAATAGCTGTGGAGGCAAAATCTTTAACAAATTATAAAATGGAACTTTGTTAAACTGGACAGAAAGAAGCAACTTTACTACATGGCTTCCTCCGGTAGACAGGGACTGGGTTTGATGGCAACAGACCCTTACCAGGCTTATACCTTGTTAACCTTATTATTCAGGAAAGCAAGTAAAGACCATTTTATGGATTTTCTGATGCTCAAAAGTTACCACTGAGTATTTTCAGCTGTAACAGTATTTTTACTTTTTCTTTCTAAGGTGGCTGGCTGGCTCCTGATGGCTGTGGTAGCCATCACTGTCTTCCTGTCCTACTGCCTGGCAAGCTGCTTCTCCCCACTCAGCTTCCTACATTTCAGATACTGGAGTAACTATGTTCATAATGAGCAGGAGCTCTTTGATGAAGCAGCAGACCAGCACTCCAGGCTCTATGCCATGCAGCACGTAAGGAAGTTCTTTGGCTTTGTCCCAGGTAGTGAACATGTAAAGGAAATCCGTATCCCTTCTCTCCGAGAGTGGCAGGCCATTTCTGGACTGGCCTTTCTAAAACAAGTGGATAAGGAGCACTATGACTACAGCCTCCTCCATGACTGGGCACTCAAGGAGCCTGTAAATGGAAAATACCTGAAGACTGATGAAGACCCTGTGATTAAAACACAGCTCTGAGGGTCCAAGCCCCCACCAACACCTTGCAGAAAGGCAGGAATGTGTCTAGCTCCACACTGGACCTGATCTGCTCTGGAACTTTCCTTACTACATTGATATATAAAGTACGAGAGCAAATACATCTTGTTAATATAGCCCTTTGGCACATGCTTACTGATGCCTTTCCTGATGTTGTCTGACTTCTGTGGGATGTGATGGTCTATGTCTAAGTTAGGGTGAGCTGTTTCAAGCTTCAGCTCTCTGCTAATAATTGTGCTAAAAGGATGAGTATGTACTGGGAAGGAAAGCTATTCCTAAATGCTTTTTCTTTCCTCCCATTAAAAAAATCTTTAAAAATTAATAGCTAGACTTTGTATCCCATGAGTCAGTCCATTCTGTACAGAGCAAAAGCAGATATCCCTTGGCAGAAATGTCTCATTTCTCCTCTTCCACATCTTTCTTGTATTGTGAGAATAAAATATACGCATCTAACTACAAGCTAAGTCTGTGGCTAGAGCAGCACAGAAGAAACATTAGGGGAAACTTCATCAGCAAAGGCTGAGTCTAGATACAGTGATGAGAGAACTTTCAGTTCAGTTTATCAGAACTTGCAGATAAAATACCCACTGAAAAGCACAGGATGGAGGGCTGCAGCTCTAAGAACAAACACTCCACATGTGGAAATTTGACTCCAAACGTATTCTGGCTGAACACAATAGCAAGGTCAGCCTCCTGTTACTTTTAGATATACTTCAAAATCTCTCAGTTGTGTGTTTGTGTGCTTGCATACTGTACAAATAGCAAATCAGGATGGGAAACATCTCACTCTGTGCAATGCAGTTTGCTTTGCCTGTGGAAAAACTTACAATTTAATCACACTGCCATTCCTATAAATATAACTGTGATTAAAAACTACTGGATTTAGTGAAAGAAGGCTTAACAATGTTTTGGTGTTAATGCAGTGAGGTATGATGTGATGTTACTGCATCTCCTCTCGGACTCCCTGTGCAGACATTTCTAACTCTAAAGGGGGAAAAATGCATACCGCAGTTTTTCCCAATGCTTCCTGTAGCACTTTGCCATGTACGTGTGTGTGCTACAAAGCCCTATATTAGATTATATGATGTGCTGTTAATAAATGACCCCAGAGTATGGAAGTGGAAAAACATAATTATTTAATACATATTACTACAAAATGTGGAAGCCGGAAGTAAGTTAAATTGCAGATCTTAGGACATGTATTTAGTCTTGAAAATTTGACAAAAAAATAGTTGCTGTCTTTGTTCTGTGTGAGTTCTTTCAACTTCTTCCCTTTTTTTACAGTACCACTATAAAAATGATGCAACATTTGCGCTTAAGAGTGAGCTGTCAAATTCTTGCTAAGCTTTTATCTGATTTTGTCCTCATTACTATTTGTCCTGTATTTTTTTTAATATATAGTTTAAAATACTGAGTGGCAGTACTAGCTGTATCTGTCATTGTGAAGTCATCCTGGCAATATACAAATAGACTATCAACCTGTTAGCATGTATGAATCCATAGTATTAAGTACAGCTGTAGTACTATAGGTGATATGGTGTATCTCCCTTCACCCCTCTGTCCCCTGAAATGTATCACAAATTGGTAGTGAAAGCACAGCTTTCAAAAGAATTCATGATTACAGAAAAATCAATGAGTTGGTACTAAACGGTCTAACTGTGTCTGCTAAAACCTGAGTCATCTTACCCAGATCGATTTAGAATTGCAGTGCGCTCACTTGAAGTGAAAATGTTTGTCTTTATGTCCACAGTAAAAGTTTTCTGGTAACTCTGGGCTTTTGAAATGCACCTGAGGGAAAAGTGCTGGCCATATGCCCAGGAAACTGACACACCTTAAAACTACTGTTTGTACCAGAAACCCATCAGGGTGTGCTGTTGTTTAACCCTCAACAGTCTTAAATTCATCCTTACAGGTAACTCCCAAGTATGGGAGCTCCCAATATTGCTACCCTTGATAACTCCTGTTGTTATGCGCTTACGTGATGACGGGAATTCTAAAATCACTGTGAACTTTTCCTTGAAAGTTTGCAGGTTCTTTTTAACTCCCACCTGAACTCCCAACTGATTTTTCCAGCTTTATCAAGTGAACTTCCAATTTCAGACTGAAATGGCATTCAGTTGCCTCTACAGCACCCTTATGTTACTCCTAAATCAACAGTTTTGAATCCCCTTCAGTTTGCTTATCCCTATACATTTTCAATGAAAGAATGACAAATAGTGAATACTTGCCCAACAGCACTGCACTTATTCACAGAATCATTTAGGTTGGAAAAGACCTTTAAGATCATTGTGCCCAAACATTAACTCTACCAAGTCCACTACTAAACCATGTGCCTAAGCAGCACATCTACACGACTTTTAAACATATCCAGGGATGGTGATTGAACCACTTCCCTGGGCTTCCTTCCAGTGCTTGATAACCCTCTTGGTGAATTTTTTCCTAATATCCAACCTACACCTTCCCTGGCACACCTTAAGGCCATTTTCTCTTGCTTGTTGCCTGGGAGACCACAGAATCACAGAACCGTTTAGGTTGAAAAAGACTTTTTATTGTAACTCGGAAGCCTGCCTCTTTAGGTGGGCGTCTACAGACGTTCAGATGCCTAAGTGAGGGAGTTTACCTCACGTATTCCGAACACGTCTACTCCCAGCAGGGGTGGGGGGGGAGGCGAGCAGCGCAAATGGCGAAGGTATCAGATGGGTGAGCACATCAAGCCCGTCCTGCCCACAGAGCCAGTACTAGAATGAGCTGAACTGGGGCCGCCGCACCTGACCGCTCGCTACTACCCCGCCCTCCCAACGGCTCTGCAGCTCGGGTGCGCGCGCCCGCCCGCCCCCGCGCGGGCCGTTAACAGCCCGCCGCGCGGCCTTCCCTCCCGCCCTGTCGCCGACTCCTCTCCAGTCCAAAGGCATTCACCGCCGAGCGAGGGAACGCGCAGGGCCGGCGCCAGGCATGCCTAGCCGCTGCCGGAGGAGAGCGCGCACGCGCGGGGGCCGGCGACGGTGCGGGCGGCCCATGGCCGACGACGATGACCGACTACAGCGAGGAGCAGCGCAACGAACTGGAGGCCTTGGAGTCCATCTACCCGGACTCCTTCACGGGTGAGCCGCGGCGGGGACCGCGCCTCGCTTCGCCGCGGCGAGCCGGTGCGAGAGGGCGGGGGGCGGCGGGAGGCCCCCGCAGGCGTCCCCTGTGCCCTCCCTGCCCAGGCAGGCTCCCGGCCCGGGGCTGCGCGGCTCGGAGGCTTCCCGGGTCTCTGCCCTCGGCGGGAAGAGCGAAGCGCTTCACGGCGCCTCTCGGCGAGGAGGTGTCGGTGCGGGACGCGACGGGGGCGATGCCCAGCCCGGCGACGCTCAGCGCCGTGCTCCGGCCACCCGCCGGCTCGAGGGGTGCTCCGCGGAGAAGCCTTCCGAGATGCGCGTCCCAGGGTGGGAACTGGGGAACTGGCGTGTGTGTGGAGCCGTCTCTGGTAACGGCTTCTCCCAGCCGCGGAGCGCAAGGGTGTTTGGGGTGCCTGAAGATGCTGTTTCCTCCCTAAGTGCTTTGCCAGGATCAGCCAAATTCCATTGCAGGTCTGTGGTGAAACAAAGACAAGCTTTGATTCTCAGGTGTGGTATGTTGCATTGCTAAAACTTCCATATGATGCTTATGTCGGTTCGTCAGATTTTCAAAATTTCCAAATTACTATCAAGCAGTTAAGGATATCAGCCATGCTAGCTAACCCAGCATGATTCATGGTACCTGGTATCTGAAGAATTTTAACTGTGAAAAATACTGTGCTTTTTCTCTTTCCTTCCAGCACAGTATCTACTCTGCCTGAGATCCCACCACAAAAAAGTTCTTTAATATGAGGGTGATAGATCAGTGGAATGGGCTGCCCAGAGAGGTGGTAGAGGCCCCATCCCTGGAGTCATTCAAGGTCAAGCTTGATGGGGCTCTGAGCAGCCTGACCTAGGTAGAGATGTCCCTCCTTGTGTAGGGAGATTGGACAAGATGACCTCTAGAGGTCCCTTCCAGCCTAAAGCATTCTGTGATACCTTACTTGGCAGTATCTTCATCACATAGACATTTACCCAGTACACGTGCATTGCTTTGATCTGAAAATCTTTTTAGATCCTCATGGGTTTTATGGTAAAGATACATGAATTGGTTTCTGCTCACTTGAGGATGCTGAATCACTTATTGTAATATACTTTCATATAGCCTTTATTGTCATGGTAAATAATGAATTATCTTTCATTAGTGCCATGTTCATATGTCTAGAATAAGAGAGAGGAAAACAGATTGTTACAGTAGTAGTACATTAGCAATTGGACCAAATTCAATTAATATATAGAGAGAGCTTATGTATTAGATTGGGTATAGGTTATAACAGTCATGCACAGCAGCCCTTCTTTGAGAATATGGTCTGAAATCCACAATTGTACAGTGAGTTCTCTAGTCTGTGAAACTTCAGATCACAGGGCTATAGGCTCTATAGAGCTCTGTAGGCTCTTTAGAGTTCTACAGAACTGCTCATTGGCTATCTTCACACAATTTCATTCTAGTACATTACTTAGGTAGTACGTTCTTGAGGGAAAGCACTGTGTAGTTCTTCTGTTTTAAGCATTTGTCACATTATGCTGTCCTAAATATAGAAATAGGTGCAGATGTACTGTAAAAATAGTTGAGGGTCAAGAGTGCACTGGATACTCAGCACACGCATCTAGTACAATAAAGCAACTTAGTTTTGGGAGCTTTCTGCACACACTCAGTGTGCTAATGTAAGTGTCTTGGTGGTAGGTAGATTTGCACTTTTTGGAAAAGTGAAACTTCCAAAAGAGGAAACTTTCCAAAAGAGAAACTTTTTGGTATTGTTGATGTTATATGATCTCATTCAAAGAGCACTCCTGACAGCATAATATGGAAAATAGCTGTTAATCTAAAAGTATTTATTAATAGCATGAAAAGGCCCTTAACACTGTACGAAGAGCTTTCTTGCTTCATTAGTCGTTGAGAAGTTCAGTTTTAATGACGTGAAGAAGCAGTTGTCTGATTTAACAAATCTCTCTTTTCTTTTTTTTTTTTTTTTTTTTTTTTANTTTTTCTTTGAACAGTATTGTCGGAAAAGCCAACGACTTTCACAATCACTGTGACATCTGAAGCAGGAGAAAATGATGAAAGTAAGTTTATCATGTCTTCTATATAGGAGGAATTTTTGTGTAAGCCTAATTCTATTATCAACAACTAAGTATAGCTACACTTAAGTCCTCGTAGGGGCCTGATCCAGCAGGCATTCCTCAGAAAATCATAGAATGGTTTGGGTTGGAAGAAACCTTAAAGATCATCTAGTTCCAATGGAGTCAAGAGTTCTGGTGTTCTGTCTTTAGTTTACAGAAATGTTGCTCTCTCTCACCGTGGCTACTTTCTGATGTGCTGAGTCTCAAATGCTTTGTAGAATAGCTTAAAAAAGTATGGGTTATCATCCTCCCCATAGTAGCTTACAGCCATGTTGTGAGGTGACTTTTTTCTAGCAACTGTGGGTATACCAGCCATGTGGGAGAGTTGAGTCTGTTTACTGTGAATATGCTGCCCTTAAGGAACAGTTCCAGAGCAGCAGGCTGTGCATCCCAAGTCCCTGTGTATTGGTTGAGTATCAGTGGTTGCCTGGGCTTGTGGTGAGCAAGCCTTGCTCCAAGTGAGCTTGAGAGCTGCTATTTTGAGTTATTGTATCAGAAGGAAGAAACTGCTGCCATCTCCTTCAGTTTTAAAGGAGCGAGCCCTGCTTGCAGCAGGTGTCTGTGTTGCAGAGACTGCTGGGCTACCAGAACTACGAGTCTGGAACTGAAGGAAGTTTCCCTGGTATTCTGGCAGGAAGTGTGAAAAGAACTTTATTCTCTTTTGCTTTGTTTCCATGTTATCCTAGCTATGAGTGGCCTCAGGTTGCATGTGTTCTCCTTAGTTCTCTGCTTATTAACTTATACTGGATGTTGTGTCCTTGTATGATTTATGGGGAGCTCTGGTACCCAACACAGTGGTTGATCCTCCAGCCAGGCACACAGAATTTAAAGCATTAATATGCTGGGATTCTCTCTGGACTTTTCATTAGAACTATTCCTCATTTTCTCCAGCCTTAAGTGAAATGTGAGGGAAAAGAGATTACTGCTCTAGTACCCACCATAGCACAGAAAGTTTTCTAAAGACCTTTCAGACATTAATAGCCTGTAATATAATATAATTTGGGGGTTGGGATAGGTGATATTTTGAGGTCCCTTCCAACCTTTAACATTCTGTGATTCTGTAATAGTTTATGTAAGGATAAACTTCATCTTAATTTCTCAGAACTCTTGCATTATATTTAAACTGTTCATATAGTTTAACATCTATGTAAGATGACTTCCTTTAAAATAATAATATTGTATATTTTAAAATCTTTAGGTTGCTGATGCAGTAGAAAAATAGACAATTAAAGTTATAGTTATTGTTATCATCATAAGAATATATGTTTTTTATCTTGTAGCTGTCCAAACAACTCTTAAATTTACCTATAGAGAAAAATATCCTGATGAAACTCCACTTTATGAAATTGTCTCACAGGAGAATCTTGACGATAATGATGTCATGGACATAATAAAACTACTAGAACAACAGGTGAGGAAAACGGAATATCTCAATTCAGCTTGGTATCACTTCACACTTTAGCCAGGATTTCTCTCTCAAATCAGTTGTTTTTAGAGGTACTTGCTACTGATTTCAGTCCTGTTCCATACTGTAGGAACCGCCTTGGAGGTTTGAGTTTGTTAAATGACATTATTGAGGTAAATTATGTTACTGAAGTAAAATATAGGGCTAATTCAGTGTGCAGGGGTACAGTAATGAAATAAAAGTACTCTAGGGCTTCCCCTCTTTTTTCAGTTCTAGCTTAAGGTGAATTTGTTTGATTGTATGTATAGTATTTGTGGAAATAAGCCACTTTTATTGGAAAGATTAACAAATGTTACATTGATTCTTGATTCATTTTAATAATATAACTATTGGGCTGAGGGGATCTCTTCAACCTTTGGGATCAGTAAGAATGCATTGTGAAGGAGAGGGAAGGAAACACTTCTTTGGTTTCAGGAATTCCTGACAAGTCCTCCTTTCCTTAAAATTGCTGTAATATGTTCAGTAGGCTTTTGTTCTTTACAATTTTTTTCGTATAACATTTCTTCCATCAGCTGGTGTTTTTTGGTTTTCCTCAGAAACTGTCACACTTCAAAGGGACATGTAATGGGATTAAGGAATAAGCTGTTTCAGGAGAGGAAAAGTTCTGAGTGACTGTTGTCTCTTATGATTTTTGATTTTCAAATCTTGGAGTTGTATTCCTACTCTAGGTTTTGGTTTATTCATTAAAAAGCCTTCCAGATGTCTGTAATATGTTGATAACCTAAACATGGGTGTTCATCATTGGTGTTTTGCTGTGCATCTGTTTGGGGGAAACTTTGACTAGATTAACTGGCCAACTGACTCGAATTTTTAGAGCAAGCTTTTGAGACTGTTGCAGAGTTCTGCCTCAGCTCTGTTATCTGCATTTGCACAGCACACTGCTTTCCCAACATACTTAGGTATTCAGCTGCTGAAGATTTGAGATTGTTCTTCTGTTTGAAGTTGCCTTTGTGTTGTAGGCAGAAGAAAATTTAGGAATGGTCATGATCTTCACTCTAGTCTCAGCAGTACAGGAGAAATTAAATGAAATAGTTGATCAAATAAAAACAAGGAGAGAAGAAGAAAAGAAACAGAAAGAAAGAGAAGCAGAAGAAGAGGAGAAAGTATGTAAAATAAAGTTTTCAAGTAAAAATTTCTTGCTTTTTTTAAATGCTTGGGTTTGATGCAGAAGTTCTTGGTTGCAGTGGGAGAGGAACATCTATCCCAAATTTGACGTAATTAAAACTTAAGGATTAGCAGATTCTCTAGTACACTTACTTTTTTAAAAATTTTATTTTATTTCTCCTCTTCCCCCTTCCATGTTCTAAAGTAGCCTTTTCAGGGATGTGTTGCATGTTCATAATCCCTTCTAGTATTACTTCCTAAGGCAGAGGCAGGGATTTGTCTCAGATGAAGTCAAAGTTGCTGTAGCCAGTGTTTCGCTTGGGAAAGCAAAAGGGAATGAGGAGCAAAAAAGGCTAGAATATGGCATGCTGCACATAGGCTACACAGTCTGAGGAAATCTCTTCCTTGGTAGACTGAGTGGGTAGGGTGGAAGCAGTGGGACCAGTCTTCAAGACTGGTTTGTCCTCCTTGCACGTGCCTTTCTACCAACCCCTGTGGAATAGTTTTTTTTCATTTGTAGAATGTGCTGTGATAAATTCAACTACTGAGTATTCACTTTCTTCCTCAGAAATAGCTAGATGGTGATGGGACTTGGAAGGTTGAGTATTTCTGAAAATGGCACAAAAATAGCTGACAAAAGAATCCTTTTTTCTGTCTCAGAAAGGTTAATGTATTTTAATAGAAAATATTTCAATGTGGATTGCACTTAAGAGTTGCTAAGAAGTGCTGCCTACTTATGGATAACCCATATTAGTGATGTGCTGCAAACTATTGCACTGTAGGCCCAAAAGTAGTACACGGGGTTTTTCCATAAGAATTTCTACCGCAGTACAGCTCTCTGAAGGGGGAGTCCCATGACAAAAACCCAGCAAGAATGTGTTCTTTGTGTCTTCTCAGGGTAGGATTAATTTCTCAGAATAATTAACAGCAAGAAGTGCTTCTGGAATGTTGTAATTTAACAAATTAAGAGAATGCTCACCTTCACTCGTTTTGCAAGTTGTGTTTGCAGCCTTGTTTTCTGTTCTTTCAGCAACGTTTTCATGGCACTCCTGTTACCATTGAGAATTTCCTAAATTGGAAAGCGAAGTTTGATGCAGAACTCCTAGAAATAAAAAGGAAAAAAATGAAAGAAGAAGAACAAGCAGGCAAAAACAAATTAAGCGGTATGACATAAAGCTGGTCTTGAAGTTTTCTCAATGTTACCAGACTATAATGACAAGCTTAAAAGTAACTTTTACACTGGAAGATGAGGGTAGTAAATAAACTCTTAATGCAGTATTTGATTATTGTCCTCCATGCAGCATGAAGCCTTTCTGAGTGCTGATTTTGGGCTGATTTGGGGCTGGATGGAAAGCTAATGGGTTCAGAATTTCTTCTGAAGTCAGTAAGGTTCCCAAACTGTGTGTTTAAGCTTCTTTGTTTTGTGCAGACAGCACACCGCTTGGAGCTGCTACTGACAAGCGGTGCTCTGGCAGAAGTAGTTGGGGCTTGTGGAGCAACAGAATGAATCTCTGTCAGACAGTTTATTGATTTGGCCTTTATCCCACTGGATTGTGCACTGACTTGGGATTATTCAAGAGTGTGTAGGAGGTTGGGATGCTCTTGCTGGACTGAAGCAACACAGAGGCTGGCTGCTTCACATGACAAGCTTACAATCACTTGTGAGAATGGCTCTGATATCTGGGGGAAGAACTTGTCATAGCAGTGACTTCAGGATCTGTTTTGCAAATCACAATTTGTCCAGCAAAAAGCAAACTGTATCCAGTGGGCAAAATGTGGAGGAAATTACTTTTCTTATGAGAACCTGTAGGTAGGAATTGAATCTTGGGCATCCTCCTCCACACTCTCCACAGCTTAGCTTTGGCCTGGTGCTTCCATGATTCCAGATCTACTTTTTAACTTGATTACCTGAAAAAAAATGACTGATGTGATCATACTGCATCACTGTTATCTTTTCTTCTCCCTTCTGAAGGCTTTTGAAACTTCTGGCTAGTTTTGATGAAATTTGACAGAGATGGAAATTTTAGTGGTAGTAAGTTTCATGAAAAAGCTGTGCCTTGCAGGAGATGTGCTTGATTTCTCTCTGGAGGGAATGCATTTGGGAATCTCCAAAGATGCCCTAGCAGAAATCAGACTTCTAGCTTTCTTGTTCTTAAAATTGTCAGCATGCTGTGTCTATTTCCCTCTATACAAGTCTAGTTTATAGAGGCTCCCCTTTACAAAACTAAAACCAGGATTATTCTCACGTCACAAGTGTAACCCCAGTAGAAGTAAAAGGTGTCTTAAATGTTTTACTGTGAACACCAAACGGTTTTGTTGGTGGAAGCTTGCGTAAGCAATGCAAATATAGGTGGAAGATGGGATAGTTTATGTGGAAAGAAGGAGTCCTGAGCTTTTCTTCCGTTACCTCCCAATTAGAAGGGCTTCACTTTGCCTTGCATTTTTGTTTTCTTCAGGGATGTATGTGTGTGTAGGAGTTGGTGATTTCTGTGTTGATCCAAGCTGCTTTTCAAATGGGGAGGATATAGGGAAAAAGATGGAGGAGGCACCTAATTTCCTTTCCAGTTCCCACAGAGGACTTCTTGTGGGATGCAAGAAATGCAAGGACTAAAGCAGGAAAGAGTGAGCAAAGGCTGTGGGGCAGTACAGTGTAAGTTTTCCCACCCTCAGTAACATTAAAGTTACTATAAGAAACAGTGACCCGTTTCACATGTAAGAGCAGGAAGTCTGTTGGTGCGGAAGAATACTGGGTGAATAGTCAAAAAATCAAACTGGGGAGCTTACAGAAATGAGCAGCTTAAAAAAAAAAAAAGAAACAAAAAAACCTGCTCAAATTGGTTTATTTGAAAAGCCTAAAATATATGTGCTATTGTTGCCTTAGTTGGTAGTTATTTCAGAATCCTACTTACATATTTTTTATTTTATTTCTAGGTAAACAGCTGTTTGAAATGGATCACAACCTTGACACCTCTGACATCCAGTTCTTGGAGGAAGGTAAATTTCTGTTTGTTTTCACAACTGAAAGACAGTGGCTTAAAATAGATCAAAATCCCTAAGCAAAGTCTGTACTATATTTCTGACTTAAATCTTACCTCAGCATCACTTTTATGTCAGAAGAACTTTCTACAAAGTACTGTTTTGCAGACTGAAGAAAAGTGATTTTAACTTCTTTCAAAAACAAACAAAACATTTGCAAGATACTAAAGTGTATTTGTTTGCAGTTCTGAGCTTGAGTTGATCTTTTTTGTTGCTTATATTCAAGTGTTTGGACTGGCAGCAAAGCAGAACAAAAACAGAGCAAAAGAACCACAACCAAACCTTGATTTTTCTTTTTTTTTTTTTTTTTCTTTTTTTCCTAATAACCTATCTGCTTACCCCCAGTTTCAAGCACAGACATTGAAGTTCTGTCTCCTCTCTGAACCTCAACACCAATAGTAGACATTTTGCAGGTCAAATTAAATGCTATTTGCCTCTGTGCAACCCAGTTCTTCTTTGCAGTTTTGTGCAGATTTGTCTATTATTTTTCTGAAAGTGTCTGCCCTGGTGGCAGCTGAAAATTTTGTAAGCCTGTGCCCAAAGATGTTAAACTTGGAAAATTTCTTGGAGATAAATCAAATAAATCTACTCACAGGCATAATTTTCTGTACTGCCTTTTAGTACCCTAGTTTAAAAGAGTGATGTTTGAGTTAAGACAGTTCTTCAATGTAGCTGCATTATATACTGGTATTGCAAAACACACGTGCAGAGATCAAGAATTTTTTCTGCGGGTAACAATTTAAAATGAAAAAGAAGTTTTTTTATGAACATCAGTGAGTATAAACCTGAAATGGCAGTAATGGGAGAGTTGAGTTTGTTTTAGTTAGAGGGCATCATTTAGCCTTGTCTTCCTCCAGAATGCCTAAAGCAAAGCTGGGTTGTTGATGGAACATTTGTCTGTCTCAAAGGAGTAACAGATCTCTATATTTAGGCTCCGTGCCCAAGTGACTTGGGATTAACGTATTAACTTCTAATCCTGTTGCGATCAGTGATTAAAAACTGCCGGGTTTATTGCTATTTGCGTTCTATCATAAATGCAACAGGTTGCTAACTGCAATTTGTAGCATGTAAGAAGTATTACTAATTTTCACAGCTTAAACAGAATAATGGCATTTTTCAGATGGAAGTGGTTCTAAAGGTCTCTTTCAAACACACTGTAAGAGCAGAGCCTTGTTGAGTGACCACCTGGTGTCGCTGTTGATGCATGCAAATAAAATCACAGTAGTGAGTTTTATGCTTAGGTGGTCATCATCTCTTTCAGAAGAAATGTGAAGGCATGCAAAGCTTCATCTTGATTTTAAAATCGAACTCTGAAAGCAAATGTATGTATATAGGCATATAAATGGTGTGCAAGGGTCTTTTTATAAACCTTATGTGTTTTCTGTAGTTGTAACTATTCCAACTGTGAGATCCTGAGCTCCTACTTTGACAGTGCCTGGGAGAAAGGATCTCTGCTTCTGAGAACTACCAAATGTTTGTTCTTCCAGTGGGTTCTGAGGTCCTGTGTGATGCTTCTCTTGACTTGGTTTTGGTATGAGGGGAAAAAAGCTCCACTTTAGTGGAGAAAAGATAAAATATGATGTTTCTTTTTCCATATCTATTTGATATATTAAAAGCCAAGTAAGTTAACAGCTACCTACATTGAAGAATGAATGTGAAACAGTGTTGTGTATTTTTTTTAGGTGTTGTTTTCCTACTTGCATGAAAATAAATTATTTTTCTGTTCTTTGCAGCTGGAAATAGTGTGGAGGTTGATGAATCTTTATTTCAAGAAATGGATGATTTAGAGTTGGAGGATGAAGAGGATGACCCTGACTACAACCCTGTTAATTTAGATAGTGATTAGACTTTTTTGAACTCGCTCTGACATCAGTATGGACATATGTAAGGAGAGATGGGCAGACAGGAAAGCCACAGTATCTGTGGTTTTAGTCATGTGTATTGGTTTTTTTTTTTTCTTTTTTTCCAAAGAGAAAAAACCAAAATATTTTAAATCCAGGAGAATGGTCTTCTGATGACTGTCATCATAAATAAATTTACTTCAGTATTTCAGATGAAATAATTGAGGAATATTGATCTGTCTGAAAACGCTATTCTATTTTTTCCTTCCCACTTCTGTAATTGTCCTTTGAAGAGATGTGACAACAAGCAAGATGGAAAGATGTTATAGCAAGTGCTAAACACACCTGCATCTGAAGGCAGAGCAGCTGTTCTGCTACCTTCCACCTGGGACATACACGGGCAGCTTTGGTGAATAAAAGGGATCAGATACTATGCAGTTATTATTTTTATTTTTTATTTTCTTCTGTGGAGTTTTGTAACACTTCAGGTCAATTCTGGTACCCCAACTGATCAGCTTTAGATATGCAGTACTAGTTACCTTTTAATAAGGCATAGCTTTATTAAACTTTAATGGAAACTATTTCCATACTACTATGGGAAGATCTTTCACTGTAGTTGAGGACAGTAGTTTCAAACTGACTAGTTCAAGTCTGCAGGAGAAGAATCTGAATGAGATCAAGTCCTCTTAAAAAGTTTGATTTTTTTTTTCAGAATGGGGTAGAGTTTGGGGGTTTTTTTGAACTTGTGTATCAATGAACTTCCATGGAAGAAAAACCAACAAACCACCCTAGGAAAATTAGTTTACTTTTGGCAACAGACTATATTGAAATGCTATCAGTGGAACACAGATTATGGTATTGAGATTTATAGAGTGCTTATAGGTTTGAATGTAATGGGTGCTGTGTTAGAAGCACCTTGTGGGCGGCCTCTGAGGGTTAGCACAATGTACAGTAAAGCTGCACTTCAACTTGTGGGTGTTAACCATCCTGTAGAGTTGCTTATGGAGCTGAGCTAACAGCTCAATGTTAGACTTCTCCCTTCCCACCACCAAAAAAACCCGGAACACTGCAAGAACAGTGGACTTCAAACATGCTTTATTTGAGACTGCGTCAGTAGAAAGATGATGGTATGGATGAAGGTTTCAAAAGACAGCTCTCCAAATAGAGGACCGTCAGGCACCTCAATGATTAAACATCATGTGCTGAATTTTAAAATACTGTTAGTAGACTGCCTTAACTGTGCCAGCTTCAACCTTTGAAGAGTGTTGCACTAAAGTGTCACAGTGATTAGAGGAATAATAAATTTATGAACGTTAATAGTTGGAAATTGCATATTCAAAATGAGAAATTTAATTCTGTGAATAATTTAATGGTGTATAAGATTATCTGCTCATACTGCTTGAGAGCATCTGTTTGGGATGATCTCCTTTAACATATTTCAGTAGTCTTGTCTTTTTTTATTCAAGATGAATGAGTTTCTAGTAGGTAGAAATAAATGTTCAAGTACCCTGTAAATACTTTTATAAATTAACCATGTGCCTTTGTTCCTACTGTCCTCTATTTGATCTTTTTAAATTTTGGCTACTGAGAACTCTAGACGAGCATCTAGGTTTCAATGATAATGTTGTATGTTTCAAAGCAATAAGCAGGATCTGTATTCCGGCAGAGTTACCAAATATATTAAAAAAATTGTGAGCTAATGTGATATTAAATCTGACTTTTCCAAAGATATGGTTGGATCAAAAGCTTCATAGGGACTACATCCAGCTTCTGTGTAATTGCTGGGATGCTTTAAAATGCTCTTCAGCACTCGATTTACTTCTGGTATTTCTCAATTCAGCTACATAAATAACATTTAATTCTTAAGACTGCTTTCCATTTTCAGCTATGTATATTTAAAACTAGCATTTTTTTCATAAAAGGACTGAATCCAAGTCTGAATTCAAATCTGGATTGAATCCAAGAATGCTGTGTAGTCTGTGCAAAATGTCATAGAACATAGAATATCTCGAGTTGGAAGGGACCCATGAGGATCACCATGTGTTAATCTGAGAAATTTTCCAAGTGGGTCACTAATAAGAATTATCTACTTATGAAAAAAAGGTTTCTCATTAATGGTATTTCTAGATTAATGAGATTTTTCTAGTCTGTTTTCACACTGACATATTTATTGGTTTTCATGCAGAGGATATATAGTTTAAAATGTTAAAACAACGTCAGACAAGTTGACATGTGAAAATGTTTTCACTGTTACATCTTATATTTCAAAGCAGAGGAAATAAGGGTTGAAGTAACAAAAAATTGTGTAAAAGTCTGTTCCTCCAAGTCTTTGGAACAAGTTTCAGTGACTAATCTGAACTTCAGATTTTTGCTGTGTTGGTGATTAACATCTGTGAAATAAAAGGGAATTTGACTGGGAGTAAGTTTGGCTATGTTTGTGTGTTTCTTTGCTGAAGTGAACTGAGATAAGAGGGGTTTGGTGAAAGATGTTTAGCTGAGGTATTTGAAGTTTACTTATACACTTTGAATTAGATTGGAGTCTAATTCCTATTAATCTAGTAAAATTCCATTGATAAATTTTGATGGAATTTTAGTAATTCAGAATCGTGGTGCTGACAAATTTGCTTGTATCTTGCTTTTAACCCTCTGGGTCCAAAGCATGGACTGCAGTGCACGTAGGGAGATTATTACAAGTTGCACCACTGCACTATGACCAGAGATAATTTAGGTTTGATCATGCTGAACTTTTGTAATAATTGCTGCCTGAGCTCTATTAAAATGTGGAGGATGGTGCCCACCACATGAAGATGCTGTAGGAGTACAGTCTTGGGCATGCTGCAAAGCCTAAGCTTTTGCATCCAAATTATGATTGCATTATGATCTGCTTTAAAGCAAACAAAACCCAAGGGTGATATACTTTTTTTTTTTTTTTTTCCCCTTCCTTGTCTTCCTATTTTGGCCAAAAATGGGGAACTTGTGGTGCATTTTCTGCGGGGAAAATCAGCTTCAGTTTTTCTCCTAGAACACTTAAAACCATCAGGCTACTTCCAGTTTTTAAGCTGTGTGGTTGCTGAAGTAAGTTCAAAGCTTGTTGGGCCAGACAGAGTCTGTGCCTGGATCCAAGATGCTGATACCCTAGATCCTGAGAGAAGGAGCTGCCATGCGAATGCTTTCTTGTGTTGCAGAATCTGACAGGGCCTGAAATATTACTACTACTTCAGTGCCTTGCAACTTGGTTTTGACTAGGAGGGAGAGAGTAGAGTCTTCTCAGGTTCAATTCTATGACATAACTGCATTTATTGCCATGAACTGGATTTTACTTTCTGCGCTATTTGCTCATGAGATCCACAACTGATAGAATGAGCTGATAACGATACCTTTGGTCTGCAGCGTACGGTGCAGTGTGAGGTTTATGTGGCCTTTATTACCATGCTGGGACTTCCTGTCACTGGAAAGAGAGTAAAGATCAAGGTCCTGCTTGTAATCAGGAGTTTTGTTTGTACTTGGGGCTAACTTGGCAGAAGACCTGCATTAGGCTTCTGACGCTGAGCTAGTTTTACTTTTTCTGTGGCCAGGGTAAATATGTACAGGTGGAAAAAGGCACTCACTGGTCCCCTTGCGCGAAGATCAAACTCAGAGGTCAGGGCATCCAGCGGTTATGTATGTCACAGAGGAAAGAGGGATTTAATGTATTTTCTTGGTATGGGGGATGCAAAATTCCCAAAGGAAAGATGATCTGGCTGTGCAGTTGGAGGACACGGAAAAATTCTTGTAGGATAAGTACATGAGGTCACCTTTGCCTAATAGATTCAGGTAGCTATGCAGTACCTAAAGTAATTCTGTCAGGAAAAAGCTGGTAAAATATTTTTTGAATTCTTGGCAGAAAAAAATCTTGAGATGTGTCTGTGTACTTACCTTCTCAGGGGTAGCCTATAGGCAAGCCACTGCATGGACCTGAATAATGAACAGGTTAAACCATGACAGTGGGACAGTGACTATATGAGGAAGGATGTAGTCATAGATAGCTGGTAGTTTTTTACATCAGCAGCTCTAGCAGATCATCAAGTATGATAGAGTGGATGTTCATTTAAAAACTGCTATGACTGGCTTGTGTTATTTCTCGATATTTCAAGTAGCAAATTGTCAGACATGACCTGGAGAACCATAACAGACAATGCAATGAAGTGTTTCAATCAATAGGCAACACCAGAGAGTGCAACATAAGGGCCACTTTAATAGCAAATGGTTGAGTATCGGAGGTCACTAAGGAAATAGGAACTCAAACATGTCAAAGCATAACTATACCAGAGCTGGTCACTCCTACTTCCAGCCGGGACATTGAAAGTTCTACCAAAAGAAGCCTCACAAAAGGCACAAGTCAAAGATTTTCAGGAAGTTTTTAGCAACACCCATCTATTCTCATTTGATTGTCTGCAATTCTGGTGTTATTAAAGCTCATGAAAGAAAAAGCAAACATAGAGAAAGGGAGTCAGTTTACTGATAAAATTAATTAAAATACCTTGTAAAATTGAAAGCAGGAAACTGGTGGAATTTAATAGCTTCCTCAGACAACTCACATTTTGCATCGTTACCCTTTATATATATAATAGCTGAAAATTGATGTATTTTCATCTTCCGGAACTTCAGATACGTCCATTCAGTATGAATACCAAAGGATGATGAAACTCAAAACCCGCCTACACTTCATCATTAATATCCCAGATGAATTTGATGGGCAGGGTCTTCATTCTCTCTTCAAGAACTTTGTCAAACCTTTCACTCTGTGCCACTGTCATGATGTTTTTCCAGTCTCCAACAGTGCCTGAGGAAAGAGGCAGCAAAGGGAGGTGAGAGGCAGAATGTGTGCCTCTCTGAAGCCTGCAAACAGTGAGTGCTAGTCTTGGAAAGCAATTCCTGGCTTTCTCAGCATCTCCCTGTTGCTGGCCTGCTGAGTGAGACTCCGTGTGCTCTTCTGAGGACGTGCTTCCAAATCTAGGTGCTGTGAATTAAACACAGCATAGACCTATAATCCTGACTCCTCATAAAATTAACCAACTCATTTGATCTGGTGTTTTACTGACTCCTTTGAGATCAAAGAGGGAATTATTAAAAGCAATGTCTCTCATTTTTCTCTTAGTGCACCACCCTCTTTAATCCATGGAGATCTCCTCCTATACTGAGTGTTAGGACACTTTAGCAATGCCCAGGAGCCCAGGGGTGCCGTGTATGGACTCAGAGAGTAGTTGGTTGAGAGGGTCTATGCTCACACAATTAAGGTGACTCTTGCCTTGAAAAGTAGGAAATGATAAGAATATTCTCTTACCCCTGGCTCACTCCAAGCCTTAAATCCTTTCCTATATCTGACAGGTCTGTTAACAACTTGGGTTACAATCAGTAAAACATTACCTTTTTATTATCCTTAGGAAAATATGGTAAAATCACTGATGTCACAGCAATAAAACTGCATTTATAAATTTAATTTGCTGCTAACCTGAACTCTACCTCTGAAAATGGGGCACCAGAAACCCTTGGTTCATCTCACATCAAGGAGTGTGGGGTTAAATAGTTGTTACATTGCGCTGCTTGCACTTTACCTTTTCGTAGAAAAGTGCCCTTGTCTTTTGCTACAATGTCATCTGGCAGGTTCTCATAGTTTGCCCTGGGATCCTTTCTCATGTTCTCAAACGTAGCCTGTCTCACAACACTGTCCACATCCTCTTCGCTCAGCTTCCTGCCAAGGAAGTTGCAGATCTTCAGCACAGCACTTCTGAGATCCTGCAATAATGTTACTTTGAAGAATCTTGATGACGCAAAGAATTAAATACATACAGTAGTAGAGTACAGGATAGTAAATGACATACATTTGGGTGCCAAACTGACCATCATTTTTATGTGAGCATAGTCTTACTTGCATCAGTTGAATACTGGAGAGCAGTGATGCTGTAGCTCACTGCAGCAGCATGACCTTGGAGATGGGGAATTCTGTGTTCTGCTCCTCAGGCTGCATCTCACATTCAATGCTCTGGCAAAGTCACCCCTGAAATTGTGCCTGCCACTGTGAAGGCAATTCAACTCATGGGGGTTTTGTCAGTCCTAGCAAGGGATTTGACCCGAGCAACCCCAGGCTCCAAAGGCTGAGGGACCAGTGCAGTGACATGTGACGTGGACCACTCTGCTGTGTCTGGGGTGCTCCAAGTCTTGCTTGTGGGGAGAAGGGCAGCCAACTTGGAGAAATGAGAAGTCACACAAAGGTATGGGCAGCCACCAAATAGGAAACTTCTGGTCAGCAATTTGAGAGCTCCTCCAGTACTTTACAGCCCGCCTCTTGGGCACTTCTTTCCTTTAGTGGAACTGTTCTTAAGAGCACAACATTCCTGTTGAAGATACTGTCAAAAGTCATGTTCTCTACTATTTCAGAAAGGGATTTTGGGGTAACAGTGAATATAACTTCTGTCATATTGGAAAATGTTTTAACTAATAATTTTCTAGTAATTGATAAGACCTTGAATCAATGAGACAAATGACTCCATCTTCTCAGAAGTCTCAGTTTGAATCTACTGCTCAATGGATAAAGCACTTTTCAGTATAAAGCCATTATAAAAAGCTGTCTGAAAAAGCACTCAAGATAGGAACAGACTATCATGAATACAGTGATACTAATTGACCTCACCTTTTTCATTTCTTCATAGGTAAGAAAGAGTATATTGAAATCTTCTGCATGACTGTACCAGCCTGCAACATGATCCATCCACGAACTGGCAAGTACTTAGAGAGGGAAATCATTAAGACAAAAATAAAGTGAAATACAATTAACAACTAGCAGTAAAATGGTAACTTTATCATAGAATCATAGAATGGCTTGGGGTGGAAAGGACCTTAGAGATCATCTAGTTCCAACCCCCATGCCATGGCAGGGACACCTCCCACTAGACCAGGTTGCTCTAAGCCCCATCCAACCTGGCCTTGAACACTTCCAGTGATGGAGCATTGACAACTTCCCTGGGCAACCTATTCCAGTGTTTCACTACCTTCATAGTAAAGGACTTCTTTCCAATTTCTAATCTAAATCTACCCTCTTCCAGTTTAAAGCCATTACCCCTCATCCTATCACTACAAGCCCTTGTAAAATGTCTCTCCCCAGCTTTCTTGTAGGGCCCCTTCAGATACTGGAAGGTTGTAACCATATCTCCCCAGAGCCTTCTGTTCTCCAGGCTGAACAACTCCAACTCTCTCAGCCTGTCCTTGTAGGAGAGGTGTTCCAGCCCTATCAGTCATTTAGGTCTCTGAAAGGGTTTTTCTAAAAAATTATTTTTGATAATTTGAGGGATGCATGCTCAAAGTCTTTGTGAGAATTCTCCAAGATAATGTGGCAAATCCTTTTCTGTTTCTAGTAATCTGAACTAATACTGGCAGAAGCAAAAAACTACTTCTCTATCTTTGCTGTACAGTGCCTACTCTTATAGGTTCAGCTCTACTAACTGAGTGCAGAAAGTGTTACAGATTTTCAGTCATAATGGTTATATCCTGAATCATTATCCAATTCAAATAAAATAAACAGCTTGCATGTTGTTGGGGAGCAGTAAAACCTTGACTATGCTACTCCTTTGGATCAGGTTTCATCAGAAACGGGTGTCAAGCTCAGGCAGCCTCTGCAGCTTTGGATTCAGGTGACAGCATATCTGAGAATTCTTGTAATTTCTCTTTATTGATATAATAAATCTCTATTCAATTTGAGGTCATGAAATAGGATTTGGGCCCCTTAGTAAAAAAGATATCCTACCTTTGCCAGTTAAAAATCTCTCCATAAAAAGGTTAAAATCTGGTATTTCCTCTAGTGTGGACATGTATTTGGAGAAGTGGTAGTAAGAAACCATAACATCCTTAGGGTTCCTGGTAACATAGATAATCTGCAAAACAGTAAAAAGACTAGTCTCAGAGATATTGAAGGACTCCATTACCCCGACCATCAGTGCATTTTTTCATACAAGGCCCACTAAGCATGTGTGAAAACAGTTTGAAGGTGGCAATGACATCAGGTAAATTATGGATAACATAGCACTGCAAATTTGTTTATAGGTAGTGGTATTTCTGTAGTTGCAGCTACTCAGTGCCTGTGGCTAACTCTCCTCACAGGATCAGTGTTACAGTAATAGTGTTTAATTGTGCAAGGCAGTCAGGTTACAGTAACAACACTGGAAAATCATTAGGTTGATTCAGCTTCACATTTCTGCATATTGTCACGATGAGATGAAGAAGGACTTCTTGTAAATCCCAGCTTTGGTAGTGTTGACAGCATCAGTGCTCTGTGACTGCAGCTCCTGGCTTGTGGTGCTGGTGCCAGAGGCAGCCTGCAGGCAGATTTTCAATGGCATGTAAGAGGGAACCCTGGCATGTCAAAAGAAGGAGCTGCTATCAGCAAGGGTTATTTTGGCTCCCGCTTACTCCTGACCACGTGAGAGTTGCTGCCTCGGGTGCAGACTGGACACCGCCAGTCAGATGGGCAGCCTTCTATATCTCAACTGGCAGCATGTGTCAGCTTCTACTAAGTTTCTGCTTGTTAACACTTAGTGTCTAATTAGGGAGAGAAAATAAAGCCTGGCATGTTGCCTTTATGAAATTACAAATGTTTGTGGGGAGAGACAGAAGAATCATGCTCTCGGACTACATTTCTAGTGGGGTAAAATGAGTTTTGATTCCTACTTAATTGAAAATCTATCTGATTATCTTTAGCAAAACCAAACCAATTATTTCCAAAGTATGTAAAATAAGGATTCCCTAACACATTGCAGGAAAATTCAACAAACACCTGGCTCAAAAGTTCTGACCTGAAATCACAGAAAAAGTTATTCTATGGTTCAATACAAAATACAAACAACTTGAGTGACCTATTCAAGCAGAAGTGGAAAAGATCCCCACCATAAACACTACGTTTACAACAATTTCTGTATTTTCTTATGTGCACACTATGTGTGATTTCTGGTCAATTTTCTAAGTCTTTCTTGGGCACCGTTTAGATTTCAAATGTTCTGCATGTGAACTTTCTCTTTCAAACTTCACTGGTACGGTGAGGAAAATGGTGAGCACATTGCAGTTTCCTGCTATCCCTGCATCTGTGGAGAAGGTAAGAGAAGCACTAAGAGGTTGCCTCCATAAACCCTGTGGGCAGAGCTCTACCACAGCACTCTGCTCACTCAGCCATGGGAAGCCATACATATATCAGAACCAAGGATGGAAGGGATAGAAGCCTTTGGGACCACTGTAAGAAAGACTAGCAGAAGTATGATATCCTTTGCCAGGGAGCAAAGTAGCAATTTGCTGTAAGGCAGCTAAGGCAATTCTCGATGTACTCTTACAAGTATACATGCCATATACACCTCCAGATGTGCCCGTATGTCCATGTTCTGTCAGTGAGCCTTAGTGTAGCAGCCTGGTTACACCTATCTCTAAGGAGGCATTTTCCATGGGAGACAGGCCCTGAGCTGTGGCACAGTTCAACATGGAGAGTCCTATTCAGAAACTCACAGCACTGGGGAGAAAGAAAAGGCAGTTCTTACATTTCCTCTATACTGACTATAGTCCCGTCCTACTCATATTTTCAATGTGGGAGACTTTTTTTCAGGTATTTAACTTCACTGGAATTAGTTGTTTTCACACGGGGAAAATCAGTGCAAGCCTTTGACCCTGGCAGATCCTCCTGAGGGACACCACTCATGTCTCTAACAGTGCTGCGGTTGAGAGATCTGGCAAAAGGAAACAGAAGAAATGGGCCTTGGAAGGTTTCTGACCTCCCCACATACAGGAAGCAGGTGATATTTATACCGAGACATGGGGAACTGAAAGAGGAAAAAGGTAGGATTTGGACTAACTCACTGAGGCAAATTGGCATTATTAGTTTTAAGGAAATTGTAAAAAACCCATCACTTACAGATGCTCTTTTGTTTCTCAGGTCTCTTGGAACTAAGTAGTAAGGTAGGTGCGTGGCAAAAACACGAGGCAAAGGAAGATCTGCATAATCCTTATTGGTTGTCTTGTATTCCAGCCATGGGATTCTTTCCATGGTCTCTACATTTTCTGTTCCATTACGGTGGCCTTCATGAATTATTAAGCTCAAAATGTTCTGAGTCCACACAGTTCCTGAGAAGGAAACCTTTTTATTTGAACATTGCTTGATTTTTTTTTTTAATTAAAGAGAGAGTATTGTCATAAACAGAGCCTCTGCACAGCTGTAATGAGTTTCACTTTGTGAATATAAATACAACATCACATACTGAAGAAGGAAAACATTGTCTTGGTGACTGCTAAGTGCAGAATGGAAGCATATTTTTGTTTTGTCCCTGCACAAAAGCCATGGCCAGTAACTAAACCTTCAGTTCCTTCACCCAGTATACTCAACTTCCACACAAATTATGTCTGACCTCACCCTCTTGTGGTAACATGAATTGATGCATCTCTGGGGGCCATGCATCTAAAAGTATCTCGTACTGGGTGGATCTGGTAAAGACCTTTGCTTCCAGTACTCCCATAAAGTGCTGTGAGAACTCACGAAACAAACAGCTGATAACATCATGATTGTAAAGCACAAATGAGCCCCACAAAGGAAACATTTGTGGGAAGAGGCTTTCTAAACTTCCTTGGGGAAGATCTGACTCCTGGGTCACAGCTGCTGGCATGGATGACCTAAAGAGGCAGGGTCCTAAAGGTGGCTGACTGCTGTGCCAGTAATTGTTCATGTGCTAGCTGGTAATGATGGGAGGCAAATCCTGAATGATAAGTCCACTTGGGCAATGAGCAGAACTGTTTAACTTCAGGTCCTCTGGCCAGTAAAGATGGACACTTGAGAGAATTCAAACCAATGCAGAAGAGCTTTGAGTTATTGCTGTAGGTTACTCTGAACAAGCATAGAGAAAGGAAGGCATTTGGGGCTGAAGCCTGTATAAGAAGAGCAATACCCAGTGATTTCACAGCTATGTTGACTGTCTTGCTCTGCTTGGCATAATCAATCTGGACAATTTTTCTGCGCAGTAGTAGAGATTCAACAGAGGGTTTGGAGGGTAGCTTAGATTCATAACTGGTGAGGAAGAAAGAATAGTAGGCAGGATAGAGAAAAAGGTGTGAATGAGAGAGAGATGACATTCTGTGCAATTTCTAACTCAAAATCATCTTCCAACTCCTTCCTGTCCCAGGGTAGCCTATCACTTTGCAGCACAGGTCTCCTATTTCCAAAGATGTGCTCATCTGAGTGCCATAACCCTTAAATATTCTCATCCTCCCTCTCTGCCTTACTTGGACAGGTCGCCCTGGTGCTGTCTGATGATAAGCTAGCACCACCTGAGCTCCCTGTCCCCTCACTCTGTCACCCATGTCCTCTCCACAGCCTTCTCCTATCACATCTACCTTCACCACAACTGCACCTAGTTCTCCCTGCCGCTCATTCTCAGCTTTGCTCAAGAATCTCTTTCTGCCTTGGGTAATTTATTGAATACCTGATGGAAGGGTGAATTCCAGCCATTTGTTCAGTAAGCTGAGGAAATGGGTGTATGGTAACAAAACAGTGGTTATGTTATCTGAAGGCTGTGTCTTGAAGACTGCTGAAGAAGACAAAGGACAATGGCAGAAGTTCCCAAGAGCACAGACAGAAGAGGATAGCAGAGAAAAGAGGTATAGATCATTGACTCACATTTGCTTTGGTCTCCTGTCTGGTTGTAATTTGGATGCGGCAGTCCCCCATATCATTCTAGGTATCTCACAACCATCTTCAACACCCATGCACCCAGCCCTACCAAAATTATATACGTGTTTTCTGAGGCACAGAAAGTCAGTTTGGTCTGTGTGTAGCTTGCTCTGAGTACACCTACAAGACTGAGTCCGAGAATGAGGTAGGCCAATTCGGTTGCACAAGTGCAGGAAGCTTGTGTCTCTCTATTCAGTCCATGGCTAGGCAGGATTTGTAGTTAATACTACACAGCCTATACTCAGAGATGATTCAGGATCTAAAAGCAAAGCTAACAGCCCTGGGTACTTAAGCCATTAGACGGCTGAATAAAGGCAGATTTCCCCCTGTCTTGAGAAACAATTCCATCCTTACCTGATTTTGGGTAAGTAGCTAGAAATATGTCACTATCTTTGATTTCAAAATCCTCCAGGGAAGCTACATAATCAAGTGTAGTATTTACACCAAAATAAAATCCTTTGTATTTGAACACATAATCTTTTGATGGTTCCATTTTTAATCCTTTTTGTCCTTATAGGTGAATGACCTGCAATAAGAAAATATAAAGTTGTATCTTTGTGTTTGGTTGTCATCTCACACAAATCATCAATCAATCAAACAAATGAGTAATTCAAACAAAGAATCCAGTGCTGGTGAATTTTAGCAAAATGCGTTTGTCCCAATTCAATGTCAGGGAAGGTATCCCACAGCATTTCAGTAAAATTCTGGAAACAAGACACTGAAACTTAACTTTCAGATTTTCACAAGAGCATCAGTCAGGATATATTTCTTATGAGAAAAAAAAAAAAAGAAAAAAAAGAAAGGTGTATAGCAACACCCCTTACTCACAAAGAAGTGTATGCTATGTGCATATTAAAATGAATGTAACTGAAGGCAACCTATGTAAAAATAATTTTTCAAGATTCCTCTAGTATCTGAGTGATTGTAGAATTTTCTTTGGGATGTCAATAGCTCTTGAACAGAGCTAGCTTAACTGCTGAAACTGTGTTCAGCATGTCTTATTACAATTTCTGCCTTCTACTTATTCTCTGTCTCATTACTAATGTTTCCCACAGTAAACATAATTTCTGCAAACTAGGATGGGCACACTTCCTGGTTTTATGAGATTGTTGTCTTGTGTCTCGTTAACACCGTTGCCATACATTTGCCAGAAAAAGACATTAATCATTATTGTGGTGACTAGAGAAGAGCAAACACTTGGGGAGATATAGAAAGAGTAACAGAGACAAAAGAGAGGGACTGACTTTTGTAGCTGAGCAAGAGGCAAATGGAGCATCTAGATTTGAAGATTTTGATCTGTATCTCTTCAGCAGTCTTTGAGCTGAATGATACATTCACAGACTTCAGTGAGCTTAACATACTGATCTCTCCCTCCCTGCTCTGTAGATTAACTATTTATTAATACCATTAGACAATGTATAAACCTTGGCAGAAATGACAGAAGCAATTTCACTTCCAGGCATGGCTATCACAAGCATTGTCTTATGTGGGTTAAAATATATTTGGAAAGAGACACTTTCCTATATTGAGTTTTGTCTGGGTTTCTGTCCCCTGCCTTCCCCTTGCATTGCAGCCATGCCCATGCCCTCTTGGACTGCTGCACTTGCCATTGCTTCACCTTTGGGATACCACCATTGCTCCATGGTTAGGGTATCACCCTCATCCAGATTTGTCATATCAGCTGATTGTAAAAGACTTACTGGCCAAGCAATCTGAATTCATGACAACAGGCAGTCCTTGGAAATGAGGCCACCAGTTTCATGTGTTAACATTAGCTTCTCTCCAGTTGGTGCTTTGCCATCCCTTTGTCTTCCTGATCCATGAACCCCCCTGGCTGGACACCTGCTCCCTGCTTTGCCCTGCACCGCCCCATTGCCTTTGTCAAGTAATGTTGCCTTTATTGGGAGCATTGCCCTTGGACCTGTGCAGCTGAGGACATACCCTTGGTTACCTCGGAAAGCACCTGGGGATCTCTGATGGCGTGGCTGCTCAGGCTGGTGGGCAGGGCAGGGGGAGGGGTGCAGTGGTCACTGCCATGACTGAGGACCCATTGCC
The DNA here is from genome assembly GCA_013401335.1 of Brachypteracias leptosomus. Lineage (NCBI taxonomy): Eukaryota > Metazoa > Chordata > Aves > Coraciiformes > Brachypteraciidae > Brachypteracias > Brachypteracias leptosomus. Next base: position 37,362 of record VYZX01003468.1, read on the forward strand.
CACCTTTCCCTGGGCAAACAGGGCCAGTTACCTCCAGCAGCTGCAGGAGGACATGCAGATGTCCCTCAGACATGGCAAAGGCTGTGGCAGGTCCTGATCTAAACAACCCCTTGGGCATACAGTGCTACCAAGTTTTAAGGCAAACACAGGCCTTTGTTTTATGAGATTAATCAAATTTAGTTTCTCCTATTAACACCTGTACTTGGTATCATTAGATAACAAAAAAACCCTTTGCTCTGGGGGATGTACAAGCTCAGTTCTACTGCCAAAGCCCCACGGGCAAAGAAACGCAGCTGGGAGTACCAACCCCTGTGCTTGCACTGTCCTCCCTCCACCCATGCTGGTGTCATTGGCCACGGCCAGGGCAGCAAGGGGAGAGAGGGCAGTGAGGGGAGCCACCACTGCATACGGTGAGGGACTACCTGCCTCGCCCCATGGTGTTAAAGCCTGTGAGATATTTCAGCCTCATGGTGAAGCCTGTGTTTCACTAAATAAAACAACCCCGAACAAATCTCAGCTCTAAATGTACAAAAACCCATAGGTAAAATGCAAGAGACTGGTACACTTTTAAATTCAAATTGTGCTAACAAGCTGGAGAAGTCCTAAGAATGCAAGTATACGGAGAATGAATGAAAAATGTTACTGACACGGGAAAAATAGCAAAGAATTTGTAGGAAATAGAAAGGCAAAACATTCAATACACAGTATACAGAAACCTTCTTGATCTTGTCCTGTCAAAATTGTGAGTTTTTATATCACTTTGGGACAAAGGTTATTGCACGGCTTGTTTCTTACAGATGTATGATCATAACACAAAAATAAATATACCATGGAAAAAAAGCCTGGCCCCTTTTCCTGGAAAGCTTATTCATGATCTGCTGCATATGACAGGAGAAAAAATAAACATTTAGATATGCTCATACCAGGCAGCTATGCATCTCAAAAACACATCTCAAAAATCTGTCTCCAAATGCAGACACAATGGTGTCTGTCAGTTAATCTCTTAAATCCACAGTGACCACACACTTTTACTCTGCTTAGTTAATTATCTCACAGCTATGACTCCAATTTCTTTGTTGAGTGGTACAGAAAAGCCCATGTGGGACTCTGGTTTCCACATAAGCACTGAGATAACCCTGCACTGAGCAGCCAAACTCCTCTCATGCACAGACCAGCTCTAGCCCCTAATTCTCTGCAACTCTTTTTGGCAGTACATATCAAAATAGTCTACAAGAGAGATCTACGTACAATTATTATTTTACTTACAAGGTGATAGAGCATCATTTAACTCACAAATCTACCATTCTAGTAATTTCAGGCATGCTTACCTCCTCTGTTCTCCGTTTGGTGCCCACAGAGACGTGAGCTTCCCAGCTCAGCAAATGTGAGTAATTCGAGAGATGTGTGAGCCACCACGTTTCCCTTTTAACTGAGATGTGAACCCGTGGACACTGTGCTGCTTGGCTTGTTTTCAATATTTGCTTATCTTTAACGCAGGCAGAGATTAGAGTACTTACATAACTCGCAAAAAAAGTGAAAGATTTTTGGCATTATCTAAATGCTCATTTTGATTTCTGTTCCTCCTTTTTTATCAACAACATTATTCAGAGAGATTAGAGGGTAGCAGAAGTGCATGAAATCTTTCACTTTTTTGCTAGATTTTGGATTTCTTTTCTCAGCTTTGACTAAACTTTTGCCAAAATTGTTTTTTATCTCGAAGCTAAGTGTGACAGTAGTCCCAAAGAATAGCCTGAATCCACTACTCCACCAAAGTGGTTGATCAGACCAGTCTAACCTGGTCTCAGCCATGTGCCTGGTATGAGCTACTTGGGTTATTCACATATTCATTTTCATGTCAAGCTTTTCCATAAGGTATTTTATAACTGAAATAGAATAATGCCTGAGACATTTCTCTAAATCCTGCACTCCAACAACTTCACAAAGAATACTTTGTTCCCCACTTCAGTACTGTGTTTTGTATAGGACTACTTTTTAACCTAGATCAATTCCTCAGGTAGCCCCTGAACTTGCACAATCCAACAGTCATGTTGGTCAGCATGTGAATAAGCTAGAAAGAGGCACAGAGCTGAGGTTTTTTTCATGACAGAGGAAACCCTTACAGTGAAAGATTAAGCCTGTTATGCTTTGCTTTCTGCTCCAATTAGGCATGTCTGTAGTATTTTGTAACTGCAATTTCTATTCTAAGTGTTTATTAATAATGAAAGACGACATTTATTGATCCCAAGACTAGATAAGGAGGTGCTGCACCAGATGTTCCTGTCGCTGGCACATCTCTCTGAAGGATCCAGAGTAACAGAGGGTCCCACACCAGCTTTGTGAACTAGCTGGAGAGCCAACAAGGTGTGAGCTCGGGCAAAAAGCGGTATTTTCCATTGAAAGGAATTAGTGTGTAAAGCGATTTGGCCTTTGGACAGATAGTGAGTGGGGAAAGAATGTGAATCCTAAGGGTATTGTAAATCGTTATCATCATGAAGTTAGGATTTGTCTCTGTGTGTCAGTAGTGCTGAATTACACTCCATCTGCAGATAACTGAAGACAAGTTTCATATGTATTATCTCTTTCAGGATAATCAGTCCATTGCAATATTAATAATTAACCTTGGGATCCAAATACTTAAAATATACTTATATTGTAGGTGCAGTCGCACAAAGTTCATTGGGAGACGGGGAAAGGAAGTGTACGGTTTATGGTGTAATTTAAGCAAAACCAATGTTCTCCGTGTTCTTAACATCTATGTCCTTCTTTGGTTGTTTCCTCTGGTACTTTGCACCAATACATTTCTGTATACACTAATCACAGTTCTTTCACAAGCCTCTACAGTGATAGCAGACTGGTGTAGGTCTGAAGTTCCCCATACAGACGATAGACATTTTTTATTAAGATTTTTTTCTTGAGAGCTGTAGATTTTCAACACAGCATCTCTCAGATCCTGCAAAGGAAGGAGCAGATGAGAACTGGAGAAGTATACCATTAAATATCCCATTATACTCCATTCAAGATCAGGTTTATTGAGACACTTTGACATTTTACTTCTCAGTTCCACTTTGAACAAATTTAAGTGCCAAAAGTTGTATTTTAGAAAGAGAAACTCTTGATGTCTCTGGATTAGAATCAATTAATGGAAAAATCTTTTTATTTTGCTTAGCCTGTTTACTTTGAGACTGTTCTTCTCCTAATGAGGTGATGGGCTAATGCTGATTTTGGTCTCTAAAATCTTCAATTTTTTTTTCCTAAAATTTTACACACTCTCCAGGTTGTTAAACCACTGCAGATGACACAGGCTTTTTTCTATGGAACTTAAGATATGTGGTGGGTTTACCCTGGCTGGGTGCCCGGTGCCCACCCCTAGTCCCTCTATCACTCCCCCCCCCACAACCCAAACCTTCGTCAGCAAGGCAAGCAGGGAGAGAGTAAGATGGAAAAGAAGAAGAACCCGTGGGTTATGATAAGAAGCAGGTTTAATAAACAGCAGAGAAAGCAAGGTCGCGCGCGCGCGAAGCAAAAGCAACAAAGCCGTTACTCTCTACTTCCCATCCGCAGGCGGTGTTGGGCCTGTCCCGGGAAGCAGGGCTCCAGAACGCGTACCGGTTGCTCGGAGGACAAATGTCTTCCCAGGATCCCCCCGTCCTCCTCCCTTTATAGTTGAGCTGACGTCATATGGTATGGAATATCCTATTGGTCAGCTCGGGTCGGCTGTCCGGGTTGTATCCCCTCCCAAATCTTGCCCCCCCACACACACACCCCGTCAAAACAAGGCTGTGTGTTATCAACACCTTCTGGCTTCCAGTACTGCAGCATGAAGGCTGTATGGGGAAAATCAGCTCAGACAGACCCACTACAGATAGGATGCCACAAACTATATTATAGGTGACATAACACACAAAAACAGAGCTGTAATCTTATGGCCACTAGCTCTCCATAGAGGAATGAAAAATGCTACCCCATTGTAAACTGCTGAACATCTATGGAAGTGGACAAGACTCTGCATGTTTTTCACTGAAAAGTCTTGCACACTGTGATCCTACTTAGCATATGATTTGTCTTATGTTATCACGTAGCCAAAAGTCCAGTTAAAGTTGCAGCTCATTGTCTACGTTACACTGTAAGTTTGAGGTGAAAGGTAAATGAGAAAAGATGGAGTGAAAACACGATATCCCTGTGAAGAAAATTATTGCCTGTAAAGTGCACACACACAAAAAATACAAACTGCATAGTAGAATCCACTCCACAGCTTTTCTTCTAAGGATGGCAAGGGAAAAGATTGGAATGGTGATGAAAATCCTTGTGTGTTTGCTTGTTTGTTTATTGTGTCACTATCATACAATTATTTTTATCAATTATAGCTTATTTAATTATTTTTCTGTTACAGATGGTTCACATCTTTTAATGAATATATTCCCTCATCAATACTGCCTAGCTCATGAATGAATAATATCATGGATCTGAGGCTGATATGGTCATAGATATGACTTCAAATATCCTCTTCCTTACCCTCAAGGAAAATAAGAAGGAGAAGACAATCACAGAATCACAGAATCACAGAATGTCAGGGATTGGAAGGGACCTCAAAAGATCATCTAGTCCAATCCCCCTGCCGGAGCAGGAACACCTAGATAAGGTTACACAGGAAGGCGTCCAGGGGGGTGTAGTGGGTCTGTCTGAGCTGATTTTNCAATGAATATCACTGCACTTAACATATTGTATCTATTTTTGTTTGTTTGCGCAACATAGTGGACAAGAGACTGAAATATATTAAACTCTCCAGTAAGTAAGATTAACAAAGTCTGGCATTTTCAAACTTTTTAAAAAAAAATGAAGATGACTAACAGTACCAAACTAAGAACCAGGTAGTGACATTTACAGAAAAATTTTCTGTGGGATTTAGATGTGGTCTCCTCCTTGTACTCTAATACTTCCATAAGAAGAAGGAAGATGTCTCTCACCATGTCTGTCACCCCACAACCTTCCCTTGTTGTCAGTGAAAAACTGTGGGCATGACATACCCAGTATGTAGGTAGCTTTGTACATTTACGTATGTGTATAAGCTGCAAATGTGAACCCAGTGTGATTTATAGGATACAGATACACAAGTAAACCCTCTGGCAAAACCAGTTTCTTTATCAGACCACATCCAAAAGAGCAGTGCCACAAGCTGAAACTTTTATTTGTCTGTTTTGTTTTCTGTTAGCAGGCTCTGGAGGTGAAGAAGGGAAGGGGAAGAAGCAAGGCTTCAAAAGGTCCCAGATCCACCATTCACATGCAGAAGTTTATGCTGGGAGCATGTTAAGGACAAAGGGCTGGTAATGGACACTCTCTAAACAAATTGCAGAGATAACATTCTCTCCCATCACTCCGCTCTTTCCTTTCCCAGCTAAATGGTAAAGCAAGTGCATAGGAAACAAATGAGATGACGTGCCAATGTTATTTAAAATAAACCTCTGCCATAGATTCTTAGTCCTTATTTCCATGCCTTCTCTTCCTCAGAAAATATTACACTTGAAATATTCTGAGCCCACATAGCTTCTTGAAGGAAAATAAAGGCTCCTGATGGCTATTTTGTGATCATATTATTTGTTTAGGCGCAATAGTGCCTCATAAACACATCTCTTAACAGCTACCTTTGGTTTCAGATTATCTAAGTCAAAGTACATGTTTAAAGGTAAAAAAATTATTAACTCTTGGAATTCATCTGTGTAGCTGGAAAGCACTAAATGTTTGGTAAACACCGATAGTACTGCTGATCAGCCATAGCCTCACCCATCACCTTACAAGCACTATATTACCAGCCTCCATGACAGAGCAAGAGTGACAATGAACTGAGTTTTCTCCCCGATTCCTCGGCATGCAGAGGTACCTCTGTACATAGTACATGCAATAGGCAACCAATACATGCGGTATCTTCTGTTTTAAAGCATTTAAGAATACCATTTGATTTAAAGGAGCCTGAAAAATATTGTGGACTGCCAGGGACCAGCTGGCGTGATTATACAGTCAGAGCTCAACAGCAGAGCTTGAGACAGCTGAGGCAGATGAAGGATTGTATCTGAAGGATACTACTATTACATTATGTTCCTTCCAGTGCTGACCCAAAAGCTGAGCCCTTATAAAAGGTTGAAAAATATGTCAGTTTTTTAGGAATAAGTTGAATTCAAAACTCCACAGAAGACCTAATTCATTTTTCCATAACTGCTCTGACTTCTTCGTAGCTGAAACTGATGTGCTGGTAAAAGAACAGGTGAAAACCAGAACACCACTGTTTATAAAATCTTCATGGAGGAAGAGGGGAAATAAAACAATCTTTGGTCTTTGTGAAAAGCTCAGCTTCCCATTGTTGTGGCCTTATGAGAGGAGTCTGTGTGCTTTGGGGTAGCAGCTGCTGTTAATGTCCCCACCTGCCTCTCTCCCATCTCCTGGGACAATACCATCACATGCCAGAGCCTGGGCTTGCAACTAGAGACACTTTATAGCACCATGATGACTCTGGAGGGCAGAGGTACGGGCACTAGGAGCCCTTGCTAGCAAGATGTAGTGTATACAAGAGAGCAAATCACAACAAGCTGCGAGCAGCTTGATCCCCCTCGCAGGTGGTGTTCTTCACGGTGGGAGAGATGGGACCTCAATGAAGTCCTTTCTCCTAACATGAAGGGGCTCCTGCAGCACGCATTTGACCTCCATGGTAATTTCTTTTACCATCTACACATATTGGGCCTTATCAGAATGGTTAAATTTGGCAAGACAATGAAATCATCCTAGTTTCAGGTCATTTTGCCCAAGTTCCATATCAAAAGTGCTCCTATCAGTAGCAGTCTTACTTCAACAAGCTAGTAATATATTTAGAAGTCTTACACAGCAGCAAAAGATTTGCCCCAACTGCAATTACCAGCAACATGGAAGCTTAAAAGCATGTCCTGGGCACAGGTATGAGGTGAAGAAGCCTATGCATCTGGCTATGCTATTGCACAGGATCTATGTGAAGGCCTCTGGAAATGTCACGGCTGTGTCTGCTTTGAGCTGTGATACAAACCTGGCCTGAACTAACGATATTTTCCCAGTGCCTCAGAGGGTCTGGAGGGATTATCCTCTGCCAAGGGTATACGTTCCTCTGAGAGTGGCAAGGGGAAGGTAGCTGCAGATGTCCACCTTTTAATCACAGGGTCCTTTATTTTGAGGAAGCAGGTTTCTTTACATTTAGAGTTGTGCTTTACCAGAAAGCATCTCAGAATGTTCTTACAAAAAAATAAAATCATTGCTCTTTGAGTGCTTATTGCTTTTCACTTTTAACATAAGCACTGCAACTGTTCTTACTTTCTTCTTATCCTAGAAAATGAAGAGAATGCCAAATTCATCCCTGTGTGCATATCAGCCCTTTAAATGATCAAATCAGGAGCTTCCTACAACTGATAGCAAATGAGGTGGCAAACTATGCTTGTCAACTATCCTGGCAGTTTGTACAATTATTTTCCATGCTTATTTCCTGGGCTACTGGTGGTTGTGCGTGGTTGAATAGAAGCCACGCAACAGTCTTTATCAGTATCTCTGTGACTTCATACAGTCAACAGAAAGGATAAGACCTTTTGTCTATGTATTGTATCATACTTTAGACATATTATAGTAACAAGGTCCAAAAGAGCCTTCTTCAGTTGTTGCCTTTGACAAAATTCAAACAAGAAATTTTCAAAAGTTGTTGTACATGCATCTTTGATGAAAAAGAATGAGCATAGATAGACATTGAGAGTAAGGTAGAACATATAGATGCTCTGTATTTTATAGTTACTTCTTGCAAAAGAAGCTCCAAAACTGCAAAGTCATCTGGAAGCTGTCTTTCCAACTTTTGTTCTTATAAGTGCCAGGCACCACTAAAAAAGAGCAGGGAAGAGCAAGTTCCAAAGAGTCCATCGATGTAGAGGCCATCAATTAATGTACGTGTCAGTTGATATAAATGTCTTCTATGGGTCTGTAAGAACATGGTCAACATATTTGGCTTCTTCTCCCTTAACCCTTTGACTAAGTCCCACTTTTTCAGCAGAAGGAAGCTTGCTTGCACTTTCAAGACTTAGCCAGGTTATTTGCATAGGTTTGCAGATAATCCTTTGCTGCTTTTTCAGAAAATACTGTTTGCAGCTGGACATGAGCAGCTAGGACCCCCAGCAACAACTCTCTGTGACTTACTTCTGATTACAGAAGCATACTACTCATTCCTTGCCCTGTTGCCTTGGAAAAGAAAAGCAGATCAAAGTCCTTATAATTTCAGGAATACACCATCAGCTTCTTTACTTAAGTGGTTAACCAAATATTCAGAGTCTTGTGAATAGATCGAAACAGGATCCTGTTGTTTCTCAGAGGCAACTATTTGCAAAGAAGGTAAGTTCAGCTTTTGTGGACTGAGCAGTCTGATGTTAAGAGGTAACATCCCTTAAGCAGTTATTTTAGTCAGCATTGAGCCCAAATGCACTCATTATGTTTATCAGGGCAAACTTTTGGTAGTGATTCAGGTTAAGCCTTGGGTCTCTTCAGGGTTAATGTTTTGTTACCTGCTGCTTGCTTTCCAGTGGTGCCCAGTTACCCTCATTGCCCTGCCCCAGCAGCAATTCCCTGAAAAGGCTACTGTTTGTTATTCTATGATTACCGTGGTTGGCTAGACCTTTACATGGGATTCCTGGGGTCAAGCTGAAATAAGCGAGACACCAGGAACTTGCCCATAAATCTGTAAGGTTGTGTTGCTCTGACACTCCCAGAGTGCTTGTCAAAAAAACTCAAATCAAACAAAACCAATCAACAAAAAACCCCAACAAAACAAAACATATTGGGATCTTGGCACAAGGTCATATTTACATAAGGAATCAAGTATCTTAAATGGTTGGTTGCTGTCCAGGTGATGCCAGGAAAGGCCAGTGCAAGAGCCCTGGCAGAGGCATCTTCAGCTAGAACAAGTGAGATTCCCACTCTTCTGCTCACTTATAACCTGGTTGCTCCTTGGTGATTACGTAGGAATCAAACAGCATGTGCAAGCCAATACAAAGAGATATTTCAAATTGGGCACATTACAGCATTTCACTGAAACAGCAGCTTAGTCCCAGGGGCAGTCTGAACATGCAAGTGAAGAGCTGAGGTTGAGTGGCAATTCCTGCTGCTTAGGTTTACCCACCTGGGCACAGGGTCACACCAGTGATGAACACACTTAGTCTGGAATTAGCAGAGCTTTAGCCAGGAATAGACTCAGCCCCAGTCACAGGGGAGGTGGGCGAACAGTGCAGAAGACATTGAAGCATATTCGTGAGAGGTTAAATGATCACCTGGCTGCAAAATTGCACATGGTGTAAGAACCAGGGCTGATGTGGGAGCTGGTGGTCCCCCCAGTTCCCAGGAACTCTGTTCCTAGTCTCAGGCCCTCCAGTGTCCTAAATATTCAACCCTTTCACAGGTTATAGGCCACTTCTACATACCTACTGAAACAAATGCATTTTCATAAATGAAATTTTTTACTTTTATATTTCAGAAAAACTACTGATTTATGGGTTGTAAAATCTTTACATGTTTGTGTTTCACTACTTCCAAAGATTACTAGTCCTTTTTGCCAGAGCATATTATTTCTCTCATATTAAATGAGAGAAAGAGGTTAATGATAAGACTCCTACACCTACATCTAGATGTCAACACAGAGCCTAAATGAAAGGGAAGTACCTAAGCTCTAGTTACAGTAAATGGATGCTACGGCAGGATTCAGTTGCCTAAGCAAAGACATCTAGTGCTATTTGCAACACACTCGAGCATCCATCCCAGCCTCCAGTTGCCCTGCTGGAGAGGCACAACTCCCAGATTCAGCCAGAGCAGCACATCTTAGATGTAGTAGGTGTCTCAAACGCCCAAGATACTCATCTCAGCAGAGTTCCAGCCTTTTAAATGACATTAACCCTGCACAATAGAGCCCCTAGTCAACAGTCAGTTCAAATGTCCTTCTGAGATACCTCCAAGACCTACACAAAAACAAAAATAGAAATTGAAAAAAAAAGGATGAAATAAACACTTCAAAAAATACGTTATTTTATTTATTCATGGTACAAAAGAAAATTTACTTCCTATACCCCAATGAATCATCTTGCACAGCCACCTAAAGCACACACACACCACTTTGGACACCATTATCTTAGAGCTCACAGCCAATGCTAACACTGGTCCACCTCATAAGCACACAGTTCATGCTCACACGTGACACAGCCAGAGAAGCCAGCTAACTGAAAAGAAGTTCAGCAGTACACTAATCCCTGGTGGAACAGACCATATTGTGAAATCAATGAACTGTCTCTGTACTTTGCAAATAGTTGCAGGAGAATTTGCTGAGGCATAATAGATATTTGTTGATCAAATTTGGTAAGAAATAGAACAGTGGCCACAGAGGCCCCATAAATATATTTACAGAGGTAAACCATGACCAGGCACTCCAATAAAGTAGTTGTATAGTATCTTTATCCATTGCTTATTGACAGTTAACTATGGTGCATAGTTTGCTACGGGATGGCAGGTGTTGCTTGGTAATTTAAGGAAATACCAAATTTTCTAGTAAGACAAGGACAGTAAATACTTCAGAGTTAGAGATTCATCAGGAGGGCAGAGTTTTGATTGAAGATCAAAACTACAGGCTTACTCCAGTGTTGTGCTTCTTCAGAGCCCCCAAGTGTTCATGGAGACACAGTTACAGTCTAGAAATTGTCGAGTTAGGGTCACAGTCCAGAATTTTAATGTTTTGCATCCAGCAAATTCCAGAAGGAGGCAATAAAGGCATCCTTTAAGGAATCTTCTCTGATGTTAAGACCTGAGAAGAATGGCAACGAGCCTAAAAAATGGTGGGGAGAGGAGAAAGAGAATAGTTTAAATGAATGAAAAAATAACTTTGAAGAGCGTTTTCCAAATTAGTTTAGTAAGGTTAAGACATAAAAGGAGTTATATTTCAACTTAATTAAATGGGAGCTTTCAAGACAAAATTCTAAATAACTGATATTTTAAAATAGAAATAAAATATTTGAAAATAGATTAAAAACCTAAACACATACACATCCCAAAAACAATTCAACGATCTTCCTTTTACTGTGTCCTGAATTTTAAAGCTTTTGTCAGTAGGAGGGAGACAGGACGGCTGTGTTAACTGATATTTCTGACATGTTCAGGGACAGAAAACACTTAAGACAATACCTCATTTCAACATACAGATGTTATATACAGCTGTGCAGGTGACTCAGTCATCAGTTACATAGTTTAAATATTAAAAGTCTGTCCTGAAGCTTGAACATGCTGAACAGTGCCAATAAGACACCACAGAATCAGAACGTTGATCTGCAGAATCATTTATTAGCATAGGAAAGCGAAAGCTGAAGAAACAAAAATTATATCTGGCATTCAGTCAAAAACTTCTAAGGTCTTAAAAAATTACAATACCCAAAGTGAAACATGTGGATAGCATTTATAAAAATGCTAACAGCTCAAACACTGAAGTGCTGGGGCCTGGGGTTTGGGCCCTGAGTTGGAATTGACCCATAGATGAGTCACAACCCAGCAACATGTTTGGTTCCCCAAGTGGTTCCCCAAGGCCCCAGAGGCAGAACCTGGCCCAGCTATGTGAGGCCCTGCCTTCCCCCAGGTGGTCATGGTTGGGCTGGTGGGTGAGGCTAGAGATAATATTAACCAGAAACCAACCAGTTCATGAGAAGAAGCAACAAGGAGCTGATCAGTTTGAAGAGAGTTCTTGTTGAAGAGAGCTCCTGTTGGGGACAGCTTGCTGAACTCTCAGTAGTGTGTTCCCCCTTGGCTGATTTGAGACAGAGAAGAGCAAAGAGATGAAGACTAATAAAAGATGAAGTTATGCTGAGGGGATGTTGCTGAGTTTGGTATTGGCCTGAGGAAGGAGAGAGCTAGCAGCACAAAATTGGCATAGTCAGCATCTCAGTCTGAAGGAAGATCCTGTGAAACTGGATTAAATAAGACTGGGAACCCCCTCAAGGAGATCCTGCGTGCTGTTACTGAGGTTGCAAGAAAATGAAGTAAGCAGAAAGAGACAAGGTGGGACCAGCTTGAGCAGAAAGCATTTAAGAGTAAGAAAGTGTCAGTGTGCAGAGATAAAGAGACAAAAAGATGAAAGTGATTAAAGTAGTAAAGAGTATTTGTGAGTAGAACGTGAGCAGAAACTTTGGACTTTGATAAAGTAATTTTGTGAGTAGAAAGTGAGCAGAAACAAAATGAGCAGAAGGAAACGTGCAGAAAAGGTTGGAAAGTGTTTGTGTGTAGAAGATGAACGCGAAGAACCCCAATTTCCATGTAATAAAAGACTGTGAATTGAATGTGCTTGTCTGAAGAAGATAGTTACGGAAATATGATGGCTGAAAGTGCCTGTGAGAAGAATTGCCCAAAAGGTTCTCCATACTCTGGTCTGAATGGTGGGGCAATGCCCGTAACTTGAGTCTGGATGATGGCAGTGCTCCAGAGCTTGGATAATGGTAGGGTAATTATTGCCTGAAAGGTTCTCCAGACCCTTGCTTGAATGGTGGGGCAATGCCCATAATTTGGGTGTGGATGATGGTAGTTCTCTGGGTCTCTGGTCTGGATAACGGTGGTTCTCTGGATTCTGAGACCACGAGTTGGTAGGGTAATACTGCTTGTAAAGTCTTCCAAATCCTTGGCTNTGGCCCACCTGTGTGAGGCCCTGCCTTCCCCCAGGTGGTCATGATTGGGGTGGTGGGCAAGGCTAGAGCTATATTAACCAGGAACCGACCAGTTCATGAGAAGAAGCAACAGGGAGCTGATCAGTTTGAAGAGAGTTCCTGTCAGGGGCAGCTTGCTGAGTTCTCTCTGTGGTGTGTTCCCCCTTGGCTGATTTAAGACAGAGAAGAACAAATATATGAAGACTAATAAAAGATGAAGTTATGCTGAAGGGATGTTGCTGAGTTTGGTGTTGGCCTGAGGAAGGAGAGAGCTAGCAGCACAAACATATAACCTGCTCACGGCTGTGTTTTGAGTATACGAAGTTCTAAGTACTTTCAAAAAGCAGAATGCACTAGTTCTAATGTTGAAGCTGAGGAGACATTGGATGGTTGGGTCTCAGTATCTGTGCACCTTTTTCAACTATCAAAGGCTGACAGATACCACATAGCTTTACAAAGTTGTAATAAAAAACCCTGAAACCCTTGGACTAGGAGTGCTTTGTAAGNACCTGCTCACGGCTGTGTTTTGAGTATACGAAGTTCTAAGTACTTTCAAAAAGCAGAATGCACTAGTTCTAATGTTGAAGCTGAGGAGACATTGGATGGTTGGGTCTCAGTATCTGTGCACCTTTTTCAACTATCAAAGGCTGACAGATACCACATAGCTTTACAAAGTTGTAATAAAAAACCCTGAAACCCTTGGACTAGGAGTGCTTTGTAAGTACCTTACATGCCCACATAAAGTTATTTATGAGAAAATGTTTTTTAAAAAAAAAGTTTCAAAAAGCACCTAATTTACACTGGCAAACAGCTGCAAGCTTCATAAAAGCTTTAGAAGTTGTCAGTTACATCAAGATGGCATGTATTCATATGCAAAACTTCTTAGGTCTTGATATCCCATGATTACTCAATTCACAGAGAATAAGCAGAAAGTAGCAGAGAAAAACAATGAGAAAAGAGAACAGATGAAAAAAATTCACTACGTAACCGTATATGCATTTGAGTATTAAAGAACAGATGTAAATTCTCTTATATTTCCTTAGACAGAAACTATTTCCTAAATACTTACAGCTTTCTCTTCCAGTGAGAGTACACCATCTACAGCCACTATCTGGTATTGCTTTTCTTTTAAGCTACCCACATATTTCCGAAGTAGTCTGAGACTACTGCCATCATTGTTTTGTTTTAGCAGTTTCTGCATTTCTTGAGAAGGACATCCTGGGTCAAACAGTAGCAAACATAAGGTTTTATTCTTCTTCTCTTCTATTCCAACAACAGTACGACTATGACCTAATTTCAAAATAGAGTTTCAGTATTTTAAAAACAACGTAAATCACATTCCCCATGGCATACTATTTATTTTCAGATCAGCAAGATATTACTTGAAATTGAACAAGGTAGTTATCAGTAAAGAGCAGATGTCAAAACCTTGACATCCCAGTCACACCCAGCTCTTCTATCCAATAAAAATAGATTTTAATGATGTTCTTAGCAAATAAAAAAACCTAACAGCAACTAAAGCCATGCCTTCAATTATATGAAGAAGGAATGTAAAATGCTGCTCTGAATTGCAACACATATAAAGAAAGATAGAGAATAGAAAGAAACCAGCATATTGTGATACTGACCTTGATGCTGCAAGTAGATAGGTGGTTTGGGAGTACACACTACCTTTGCACCACCTTCGTTATCTGTAGAATAGTAACGCAAAATCCACTCAAATAAACGAGGGTGTGTACTCATAGGGCCAGTTGGTTTGTGGAAGTCAATGATTTGACACCTACAGAACATTTAGAATGAAAACAACAATAAAATTTCAAGCAGGTTGGTTGTTAAAACAAGTTTTTTACCTATCAAGTCCTTTCCTCCTGCACCAAGCAGATTTTGTAAACACAGCAATTCCAGGGCATCAAGTGGCTGTTACCACTCGATTTTTTTTTAATACAGGAGTAGTGGACAAAATTACAAAGCAATGCAATATATACTGTTCAAAACTGGTGGATTTATTCTGTAACAAAGAAACACTTTGTTCAGTCTAACAAGAACTTGTGAAGCTTGCAAAAATTAAAATGTTTGATTTTTTTGTATAAGGGATACATGTATACTAAAGAATTCAATTAATAGCTTTCAGAATCATGCAAGTGTATAGCTGAAACTCAGATTCATCTTGAGAAATTAAGTTTTTAATGTTTGATTTTATGCCTACATAGTATAATCTTTCACCAAGTCTCAATGATCTAAGTAGTTATTCAATTTCTGTACCTACGTAGGTAGTTACACAGCTTTATGCTGCACTAAATCAGATCTGTTTATAGGTTGGTTAAATTTAAAGCCACTAAGGTGGCTTTGTCATCATGCCATTGGCAATTCAGACCTTCTAAGTTACAGCACTTAAATCAGCACTTAAAAACAATAACAAAAAGCAATATTTACTTTATCCTGAGACTGGTTAGCAGTGAATAAATTTCACATGCTCCTATCCATGCTTTGGAACCATGTAATCTGTTGTTGAAGTGAGATGCCCCATGAGGATCAAAGCCTTCTCTCCAGGCATCTTCGATCATGGATTGAATCTTTGGTATACTAGGAATTAGGGTAGTATCTGGAACAGAAAAGCTTTTGAATTGTGATTACAGTTACTGAAATAGTCTATTAATTTAAAATATTCAGTTTCTTTTGTAAGAGGCAGTTGATGATACAAAGATGCACCAAAAAAACCCTAAAGCTAAAACTTCAACCACATCGTGCCTTGCCAGTATTCACCTCTCTGACTCTTTCCACAGCAAGTCGCAGTGGCAGAACTAGTATTTAACAGGCATCACCACCTAGTAAGTCTGGCTGTGTAAATGAAAAGGTAAAACATCAGTCACTAGGTTGTCATCCAAAGTATGTGAAACAAATAGGCAGCATTTTGTTTAATACCTCTCAAGCAGTCATTATACAAGCTGTTTTGCAATAGCGAGGAAAGGAGCATTTGAAAATTCCTGTAACCACAACCCCAGCCTCTGTCACCCAAAGATGAGTGGAAGTGATTTACTCCTGCTGAAAGCCACACGTGCCTCACATCTTTGTTTTCGTTCTGATAGTACTTGCACAATGCTTCAATGACTCCTAGAAGAAGACCAAATATAAAAGTTTATCTGTAAGATTAACTATAAAATTTGCCAGGAAAAAAAGGTTATTTCCCCCCAGCTTGGAACAGATACAAATTAAGACAATTTATTTTAAAACTTCTAAGTGATCCTATGTTACATCTAGAACCCAAATGAAAACCAGTGGACATTGCACCTATTGCATTGCAATAGTCTTTACATTGATGACTTTATGTACATTGAAGCTTTACATTCAAGCAATTTTTTCACTGCTGCTACACAAAGAATATTTTCAACTAAACAGTTTGGAGGACATGATATGCACAGGAACTATTACAATGAAACAGGAAAAGTAACATCACCAATAAAGCATTTCTATACCACTGCCACTTCCAGTATATCCCCTTAAAAACATGGAAACACTTATGCACACTATGTAATCCTTTTATTATTTTTTCTGGAACTTAGACAAAAAAAAGAATGGCATAGAATTTGAGAATTATTGTAAATATTTTTAAAAAATCCTTTAGCAGGATATTCCAAATCCTCTTTCGTTACATGAAAGAGCATGCTTGGAAATGCTCTCTCCAATTTGTATATGTAAATTCTCAAAGGCTGTTTATTGACATGCTATTGTGAAAACAATCATGTCATAGCCATCACAGATTACTTTCTGTATTGCTCTCTGAAGTCTAAATCATTATAAAAAATGAAAACTTTAAATGCATTATTTCCACTCAATAGATTTTATAGAAACATTTTTATTTTACCTGTCAAGAACCAAAAGGATATTTTGTAAGCTAGAACCACTAGCAATTTTCTAAAAGACATCTGTCTTGGACTTTGTAATCAGACAAACACTGTGATTACCTGGGACAAGTTTATATGACACTACAACTAACTGAAACACAAGATTAAAAGCTACTGTACTTTAACAGCTACACTAGGTTAGGGACCAATAAGTACTAAGTAGTAAGCAAGAACGCACTCATACAATGAGTAGTAAACTAGCACACACTCAAGGACAACGTACTTTTGTAATAAGACATTTGCATCTTTTGACATATATTGTATTTGAGCCCTTAACCAGACAACTTAGTTCCAAGGTTCCATATAAAAAAAGGAAAAAAGAAAAAAAGTCTCCAGGTTTGAAAAAAATATTAGAAACATACCAAGCTTTAATTTCCTTATTAGTTTAGGACTAAAATGGTACAGATTGCTCTAGAAAGCAATGATTAGAATTAGGATGCAACCAATGTTAAACATCCAGTTAAATGCTTTATTAAAGACAGGTTGTGTCACTACAACCTAAGTCTAAGAAGTACAGTCTTACATGTAAATAAATAATTTCAGCATTTTTACCTGAGGTCTTTGTTTTCTCATCATCTATACCAAAAGCCAAACATTCCATCATGTCAGCTTTTCTCCTGTGATATTCAAAAGGCTGCATCCTTCCTCTATCTACTTCTCTTTCCATATTCTTTAGGAATTGCTGCTTGTAGCCTCCAGAATTATCCAAGCCATACTGTCTCTGTTAGGGATGGAACACACATAATTTTTTTTATTTTTTTTTTTTAAATTCACATGTAGCAATTTTGAGAAGCTGCATGCACAGTTAGTAACTTTGAAAAATGGTGAACTGTGAGATGTAAAATCTTCAAATTTATGATATATTAGAGCTGAAGGCCAAACTTCACTCCTCAGTAGGAATGTGGGACTAGGAAAGTCACACCTCAAAGAGCAGGCACTTCCCTCTGAGGCAGACCTTTGGCACTGAGGCAGTCAAAGGCCAGGAAGTAGTGGGAGTGGGAAATGAGCTATCAGGTGGGAGGGAGAGTAGAACCTAGCAGGGAGAGTGGTCACTGGAGCAGGTGATGGTTTCCAGGAGGAGGACAGCCACTAGGTGCACCGGCCCCGGATGAGAGCAATATGACTTGCAGTGGGAGCACCAGGTCCCAACCTGAGCCAGCACCACTCAGAGCAGTAAAGCCCCACAGCTCACAGCAGGGACAGGCATGCCCAGCGCCCGTGCTCGGAAGGGGGTTGCTGAGAGCCTGCACTGGCTGCAACCCACTCCTGCACCACCACCCCAACACAGCCTGTCTGACTGCATGGTCTGACCCGGTATGGCCATTCCAGGTCATTACAGCTCCAAGATACTCAGCTTGTAAAGGCAAAATTTTAGCATTTAGAAAAGTTACTGTACCTGCAGCTTTTTAAATTCCTCCCTCTCTCGCTTCTCCTCTTCCGATCTCTGCCATTTATCTTCTTCCATTTGGAGCTGTTGAGCCAGTTCTAGATCTCTTCTGTTTCCACCTACCCAGGAATAATATTCCAAAGAGAAAGGACTTGACCAAGAGGTTAACAATGCTTTGATGGATCTTTTATTCAATTTTTAAAGATTCTTTCCTAAGCAGACATACACGAACACAACTAGGCATTAATATTAGGAGAAGCATCCCACATTATTTTGAACTATTAGCAACACTAAACAGGACTGACTGCATTCAGTTTACCAAGAGTCAGACTCTTGACTTGGACAAAGTTTAGGCAGTTACGGGAGCAATTACTTGGCAAATAATGTATGTACCTCTACTACTAAGAAAATAGCTTTTATTACATTTCACTTAATTGTTAGCAAGAAGTCCCAGTTTCTTGAATACCACACACCTATTAGTTTCTAGGATCACTGCCAGCAGTCTCATAAAAAAGTGACAAAATGAAATTTAGGATCATAGAACTGGATAGGGAATCTCTAGGATTTTATTAGCCGTGCTAATAAATAGCATTAATTTTGATTCTTTTATCACTATGACTAATCAATCAGCACAAGCATTTAGAGAACTGAGAAAGAAAATTGAAATTTTAATAAGCTATAAATTTTCTGCTCATCATACTGGAATGTGCCACTCTGAAGTCCATACAGGCATGCCTTTTACAGGGCTAGGGAAAAAAAAGTATAATATGGCTGTCTTTAAATATTTTTCGCCCCAAGTTTTAGCTAGCAAGCACGCATAGACAAATATTTTGTTTAGCATGTGTAAATAAGTAGAGCACTTGTGCAAGTGATAAGACTTGCTATTAACTATGTTAACTTAATGATTTATGTGTCCAGTTATCTTTTTAAATAAGGAAATATTTAGTTCAAAATTTGTCTGAGAGTCTATACTGCAACATGCAAATGCTTTCAAGTACTATCAAGCCTGTATCCTTTCATGTACCTTCTGAAAAGCTATGTTCCTCTAAGTGTAAATCCACGTGTTCTTCAAGTATCTGGATGTTTGTACAAGTAAGACTGCACATTGGACACTCATATAGCTGTTCACTATTTCCTGCATCTGAAAAAGAAATGCAGATTCCCAATTAATGCAATTGTTTGTTGTGAGAATCACCCCTCTAACTGATATACAGGCCAAGAAAAATACACAGTGATTAATTCTGTGTCGCCATTGAAACTGCTCAGTGAAAGGCAGCAAATTCTAAACAGCTGTTACTCGCTTAACCACTTAAGAATACATATCTAAATACCTGGCAATTTAAAGACATTTTCCTTTTTTCTCTTAACTGAATTTTGCCCCATTTAACTTTATAGATCACAATATGCTATAATATTTGTATTAAGAAATGCTTACTCTGAAATATCAAATCATTAATGAAAATAT
The DNA here is from genome assembly GCA_013401335.1 of Brachypteracias leptosomus. NCBI lineage: Eukaryota > Metazoa > Chordata > Aves > Coraciiformes > Brachypteraciidae > Brachypteracias > Brachypteracias leptosomus. Next base: position 56,826 of record VYZX01003468.1, read on the forward strand.
CTGTCCTGCTAACAGAACACTTTTTTACAAAACTTTCATATTTGTGTGGTAACACAGCAGTTGGTGGGCAGAAAGAATTAAATAAAACATGCTGTCATTCTTACTTTGTTGGTTTTCCTGCATCTCCTCTAATAAATACTCTTTCTGCAGTTTTATTATTTTTATTATTATTATTCAAGAGTACCATATAACACAGGTAAAGTTCAAAAGGACTTCTGGAGATCACCTAGTCCCTCAAAGCAGGATTAAACATGTTAAGTTACACTGAGACTTTTCCAGTCAATTTTCTAATAACTCCACAAGCTCCCCAGACAACTTACTCGTTTTTGACCGCTCCCACAGTAAAAAAAAATAAGTGTTCTCGCTTTAAATGGCATTTCTTGTATTTTCATTTGTTCCCATTGCATATTTCCCTGTCACTTGGCACCACAGAGAAGAGCCTGACTCCATCTTTACTGCCCTCCTTTTCAGTCCCTAGATTTTACTTGCAGCTTCCTAAGGTCACAAAACACAGAAATTAATATGCTACGTCAGCTGTTTCTGGAAAGCATTTGCCCAAGCTAAAAGTTCATGACTGGCTGGAGGGAAACTTGATGGTATAATAAGCTAAATTCACCAGCAACATGTTGCTAACACTGCAAACATATAGTTACATGAAACACACTATGTACATTAAAAAAAACAACAAACCAGTAACGCAACTGTTTTAAAAATAGAAATTGGCATACAGGCAAGTAAGTTATTTGTTCAAGCTCTGCATTATTTGCATCTGTAGAAGTTAGATATTATTCAATGCTAAGACCTGTTTTCTGTTTTGGTTTGTTTGTTTTTTAAAGAAAAACATTTTTAATCACAGATTGCAATGTGATTTGATTATACTGTCACATTCTGCATCCTCATCGTCATTTGTTTTTCTTGTTGTTACAGCTTGTTACATGACAAATAGCAGTCTTTGAAGAGAACTGCCCATTGGCAGAAATGCCATTACTGTTTCCAAAACAGCTACCAGCAACTTTGGACAGATGGCCAGAATAAAATTCTGACCACGCTTAAAATAAGACACAATATTCAAATAAATAACTATTTTCCTTACTCCAACTTTATCCCCATCAAAATATCCTTGTGATCTCTAAACCACAAGGTACTTCAGAATACCTCAGTGCTGGATCTTTCCTCCCTACTTCAAACTGAAAACTACCTTTCCCCGATGTGTACTACAACTGCTTTTTTTTTTCCTGTCAAAGCTGAGACTTCAGGAGGCAAAGTCAAGCCTCTGCAACCAAACGTATGTCAAATTGGTAAAAAACACCTCCTTATCACACAACAGCTTTACGGTTTGCTTTCATTGATACGGGTGGTGCATCTCAGGCTTGCAGAACACCGCAGGCTCGTCTGCTTGAGTGGTTTTAGTTCTGCTCTGGAACAGATTTTCCAAGAGACGCCCCCATCATCTTCACTCATTGTCCCTTCCTAAAGGAATTCTCTCTACCGCCTTCGCTCGCTGCCCCTCGGCGTCACCCACAAGCGGCCCCGGAGCTCTCCAGCTGCATCCTCCGGGCTGGAAGCACCGCGGAGGAGGCGTTCCGAAGGCGCCCCCGGCACGGTGCAGCCAGCCCCGGGCGGTCAGTGCCCGGCATCCCGGCCAAGCACCGCAGGGCAGATCTCCGCTGCCCGTCTAGGAGACCACGACCAGCCCCTAACTTCCGTGGGGCCCAGGCGCTACTCCCCACCCCCCGCCACCGCTCACCTATGCCCGGGGCGCCCAGCAGGTGCCCGTGCCGCGCCCGGACGTGTGTCTCCAGCTCCCGCCCCGCCGCCTCCCCACAGAAGGGGCACTCAGGCAGGCCCTCGGAGGGCTCGGGCTGTCGGGCGCCCGGTAGCTCCGGCGCCGGGTGAGCTGCCTCGACGTGCCGGCGGAGCTCGTCGCAGCCTAGGGCGGCAGCTCCGCAGAGCAGGCAGCGGTGCTGGGGGCCCCGGGGTGTGCGCCGCAGGCGCAGCCGCCCCGCCCCCGCCTCCGAGGAGAGCGGCTGCCCGCAGACGTCACACACCAGCATCGCGCCGCCGCCCCCAGCGAAACGGCACCTCCACACTTCCGCCCGGCAACCGTCCCGCGCCGGCGGACGCTGGCTACATCACATCCTGCTGGCGCCCGCTGCCTGCTGGGAAGTGTCGTTCCCTTGCTGGGGAGGGCGGGGGCCTGCGCGCGCAGGGAGCGGAGGGTCCCGCCCCCTCAGCCGAGGCGGCGCGCGGCGGGGCGGCGTCCGCCATCTTGAACAGTGAGCAGCTGCTGGTGCTGCGCTCCCAAAGGGAGCTGGGGTGTCTTGCTCGGAGAACGGGAGACGCTGTGCGTCTCCGCTTCGATGGGTAAGGGCGGCGGAGCGCTAAGGGGCGGTGGGCAAGGGCGGAAGGGGCCGCGCCCCGCGGCGGGGTGGGAGTGGTGTCCCTGCTGTAGGGTGCCCCGGCGCAGGCCAGTCTCCTGCCCGTTCGGGGGCGGTTGGCAGCAGCGGGGCGTTGCCGCGCACGGCAGCTTGGCCCTCGCCGGGCTGGGCGGTCGGTGCTGGAAGGGGGCCTTCCCGCGCTGGGTTCCGCCGCCCTCTCAGTCAGAGGGCTGCCGTCCTCCCCCCTCTCTGCCCTGCTGCCGATGGGGACGGCTTTTCCACCCCCTCTTCAGGGGACGTAGATGAAGAGTTTCGCTGGTCGCTCTGCGTGGCCGGGTGCTGGCAGCCGGCAAGGGGACCTCAGCTCTGACCCAGCCTTACCGAGCCTGCGGGCAGCGTCCGGCCTCCCCCGGCGCTGCCGGTCGGGGAGGGGGCGGTGGTAGAGCGAGGCGCGGTATTTACGGAGCCTTATGTAGGCAGGGAATAAAATATCAATAGGATAGGTCTTGGTTTGGGCACAACAAGTGGGCGAGAGCAGGATGTGGTGGATGTAGTGTTAAAACGAGTGTAGTTTTGCGGAACAAGTGCAGACTTCCTTGCATCTAGATGCAGAAGTCGTGAAGCTTGAATGGATCTGGGACTGCCAGTCTTTTTGCCTTTATGATATCTATACCAGAACTCCTGTGAGGGGAACGAAGCTCTAAATTAACAAGCTCTTGTTTCTGAAAGCATTTTTGATGAGAGCTTCCTCCCAGCTGAACTTCTAAAACTCTTTATAGAGCTGGTGACCTAAACTGGGTTACTTTGAATGCATGCTTCTCTTGTTTGGTTCGTTGCTTGGCCTGACAATTTTATTGGTGCAACTAAATTAGCAAGGCATGGACGATTAAGTAAGTGGTGATGTTCTAGGATTAGTTAAGCCAGCAGTGTTGTCGGAAAAATTATCATCTTAAATCGTGCTTTAGAAGTTACATGACAATTACTAGAAAATTGCTTTAGATGGTGGCACACTTAACATCATAGTTCAGGGATGGCAGTAAGATTAATTACTAAGGTTCTTGTGAAGCAAATATAATTGAGTGAATGAGGCTGCTGAGTCCTCAGAATGTCTTGTTGATGACAGCCTAAGTCTGCAGACTGTTTTCTTCTCCTAGCTTGTGTTTCATGCTTGGCAGTCCTTGGTACTACTGATATTAACAGGGAAATAAAAAGTCCCAGCATGGAAATTGATGGAAAATTGTGAACAGGTCAAGAGCTCTAGTTCAGATGTTTTTATCTTGTGGAAGAATTTCAGGCAAATGAGAGTTCATGTAGAGTCTTAAATCACATTTTTGACAGTTGTTTCTCAGATGAAGGCTACAGTTTTAGTTTTCAAAACTAGCACCATGCTATTAACAAATTTTTTCAGTCAGTTTGATCATTTCAGTAACAGAATAATGTTTTATCACTTCTGTTTTCAGAACTGATATGCCTGAAATGACAGTCAGATTCTAATCCTCTAATCCATCAAAAGGGCTGTTAATTAGATTAAGTCAATCATTTTGTTAGTTTAAAATGGGAAAGAGTATGTCTATCTGGGTGCTGTTGACCCTTAATTTGTTTTTCTGCATAAAGATTTGAAGGACATAACCGTTAGATCCTAAATACTGTGCTGTGTTTGTAAGATAGGCATCTTAAAAAAATTAAAAAAAAAGAAACAATGCAGTAAGATACTAAATGAAGCAGTAATTACTTCAGGTTTTTTCTTGGATTTATCCTTATTTTTTAATACATTTAATGTCTCCTTTATGAGAGGAGGAACAAGTTCCTTTACTTGCTTACAGAAACAAAATTTAGAAATGTAATGTTTTTCCTTTTGTTTCTCAGTTTGCTCCCAAGCCCTATAATTTATTTTTGCTATGCTTTTGCTGAAGTATGTGACCCCTGAAATGAATTCTAGTTTAATCTGCATCTTAGAAATGCCTATCTAGGCAAAGATGTTTCCTTACAGACTTTTGTTGATGAACTGGGTATTGCAAGCAGCTATAGCTGCCACTGTAGATACTTTTGTAGTACAAAGTTTGCCTTGCAAGGTTTGGCCTTTTGAAGTAATTTTTTTTTTTTTTTTATTAGACAACATGGCAAGCCCGGGTAAAGATAACTTCAGAATTAAAAGCTACAAGAATAATGCACTTAATCCTCAAGAAATGCGCAGACGAAGAGAGGAGGAAGGAATCCAGCTTCGGAAACAGAAAAGGGAAGAACAGGTAAATATCTTGGTGAGCTCTTAACTGTTAAGTGCTTGTGAAGCTAAATTCAGATGTCTGGAAGGACTTCAGCAGAATCCAGCTCCAGGTTGAATGACTGTTTTTTTTGAAATCTTAGGGAGCACCACACACTCTTGGTAGGATCATAAAACAAAAAAGTGAACAGAAGCCCTTTAAGTCACTAGTACACTCAGAGGAAAGACCTGTGTCTTAGGTTTAATCCTTAGTCTACATTGAAACATGTAAGATGGGCTGAAAATGATACTTTTATTTCCAGTAAGGAGTAGAAACTTTTTCAGAGTTTGGGCCAAAGTTGTACTGTTAGAAGGGAGAGGGTTATTTTAATCTTTGAAGCCGTACTTCAAATTGTCCAAGAAATTTTCTGCAGAAACTTAGTAAAGTGCCTGCCAATTAGTGATCCCTGAACTATTCTATGCAACATTTGCAGTTGTCCTCATTGAATTTTTAGTGATTAGAGTACATGAAGCATTGTATAATTTGATGGTTTGTGTTAGTTCCTTTTCCCAAAATGTTTAGTGGTTTCTTGCCAGGAAAGTAAGGAACTTAGTTTGTTTTTATACTTTGCCTAAGTGCCGAGTTTGTCTACCACAAGCTAGAGAGTGTCCCAAGCACTGATATACAGTCTTCTCTGAGGTGGGAATGCTCACCTTTCACCTGGGAAAGTGGTACTACTGCATGGAAAATGAATTTAAATTAGTTGGGCCAGAGGGGTAAAAGTAAGAAGTAGTATGATACTGGAGCGTTTACCTATGAGTAGGTAACAGTGTTGCAGTTTCTACTGAAAGTTTTGTGTGTTTTGGAGTAAATGCTCTCTAGATAAAGTATGAAAATAATGGGTGTTCAAGAAGAATACTATTATGTTCTTCTTGATCCTAATTTGTTGGACTAGTGTTTCTCAGTTCTTTATCTGGGGAGAACAAATTTATGCAGGGAGATGAGACTCCAGGAGAAATTGTAACTGGTAGAGAGACCATGACCTTAACAGTAACAGTTTATACATTTCAACTAAGGTCTTCTGTGTGCTTGCTCAATGCTGTAAAGAATGGATGCTGTAAAGAATGGCTGCTTTTCCAAAAGAGGAATGTTGCTTCTTCTTCCTTTATGGGTTTAAATGGAATAAAATCTTGTTTACGTCCAGGATTTTGAAGTTGTTTTGTGTCCATTCAAAAGAAGTGTGTTGAACAAGTGAGGGAATGCCTTGGGTTAGGTTCCTGTTTGAAATATGGGTAGATGTAAACAAGCAGTTGCTTCTGCAGTTTTGAGCATGTACAATAGCAGAAATCTAGGTGTCTATACACAGGTGTCTATAGACACCTAAAGGACAAAACCTTCAGGATTTAGTAGGAGATTTTGTGATTATACTACAGGTGAAATCTTAGTCAGCAAGCTGAGATTCTAACATTTATTTTTAAAGATACCAACATAATATTCTTTAGAATTTCAGTAGTTTTAAGTGTGGTACAGGATTAAAGATAAAAATGTAGGTTTGGTTTCTAGAAGAAAACAGGCTAACGTGAACGTTTTGCTTGCATGCCAGAAAAGGAAGCAGCATTCATTAAACAGAGCTTATTAAATACTACAGTTCAGGTATATACTTTGAGCATAGGCAGTGCGTGCAGCCAATTGTAAAGTGATTTTTGGACACAGAGAATGTTTAGTGTTAGATAGTTTGGAAGTTCATCTTTTAGGTATGATGGTTTTTGAACTATATTAAAGTAATGTTTCTGTTTTAATCTTTCTGCAACTGTATATGAAATATAGTTGCTGTTTAATTATCAAACAAGAAAAGTACATAAATCTTAGACCTATTAAAGGCAGGAATGCAGTGTGGTGAAACACAAACACTGGCTCTCTGATGATGGTTTTAGCCTATAAACTAGAAAAGGAGAAAGTAGCACGTAGGACACTGCTTTCTGCTTAAAAAGAAATGCCAGTTTGAGGTATAAGGACTAAAAGATCTGTATCTTATTTCTCTTATGTAGAAAAATTTATGAATCTTTACTAATTAAAAAGAACTTCAGTTTTTAAGTGTTATTGAAGTATTGCAGTACGGTTTATCAAGATACAGACACGGTAGTGTTTTTTTCCTTTGTGTTCTTTAAACTTCCATGTCCATTTGCATGGACGAGGAGGAAGGTGAGTAGTTGAAATATTTTGAGTAGTATTGGTGAAAGCATTTCTTCAAGTGCATGTCATCAGTACCCACTCTATGGTAAGTTCTAATGTCTCCCAAAAAATGTCTTCTTTGTTTAGTTGTTTAAACGCCGAAACGTTTCTCTCCCGGGAAATGAAGAATCTATGGTTGAAAGTCCAATTCAGGATCCTGATGTCAGCTCTACTGTACCTATTCCAGAGGTAATTACTTTGGAGTGTGTTTAGAATGTTATCTGTTAATGTGCATAGCACCAGACATAAGAAGTCCTCCTTTCCTTTTTAGGAAGAAGTTATTACAGTAGATATGGTGCAAATGATTTTCTCAGATGATCCTGATCAGCAACTCATAGCAACTCAGAAATTCAGAAAATTGCTGTCTAAAGGTGCGTAAATGTTGCATGATATTTTTCATTCTTTCTGTGTTGTTACTACAATTTTTAGTCATAGAGTCAGTTAATCTTTAGTTTTGTTTTTACTTTAAAATAGAGCTTGCTGAAACTTCTAGTTCTGTTTACAGAGAAACCATGCCAAATCTCTTCCGACCTAATGGCTAAATACAGAAAGCTTCATTATTCTAATGTTAAGACTTTCAGACAAAGTAACAAAAGCAAGGATATTTTGACCGAAGTGTCCAGGGCAGTAACTAACTGCACACCACTTACAGCACTTGTTGCAGTGATTCAATTTCTGATTTTCATTCTGTAAATGAGGATAGAAAAATTATATTGCTGCCAAAGCACAGTTGTGACTGGTTTTTGTTGAGGCTGTAAGATATACGGTCTTAAATTAATGCTGGTATTTGTATAGCACTATGAGTAAAGGTATGCTTGATCATTTAAAATAGTGTCTTCATAACTGCTTTTCCACTGACCTGAGCTATCAATGCAGAGAACAGTGTAATGTTTTACTAAGGTGCCAGTGGATAATAGTATGTTACTCTTATTTTATGTAATAGGATGTTTACAAAATTGTAGCATGTTATGGAGGTGATCCTGCAGTCTTCTAAAGTCAAAAGTTTAGTGCCTTTGAGATTAAAATGATTGAGTGCTAGAACTGAGAATCATAATCATGTTTTGTGTCATGCTGAAAAAGTAATTTTTTTGGTCTTCTTTGTTAGACTTAAACAAATATGTTTGGTTTTATTTCCCAGAGCCTAATCCACCTATAGATGAAGTCATACAAAAACCAGGAGTAGTACAGAGATTTGTGAAATTTCTAGAACGGAATGAGAATTACACTCTGCAAGTGAGTTTGGCTGATACTGACTTGGGGTTTGGAATGGAATTAGAATGCCCCCAAATGAGCTTTGAAAAGCATGTGATTTTTTTTTTTTTTTAATAACCAAATTATTTTTAACTACCAAAGCTATACATTTTAGTTGTCTAAAATGTCAATTATTGCCACTGAAGTTATGACTTGACTCTTGTGAATTTCATAGTAGCCTTTAGGGTTATGTGTTCAGCTCATCAAGTGCTTGGGTGATGAAAGCAAAACATGTTCAAGAGGGTTTCCAGAGTGGTGTATTAAGATCATTAGCACTGATGTGTGAACAGAATCTGTTTTATTTGCGTTGAATATATTGTGGCACTTTTCAGTCAAAATCTGAGAAAAGAAGAAAAAAATACAGGAAACTGAAAGGCTTATTTGAAACCCTTTCAGAGAATCTTTGAAAAATATATGGTTAATGATAGGAATAACTAATTCTTTCTACTTGTGGTAGCCCATGTAATGGCACTTAGGCCTTATGTACATTCATACTAGAGGAATTAACTTCATAAATATAGAGTAAGCAGAAGGGTTTTGTACAACTTGAAATCTTCCTTACAATTAGTGCTGTAAGCCAAAACTTAAAAATAATTTAGATACTGAAGGGTTTTTTTTAAATAGAGATTTTTGTCAATGCCAGTTCTTTTATTGCATAGAAAGTGCAGTAATAGTAATAATTGCATTTCAGTGGAAAGAAAAAAAAAAAAAGTTGGGGAATTAACCTCTGCACCTCTCATGTCAAACTGCTTTTCATTAATTTAAGTTGTACTGTTGAATGGTTTAACATGGTTGTCTTTGTGCTCCTCAACAGTTTGAAGCAGCTTGGGCTTTGACAAACATAGCATCTGGAACTTTTCTACACACCAAAGTTGTGATTGAAACTGGAGCTGTTCCAACTTTTATTAAATTGCTTAGTTCAGAACATGAAGATGTACAGGAGCAGGTAACTTTTCTTGGAGTGTTTTATAACTACTTAAAATGAATTTGTGAATGTCTTTTTTTGAATGTGTGTGGTTAGAGAGGTTTTGAGCCCTGTTTCCCTACTAGCCCATTGATCTGGCTCCAGGAAAATAAAAATTCACCTTCAGTGTATTTTTTTCTCTCATGTGTTTTTTCCTCTGATTCTTCCCGTCTTCTTTTAAACTGTTTTTTTATTTCACACTACTGAGTAATTTGAAGAAAGCACCTCACTTCTATTGGGACATTTACAGGTGGACAGGATCTAAAATACCATAATAGAAATGGTATAGTAGAAAACAATATGGCTTTTTTCCCCTAAGTTATCTTGCAGCTTTATTTCCTGTAGCCTTCTGCTCTTCCATCTTACTATGTTATAGTCTTCATTAACATTTTCCTGAACTTTTTTTTTTTGGTTGCTTTTGAGTTTTTTTTCTTTGTTTATGTTAAGAGAGACTGTAATTTACTGGCTTTTACTTAGCATGTTTGAAAGTTTGTATAGTGAAAGTTCATGATTTAACAGTTTTATTCATCATACATTGTTAGCAACTTTGAGCCAGTTTTATTGAATCTATCACACAGTGAACAAATGTAACTATTGAAAAGAGTGCGTGCATCCTTTTTATTGAAAAGCACATGAATCAACATATTTTCCTAACAGAAAGGATGACTTCAAGTGTAGGTAATAGACTTCGTGTGAGTTCACAAAAAATGAAGTATAGAAATCAATAGCTTTCTGAAATTTTACATTCAGAATTATGCTGCTTTTTCAAATCCATAATATTTGCTGTAAAAAATTTATCGATGATCTGTAAAAGTTGATTTGCATGTATGTAAAATTGACTTGGATGCTTTGCTTTTTAAGGCAGTGTGGGCGCTTGGTAACATTGCTGGTGATAATGCAGAATGCAGAGACTTTGTTCTAAACTGTGGAATATTACCACCCCTCTTGGAGTAAGTATTGTAAATTAATGCTATAACTGTAGTATGCAGGTGTAGATAACTGTAGGGTTCAACTTAGCTTGTATTTTCTAATAATTTTTTTTTTGCTAAATTCAGAATGTTTCTTTTTTTTATTATATTGCTATGAAACTAATGTTTTGGATTACCTGACTTCACGCATAACTTTAGTTCATGACTGGAATCTTTCCAATGTTTGCAAAGGAGAGAAGTGTTAATCACAGGTATGAAATCCCTGCATTGTACAGAACTTTGTGCTACCAGAATTCTGGATATATAGGTTGGAAGAGATGATTTAATTCACACTTATGTGATTCCAACTGGCTGTGCAACAAGCTGTTTTCCCCACCTTTGTCCAGTAGCTCCAAGCTCCAGTCTTGCTCTCCGTCCAATTGCTTGTTGAGATGAGCTGGCAGAATAGTTGCCACATGAACTGTGTTGCACCAGAAGATTTCTCTTCACTAGGAATATCATTCTAGCAGTTACTGTACACTTACAGGAGGATGTAAGGTAGCTTCATTGCAGGGAAAAGGTTTACACAACACAAATTTTGCTCAGCTTATTATGGCTTAAAATAATAAAATGCTTTAAAACATTTGTAAAATAGCTTAAAAGAATAGAGGAGAATGTGATTACCTTCCTCAAGGATTTAAAGGAATAACAGTTTTAGACGTTTTGTATCTGAAAATGGACATGATTTTTCAGGTGTTGAATCTTTCACATTTTATTCAACAAAATCAAAAGTGTTAATTTTTTTAGAAGATCTTTTAAGTTCAAATTTTTTGTGGAACTATTTTTATTATTATTAGTTGCATTCTCTGAATGAAAACATCAAAGTTAATTCAAGGGAAGATTGCATCTCCTAGCCCCTTCTGAAGATCCTCAGAAAAGATAAATTGAATAATTTTTTTAATACAAGCAATGGTTTATTTTATATGCATAGACTTGATTTGGAAATGAGATATCCACTCAAAATCATCTACTCAGATTCAGTTGATTCTAAGAAAATGTTTGCAGCATGTAAGCTGTGAAAAGAAATAAATTGAAACTAGTGCCCAATAATAGGATTTATTTTCTTGATTTGAGGTATTGTTGGTAATAATAGACATGAAAAGACCTAACTTTTCAACAAGAAATAATTTGGTTTTTAATTATTTTCTCTCTTTGACAGGCTTTTAACAAACTCAAATCGTCTTACAACAACTAGGAATGCAGTCTGGGCTCTCTCAAATCTCTGTAGAGGAAAGAACCCACCTCCAGACTTCAGTAAGGTATAATAAAGTATTCATTTTGAGTAATCAGAAAGTTGTAGAAGACTTACTTTTGTAATACGTTATAACTCAGAATCTTTGAATCTGGAGATAGACTCAATTTTATCTTTTAGTTTAATCATGTAGTCTTGTCCATCTGTTGTAGCTGCAAAAAATCATCTATTTTGGCACGTATTGGCAATAAAATTAAATTACTTAACTTGAGATTGTAGTTAGATGCAAATAGTCATTCACTGAGATGAAGCGATGGACAAATAATACATTCAGCACTAAACCCACTGGGGCCGTGTTTTCTCCAGATCTGTTTTAGAGGATGTGAGTTATGAATGAAACTTTTAGTTTATTTTGGTTTATTTTATGATTGTGAGTACATGTGGCAGGAGTAAACTTTTGAGTTTTCTGCTCTGTCAGATGCAATTAAATCAGACTATGATGACAGGTGATTTGCTTGTATGCTCTCCCTTTCACTTCCTCCTCTCCAGTAAGTGGTTATAAAGACAGGAAGACTGTACAGGCTCGTAGAAGTATTAGCTCCTTATTTTCAGTATGAAATTAATTTCTGGTAAGGCTAATGACATTAACAGAATAAAAGAACTGAACATTAGATGCTCTGGTAGAAGAAACTGAGGTTAAATGATAATACAGATAATCTGAAGAGAATTTACATGTCTTGATACTTACCTCATGAGGTAATAATTACTGTCATTGCTACTTAACAATTCTTGAAGAGATATTAACAAAGAGGATTTCTGATGTCAATTAATTGATCTTTTCTGACTTCAGTCACAATTGCTCTGCCTAAATTATATCCTTCAGTAGTTTTTTGTTTTGATAGTAAAAATCCAACAAGGTTTCTTGCTGTTTAAATGCTTCCAACTTCAGTGGCAAAGGATGCCCTGTTAAGCAGCTGCTAATAAGAATAGTTCCTTTGCTTTTTGCCCTTTACAGTAGCACCAGTTGGACATGTAAAGGAGGCTGAATTGCATAATTGATGCAAGATAGAGTTAAGTTCTAACAAGAGTATGAAATTCTCAAGCTGTACAGCTGAAATGTGGCAGTTTCCAAGTGGTGTGATGATGGTCTAGTTCATTTGGCTCCATCTATGTGGAACGTGTAAGAGGCTAAGGCCAGAGACTACAGTTGCAGTGAGAACTGGAGTCAGCCGTTGCTTGTTTTAATTTGGTTCAGTGAATGTGGAGTCCTCTATGAATTACTCAAGTTGTTCTGTGGTAAAGCAATCGTAAATTAGTTATTACAAATAACTAACTCCAGTACTTTACAGAGAGACTCATATAAAAAAATGCTACTACTTTGAAATTCTGTTCCCTGAATGATTAAAAAAAGCATCAGTAATTCATTATCATCTGGTTACCTGTAAAAGCAGGTGTTTTTTGTTTAAGCTGAACAGTTATGTACCTAATACAGTATCCATAGATAAATAGCCTGTGAATCAGAATTTATCCAATTTGTCAGTTTGAATTGGGTATCTAGTTTAATCAGGAAGTGTTCCACCTAGATCCTGATTCATTAATGAGCTCATGTGCTTTGGCAGTAAATAGTTTTGCACCTTTATGCCTTTGCAGAATGTTCTCTGGAACTTGAAAAATATGAAACACCTAATTTTATGCAATATTTTTCTTTAACCTAGGTTGCTCCTTGCTTAAATGTTTTATCAAGACTGTTGTTTAGCAGTGACCCGGATGTATTAGCAGATGCTTGCTGGGCCCTTTCTTACCTTTCAGATGGTCCCAATGATAAAATTCAAGCCGTGATTGATTCTGGAGTGTGTCGAAGATTGGTAGAGCTGCTTATGTAAGTCTTCAAATAAATGTGCTGCAGTACTGTTAAGCTTAATGAATTCTAATTGAGTTGTGTTCTCTCGCCTCAAGTCTGAATTTATTTTGAGAAGTGATGAATATTAATTCAGTCTGAAACCTTTTAAGTTGCTTGTAATAGGTCACTTGGCTCCTGGGATTTTTTTCCTGAGATTAACAGTGAAAAAGTTTTCTCCATAATATTCCTTTATATTTGGGGTTTAATTTACATGGAGGAATAGAAAGATGAACACTGAAGAACAAGCTTGAATTGTAAATTAAGTTCTCAGCTTGGTTTTTAATTTCACTGTTGTATTTTGTTTTCTTATCTTTCTAGGAGATGTAGTTGTAATATAGACAGTTTTTGGACTCACGAAGTCCAGAGGCAGGCTTGTGCCACTTTTGAGCTGTTCCAGTATATTTTTTTTATGGTTCATTATTTTCCTAGAAAGGGAGAGTAAATCCCTGTGTTCACACGGGGGCTGCAGAGCAGGTCAGGGATAGTAATTCCCAGCACTGATAGCTGGGCACAGTTCCCTGTGCCAACCCGTCGGGAGAGGGTGAGGTTACTTGCTCTTCTGTAGAAGTTTTAGGACAACTGAGTAGATTTTGTTCCCCCATGCTTTGGACAGTTGAATATGGCTTTGAGTACTGGCTTCTGGGTTATTGACTTATAAAAGGGGGAAGTTCACTTATAAAGGAGTCTGCTGAGTTTTACTATACAGCTGATAATGCCTGTTTTGTTTCTGTGGCTATTGAATGACGTAGGTTCCAGTATTGTATTCAGGAATACTTGAATCTGCTGGACAGATTGCTTTAAGTTGTGTTGTTCTGTAGAGATGCTCTAGAGATTCAGTTGTGGGCTTGCAGTTGGCAAAGTTGGCTAAATAGGGGAAAAGTGTAAGAAGTAATACAGTGTTTTCTGTAACTAGAAATATAACACCTAAAGTAAACCATTGTGCACTGAAAATGCAAAATCATACTTTAACACTTGGCAATATCAAGCAATTTACTCTTTGTCTCCAGGCATAACGAATACAAGGTGGTATCCCCTGCATTAAGAGCAGTTGGAAATATTGTTACTGGGGATGATATTCAAACACAGGTAAGACCAGTTGATTTAAGAAAAATGAATTGCCGGGACAGAATTTTGTAAAAATTGTGACAAAATACATGTCCACTATGGGTATCAGCATATGTCAGTGGAATATCTGTATTGTTAATGTAACAGTTTATGCTGCTGTTTAAAACATTAAGTTACTGCAAGAATGAACACTTTCTTACAGCACTGTATGTAGTGGATTGCTTCATTCCCGTATGCTACTTTGACTGTCGCTTCCCATTTTTTAATTTTTTCTTTTTCTCCTTAATGGAGGTTCAGTTATTTATTATTGTTGACTTTTTAAAGTCTTCAAATTCAGTCAAACTTTTCACTTGAAAGCAATGATCATGCTTGATTTGTCCTTGGATTTGTATGTGGTAGTATTACTGATGCAATTTGTTTTATAAAGGTTTATTTTTTAATTTTAGGTAATGGAATTGAGTTTGAAGCCATGCAGGAAGTACAAAGACAGGTCCTGCTTTAAATAAAATTGCATCTAAAAAGCTGACAGAACTAGTGTAGAGGGAAAATAAGGAAATAAATTAATTGCATATTTTGTTGTAAGCTCTATAAGCAAGGATTTTGCTAAGTAATTAAATAGAAAACATCTGTTTCATAGAAAACAAATTAAAAAGTCACTACAAAAATAAGATTTACACTGCTCAGTTATTCATGTTTTAGCCTTAAGCAGCCTTATTTAGTCTTGATGTAAATTTTCTGGTCTGAACTTAATTGAGGGCAGATTCTTTCAAATTGCTGGATTGTCTATTTGCACAATACAGCATTGAACATTTTACTTTTGCAGGATGTTATCTATGATACTTTATATAAATGTGTTGCAAAATCTGTGAAGTGTTTCTATGTTTACACACATATATTGCACAAGCCAATATATATGTATATTGTACAACCCAACTTTTCATTCTCAAATTATTTTAGGTAATTCTAAACTGCTCTGCGTTACCATGTCTCTTACACTTGCTTAGTAGTCCCAAGGAATCTATTAGAAAAGAAGCATGCTGGACTGTTTCTAATATTACTGCAGGAAACAGAGCTCAGATTCAGGTAAATCCTGTGTATCTGTTACTTGATTGGTCTTCTTTTCAATTTAATATTTCACTTGGTTTTTCTTCGCAAGGAGAAACAAGTAAATGCTACATTGACTCTGCATTGTTTGTTTTAGTCCTGTCTATAATTTTATGTAACTTAAATATTTTTTTCTAGCTTTTGAAAGACTATTATAAATAACTTCATAAAATAATATTTTTGAAATAGTTATTGTGATTTGTACTAGAGAAACTGATTAATTTCTCTCGAAGGGATTTGATTGATGCTTATAAAACAAGTGAAAGGATACTACTTTTAGATCTGGTGTCAACAGTTGTTATTTTTCCCATTGACAGCATCATTTTACTGATATATTGTCTTTAATTTTGTTCTGTATTGTTGTTGTGGTTTGAACCCAGCAGGCAGCTAAACACCATGCGGCCACCTGCTCACTCTCCCCAGCCGCCAGACTGAGATGGGGAGGAGAATTGGGGGAAAAAGTCAGAGATGAGAATGTTACTTCCTGATATCCTTTAAAATATATAATACTGTCTCCAATTATAGATATGGTATTTCTATGGAGACTGCAAATCTAAATAAAATGGACAAAGTGAAGTTTTGTTTCAACACTTCATCTCCAGTTAAAACTCAGGTTTAGTGCTTATATCGTATGTTTTAAGTGGGCCTATCCAATAAGTAGAATTCTGTCCGCCAGAGACCGAGAAATAAAAAACTGAGACACGAATGGCTGCTGCAGTGCAATGTTGGAGTAGTTCTGAATTTCACTTTAATGTTTCTAGTTTGTGTGGTACCTTCTAACAAAACAGTGTTTGCTTTGATATCAACAGGCATCACTGACTCTGGCAGTGAAAAGGGTATTAATGTTCTTTGTGTATATGAAATCTTTATTAATTAAAATAAAATATTACAATTTCATCTCTTAGGCTGTTATAGATGCAAATATTTTTCCAATATTGATTGAAATTCTTCAGAAAGCTGAATTTCGCACCAGAAAAGAAGCAGCATGGGCCATAACTAATGCAACGTCAGGAGGAACCCCTGAACAGATTAGGTAAGTTTGTATATGTTACTGTTTTTTTCTGCCTAAGTATTTTCTCTAAGGCATTTTTATGTTTGCATTTGAGTCTCGACAAACATAGCAACAAACTCCTAAGCACAACTGTAATTCCTTGAAATTCTGTCTGTACTACAGGTACTAAACATGTAGAAATTCAGAAAAATGCATGAAATATGTGCAGTAGATTTAATAAATTCACCAGTATTGCTTTGGTTTAGTGGTATTACACCTAAAACTTTCACAGGGTTTTCTTCCAAAGTTGGTACAATATTATAAAAAACAATTGGCACCGTTAATGAACAGTTTCAGTGTTTAAAAATGGAAAACTGAGAGTTCTTTAGAAAGCTTGTGCAATGGGATTGTGGAAAGACTTTGGAATTTTAGTAGCTTCTTCATGTATTTTAAACTCACTATCAGTTTTATTTTAAAGCAGGTACCTAAACCCCATTTTCAAAATTAAAATTTTACTGTCAGCACCTATTTATGTGCTGCAAAGATTGGACTTCTTGAATAACTAGGATAAAATACTCTTTGGTTTCTGTGAATACTGTCAGTATAGCAATCAGTTAGAATCAGTAGTTGATAAATGGATTTTTAAATGACAGTGTATTATTTGGAAGCCAAAACTGAAAGTGATATGATAACTTCCAATGTGTTTGAGAGAACTGTTGCAACAAGTGTGTGCTTATTTACTTAAAATGTGAAGAATCCTGGTTTTCTTACCAGGGTAACATTAACTAAATGTTATCAGAGGTGAGAAAAGTTTGTTGGTGTGTTTTTGCTATTTTGATTGCTAGTGTAATGTAACACCAGTCCTTCTTTTTCCCCCCACTCCCCTTTGTTTTTCTGCTGTCATAAAGGTATTTGGTAGCACTAGGTTGTACCAAGCCTCTTTGTGACCTCCTGACTGTGATGGATTCCAAAATAGTACAGGTGGCTTTAAATGGACTTGAAAATATTCTACGTCTTGGAGAACAAGAGTCTAAGCAAAATGGGGTGGGCATTAACCCCTATTGTGCCCTTATAGAGGAAGCATATGGTAAGAAATTACTTCTTGTGAAACTGTATGTACCTGAACTTCCTTATTGCAGGCTGTAAAAACAAAACCACCATGAACCATTTTGAAATTTGTAGGTAAGTAAGAATTCCTTCAAGCATAAGTGGATGTTAAAGTATCCTAAGTTATGTAGTGTGGTGAGAAAAGTGGATGTTTGTCTGTGGTCAGTTTATGAAATGTCCCTCTAGAGAAAACTTCTCAGGAATATTTAACAGGCAGGTGTCCTGGTCTGTTGGAACCATAGTTTGCACAAGTTTATCAGCCTAAATACAGATTTATTACTTTAATGTATAGTTCTGTTTGACACAGTCTCATTACCAACAGAGATGTGAGATCAGAGTTTATTTCACTTATTCCCAAGGTTGGATCACTTTTTATCATAGTAAATATCAGTAATAGCAAAATCAATTTCAGATTATAATATTAAATAAGTTTGTACTTAATTTATGAAAGTATTTTGTTCTGTTTTTTAAGAGGAGTTGTATTAAACTATGTCTTGGAAGCATCAAAACTAAAATATCTATTTGTGGAATTTCATGACTAGATCCTTTTAATTTAGCAAAGTTAATGTTGAAAATATCTTATAATGAATCTGGCACTATTTATGGAGGATAATCTTTTTGTAGCTCTGACAAAATTGGCAGACATTTGTATGCTAATAGCAGTTCTATTTGACCGCATTGATTAGATGGTACTAACTTTTCTGTAAAAGGGCCTTTAAATCTGAATTCCCTATTACAGAGTTTCATTTCTAAAATTAAGTGTATATTTGGAGAACTTTGCAATCATGACATGTAAGAGGAATAAGTACTGAATACTTTAATAGAATTTATTCTGTTCCAGATTTTGAGTCAGTTCATAATTTCAACTACTGAACCGTCTAGGTTCTTTTTTTCCTTTACCAGTTAAGCATGGGCTGCTGAAGCTGTGGAGCTTCAGTTCAAGTAGGGGAAACAGCTAATTACATCCTCCTATCTCTGGCCACTGTAGTCACCAGAAGGGTTCATGTGAGCTCTTCCTAATCCAACTTAAGTGAAAACTGAATTATCTTAAATAACTTTAGATTTGAATCAACCTAACTGACCTCTACACACTTAATTCTGCAAGCAGAGCAGAGGTTATGTCCCCTAGCTTGCAAATGATAGGCTTCGGAAGGATAATATCTTCAGATCTTGAATTTGAGAAAAGGTCCCAGACTGTGCCCAGTGACTCCATAACAGAGGGTAGAATTTAGAGTTGGGGAAGACTGAAAGAGTAAGAGAAAAGAAATGGGGATATTGGAACTTCTGGTAACGAACAGCTTTATGCTATCCTAATTCTATACAGATTGAAATTTTTTGTAGGTATGGTATATTTCTTTGTAGATACTACAGCCTCCTCCTCCTCCTTAGTTTAATTGATATTCTTTTAGCATAGTTTTTAAATCAGTTTGGACTGCAGAAAATGAAGACTATAAGTACATGGATTAGGAAATTAAGAATCAATTATATCAAATTCATTGAGATGATATGGTTTTGCTTTTTTTATCTAAGAAGTACCACTATACTATAAGCTGTTTCCCTTTGAATTCGTCATTCATTTAAGCAACTAGATTTTGAAAATGTTTTGTTTTGAATTTAGGACTTGATAAAATTGAATTTCTTCAGAGGCATGAAAACCAGGAGATCTACCAAAAGGCTTTTGAACTCATAGAACATTACTTTGGTGTCGAAGAAGAGGACTCCAGTATTGCACCTCAGGTGGATGAAAGTCAGCAGCAGTTTGTGTTTCAGCAGCAGGAGGCTCCAATGGAAGGGTTTCAGCTGTAAACTACTGAAGTGAAGACAAGCATAAAATGTAAACACTTGTAGGGTTTTGGGGGTTTTTTTGCCTCAGAGTTCTTTTCTTTATGGCCAAAGTTAGAGGAGAAGTTGAATATGTTTTGCAGAAATAGATGAAGAAGCAGCTCATGCACTTTTATAGTGTTAGATACAACTGTTCTTTGTTTTGTATTTGTGTTTTTCATTATCTTATGTACAGAAAACAACTGTGAGTAATGACGTCTAAAGTAAAGCATTAAATGTGATTTAACAAGAACTGTTAAGCTAAGACTTGGTAGGATTTTAGGTAGTGGTTCTGAATTTTTCATGTAGTTTCAAACTGCATATCAGCAATACAGTTACTGACAGTTGCATTTTTGGCAGTAGGCTTGACTTGCCCAGTCTCTATCAAATCTACCTCTTGTATTGAAGCAAAAACATTGCTTCAGAACTAAGGCATGAAATAAAGATGAGCTTGATAGAAGCTGAATTGGAATGTGAAAAATATTTATTGAAATTCTGAAACTTTTATGCATTACTTTACAACACACTGTTGGAATTTATTTATAAAATGTATTTAAAGACATAATAGATATACATATATAATGTTAATCACCTAATATAATACCGAATATATGAAAAAAGCTTTTTTTGAATTATGTGGAAGAGGACTCTTTCAGAGGTTTTCAAATTGGAATCAGCAGAGAGATCTCTGGTCATTTGATGCTGGCTCTGTAATTAAAGCTGCTAAATGGCATTAAAAGTCAGCCACAAATACAGGACTTTGCAATGGAAGCAGTTGCTGTAGTTACCACAAGGCTACTGTGATGATGAGTGACAGGGATGGTGATTTGCACGAGTCACCAAGCAGATGGTTTACAGCTGTCTCCTGTCAAAATGTGGTAACACCACTTGAGTTTGAGAAACATTGCAATGTTTGCCTTTCTAGTATGGTAGCTTCTTAAAAGTAGGTGTCATTTTTTTTGACCAAATACGCTACTGCCACTTCAATTGTTCTTTAAGTTAACTAACTTGATTTTCTTTTGGTAAGACAATAGAAATAACTGCAGTGAAGAATGAACAGTGAATCACTCCTGTCCAGCTGAAGGAAAAGTTTATTGTACTGTAAATAGCATTAAGTATGCGAACACCAAAACTAACTAGAAGTTATTGTCATCTAAATATTTAGGCTCTATGATATACAGTGTTTGCTGTTAAACACTAAAAGAAGTAGAATTCTAATATTTACGTTAACAATTTTGAATATGGAAAAATGAATGCTCTGCTTTGACTTGCATATAAGTAGTGTTTCTGGTGTATTAGTAGTATATCTCATTTGGAGAAACTAATACTTTGGGTTAACTCTGAAGTATGAGTATTTTTTATTACCTGTAGTTACTGTATTAACATCAAACTCCTGGGTTAAGTGAAATCCTGACATAGAGAGCATTTCATGCTTCATAAAAAGCTGCAGTTCTAATTACTTACCCCATGGCACTGTGCTTGTCACTAAACAATATTTTAATGTACTGAAAAATACAGGTTAAAGGTGGTATCATTTACAGTACCATTTTATATTTAGAATTTTTTTTATATGCAAGTTAAGATTCTAGGATGTTTCACTTTGATGTTACAGCAATATATACTATATTGTAATTTAATGTGGGACTTGAAGTGGATTTTCTAAGATTAATGGTCAGTTTTGACTAAGATGTAACTGGAAGGAAAGTAACCTCTTTTTGAAGTCTTTTTAGTGGAGGATAGAAGTGTAAGAAGTGTATATAGGAGTGCTGTTACTTTATGAACTCTGAATAATGAGATATTTTAGAAAATGACACTTTAAACCTAGATTTGTACAGCATACAAGTTTTGAATAGTGTGATAATATTGAGTACAGCTGCCAAATTTTCATATAATGTTAGATGATTGTATTTGTGCCCTTTTTATTCTCATAGTTTTAGGTTTTCATATACGACCTTCCTTCTTTTCCTCCCCTCCCCATCTGTTCAAAGTACAGGGTAACAATCGTGGAGATCTACCAGGATTACTAGTAAATGCTGAATTCCAATGTTCTTCTAGTGTAAGAAAATTATTCAGGTAACAGGGTATTCCAAGGTTTCTAACAATCTTGTTTTGATAACATAACCAGCTGTGCCTGCTTATTTGGAGAACCCTGTAAAAACTGCAGTTATAAGCCTCTCTAATTTAAACCAAATCTGAACTACAAAAATCTTGATGAAAACACTTGAAAATTAAGAGGGGACTTTTAAAGTATTGTATTTGTTTTGAAAGAATGTCTTCAGTTTTGTGGTTATATTATTCTATATGTGTGAACGGTTAGTGACTGCACTTTACACATTTAGAGAAACTGTATTTCATGCCTATACATTTAAATGTAACAGTCTAAAGGGAACTAAAATTGAAAATCATTATTTAAACTCAACATTTGGTTTACCCTAAAATTGTTAGAAAATAATAATGAAAATTCTTTAAAGCATAAATGTACAGGATGGCCTCTCCTATTTCATCACTGGGTTTACATCACACTTTGTTGAAAGCACATAAATGAACAATATAAAACCAGAGATGATGACTTAAGGTCAGCTTTGGTGTAGTCATTTGCAGGTATTAGAGTGAGTATGATGATGGTGCCTAAACAGATGAAATCAGTGTGGAGGAAAAAAAAACCCAAACTAAACCTGAGAAGAAAATCTCTTTAAGTTTGTTGGGTTTTCTTTTTAATGTGGAATCTGAAATGCCCCCTCAGTTACAAAGTCTGTTTAAAAATGCAGTGATTTGGGTTTTGTGGCTTTGGTTTTTGAAGGGGTACCATTTGTTCTGCTTAAATGTGAATACTAACTAGCTAATCTATGCAACTATGCAAAGCATAAGATTTTTATTTTTTTTTAGTTCCCTACTCTTGATACACTGAATCATATCTAATTTTTTCATCATTGCACTTTTGTCTGAGGACTGGTTCATAGAGCTTTTTAGTTTTCTAGTATTTGCTTTAAACACTGTTGCTAGCAGCAATCAGAAAATAGTAATAACTTTGGCACAGAAATAAGCTGTAGAACAAGTTGGCAACTGGAAAATATTTATTGTCTGGTCTGTCTTAAAAAAAAAAAAGATGCACTATTGTCTTTTCTCCACGGTAAGTTCTCGGTTTAAATTTAGTAAATTGTACAGACAAGGATTTCTGTAATAGATCTGCCAGTTGGTGTGTGAGGTTTAACTGTGACCTCAAGAGTTCACTGATGCCTGGAGTGAGAAATTTCAGTTACTTATGGCACAGAATCTTCATGTGATATGTGGAAACTAAAATACCTGTACTAACTTCAGACAGTAATAGTGCATCTTTAAATCCAGGCCAAAGGCCCATTACTGTACCGGAACACATATGAGTAGTATGCAATATTATGGAATGTTAAATCTCCAAATACCGTACAGAAACCAATAAAACCTATTTTACAGATGTTTCTTGTATTTATTTAGTGGTTCAGTAAGTGTGGCTTCTTAAACTAAGGAATGCAAATGCCATTTGAATACAGCATTGAGGCAGATGGATTCAGACTGTCTGGTGTGCTGTAAAACTACCCAGTGCCACCAGGCAGAGAAATTTGTGGTTTTAAATATGTTTTTGTAAATATCTAACCAAACTTATCTGACATTCTTGGGGAACTACCTCATTTCCTTTGAAATTAATTACTGGTTTTAATCATACACAAAACACGCTAGCTAACTTTAATTATATGCAACAAGTCCATCACTTATCTCTAATAAAAGAGACCATTTCTTTTTGTGATCCTGTAACTATCCTTGTTGGCTCTGGTGTGTGAAGTGCTACAGTTGCCCATTTATTGGTGAAATACACTAATTGTTCTCAGCAACAGTTAATTTTGCTCCTATAATGACACTTGTCATTACATACGAAGTTACTTTGTCTTCGACTCCACTGCTAGTGCGGCCTCCTTCCTCCACTTGGCCTTCTTTGCCAAGTTCCAGCTTGTTAAGGACTCGTGACGTGCAGCAGCCTGCAGAAGGAGAATGTCTGCTTAAGGGTAGCATAGTAGGAGTAATGACGGGCCTCAAGGAAAGCTGCCCAGTGTTGGGAACAGCCCACAGCTGTGTCCATGGCAGGGGTGACAGGAACATAGGGCAGCTAAAACTAGGATAGGTGCAAGCTGCTGCTGTTTGTTTGCTTTTCACAGAATTTCATCATTTTTAAGTATGCGATGTGATAACTGTTGCTGTACTCACCTTTTTAGCTGAGGCAATCACTGCAAAACAGGCAACAATTGAGAGTCCAATCATGATGTAACAAGCTTTCACTCGGGCTTTGTTTCTTGCCCTGTCTAGCATCTCTGGCCTGCAATTAAAGACATTGAATTGAGTCATTAGCAAACTGTCAAGTATCTCTTCTTCAAAGCATCACAGCCATAACATCACAATTGAAAAATAAAAATAGAAATACTTCTAAAACAAGCATCTTCAGCTCGCTAGGACTGGTTATGTACCACCCAAGAACTTCACAGAATCAGAATGGTTTAGGCTGGAAAAGACCTTTAAGATCGTTCAGTCTGACTGTTAACCCAGCACTGCCAAGTCTGCCACCAAACCTTGTCCTGGCCACCACATCTATGCTTTGCATTTTCTGACTCTCATCCTTTTCCAATGGAAAAGTGACTTTTAATGGATTTAAGCTGATCTTTTTAAGCTAAAAAAAAAAAAATAATAAAAAATTGCTTATGCAATCAAGTATTTGCATTTAAATACTGGGGGTAAATACACCAGAAATGATACTTTAAGCTCTATTTAAGCATAGTGAAAAGGGGTTTTATCAATTTTAAACAGATGGAGAAGTATTATGTGGTGTCAACCAGATGTGGTGAAAGTGAGTCTCTTATTCAAAATTATCTTTAGAAATTAATTGCTGTCATATCTAACCTGTTTAGATGGCGTCCTGTATACTCTAGTCTAGGGATTTCACATGCTTGGTTAGGTGATTAAAACAGAGCCTATATGGCTCTGTTAGACGGTTTCATTCTTTAGAAAAGCAGCAGCTTTATTTAAAGAAGGCAGCTGGTGTCAGCCTTCTTAGGCGAACACACACCTAAACAGGAACGATCTACGTGAATATTTTTGCTGGTTGTCAAAGGCAGAAGTAAGGAAAACTTCTGCCCTGTGTTTGGCAGTAGCTGCAGGAGAGGCATCGTACGGCCCAGCAAGCTCCTGTTTCCACCTGCCTCTGTTGTGAGCAGGCTGGATGCCCCTGTGGCATGAGAAATCTCTGTATCACTAAAACTGTGTCAAAACTTTCAGCCTTTTTCTAAGTGAGACATTATGCCCGTTCTACTTGGGAGTACAGTTTTTAAGATGTTCATTATACTGCTACCTGTGCACTGTTTCCCTTCCATAAATCAGATGGGAATGCTTTAAATATATAAAAATATAGATTATTCATAAGAAACAGAATAGAAATATACATAATATATAGTTACGGTTTTATACATATATATATATGTTAGAAGGATAGAATCATAGAATGTTTTAGGCTGGAAGGGACCTCCAAAGGTCATCTTCTCCAACCTCCCTACACAAGGAGGGACATCTCTACCTAGGTCAGGCTGCTCAGAGCCCCATCAAGCCTGACCTTGAATGACTCCAGGGATGAGGCCTCCACTACCTCTCTGGGCAGCCCATTTCAGTGATCTATCACCCTCATATTAAAGAACTTTTTTCTAATAGCCAGTCTAAATCTATCCTTTCCTAGCTTAAAACCATTACTCCTTGTCCTATCATTACAAACCCTTTTGAATAGACCTTGCATAAAGAATTGATTTTATGTTGCGAGTAAAGATTTTGTAATGATGTCTTTCCCCCCAAACATGTTTAGCTTTACTTTAAAGAGGATTATTGGCAGGATGGGGCAGAGCTAGAGTTTTTATAGTGGAAGTTCTGCCCCTGGAAGCCTCTAGCAAGACTGGAGGCTGTGGTGCTTCTTCTCTAAGGCTTGATGCAACAGAAGAGAGCAGGTCTGACGAGCAGCTGGCTGTGCTGTGCCACCCCATTCCCTGCCAACACACACACAAGCACGTGTTGTGCATGCCACGTTTCCTGCAGATGACTGACAATGCCTGCAGTTCTAAGTAACTGCTTGTGTTTTGTACAATGGTAAACATCATCTTTAAAACAAGCCTCACATCAGACTAGCACATAAAATCATTAATCCAATAATCCATTTGTAGCAACAAAAGCAAAACCAGAAATGTTATTTATTAGTCTGGCTTATTAGCCTAATCATATTTCACAATGCACTAATTGAAACTCTTCTGAGGCAGATTTTCACTTTCTCCCTGCTTCCTGCCTCTGCTTTAAGGAAAACAGATCTGATTATGTTCTTCCCTAATTGCACATTAAGGCCTTTGCTACTCAATCCTCAATCAAGACTCTGGGTAAACCTCTACTGAAGTCAGTAACAGCTGTTTAGAAAAAAAACCTGACCAACCACACCACAAGAACCCCACAACTTTGAAAAAGGACTGCAGATTTGACCCTTAGTATGAACTGTCTTCAGCAGCTAGATTGTGTTCACAGGTAACAATATCTTGCAATTTAACTTCTAGTGTGTTACTGTTTATGATCTTAAAGTTCTAAAAATTTCTCACCCAGAAAGCACAGAGCGGTAACACTCACTTGCCAAGCCACGAAATGAGCAATTTGTGTCTATGTGTGTGTATGGAATGGACTGGCAAATGCATGTGTCTTTATAAACACCTCCCAACAGAATAGCTTTTAGAGCTTCTGAGACCTCTATGAACCTTTCTCTAGGGGAAGATGGTGAGACTAACACAGCACAAGAGAGGATGGACTGTTAGAAAGCCACTGGTACAGCTCAGCAAACGCTCTCAGAAACTCTCCAACAGGAACAGGCAGAGGATGCACCTGTTGCTTGACACAGCTCTGCATTCTCTTTATGCTCAACATACCACCCAAGACAGGGACATACTGTGATGATGAAAAGTACTGTCCTGGAGAGAGACATCTAATTGCCTCACATCCTAAGAAAAAGGCAGCAATTGGCATTAGAAGGGTTTCATGTGTTCAGTGGCAGACAACCTTGTAGAATGCTAACTTTCAGTGAGTCAGAGGACCATGCAATGAGCATGATTTGGGTGGGAAGGGACCTTCAAAGATGGTCTAGTCCAGTAGGGCAACAAGAATGGGAGGCTAAGGCTACATTCCTTGGTGGGGGATGTTTATCTCATAATAATCTTCTTTATTTTTCCTCAAATTCTCTAAATTAGGCAGATATGGATTTCATGGATAGACTGACTGGTGGGTAAGGAATTGGTTGCATGATTGCAGTCAGAGGGTAGTGGTCAGTGGCTTGATGTCCAGATGAAGATTGATTACAAGTGGTGTCTCAGAGGTCCATACTGGGACCAGTGCTGTTCAATATGTTCATCATTGACATATACAGTGGCAAATTCATAGATGACACCAAGCTGTGTGGTGCAGTTGACATGCCTGAGGGATGGGATGTCATCCAAAGGGACCTGGACAAGCTTGAGAAGTGGGCCCATGTGAGCCTCATGAGGTTCAACAAGACCAAGTGCAGGATCCTGCACCTGGGTCAAGACAATCCTCAGTATCAATACATGCTAGAGGATGAAGGGATTAAGAGCAGCCCTGCAGAGAAGGACATGAGGGTACTGGTGGATGAAAAGCTGGACATGATCCGGCAATGTATTTTTACAGCCCAGAAAGTCAACAGTATCCTAGGCAGTATCAAAAGAAGCGTGGCCAGCAGGTTAAGAGAGGTGATTCTGCCCCTCTATTTGGTGCTTGTGAGACCCCACCTAGAGTAGTGTCCAGCTCTCAAGCCATCAGCAAAGGAAAGATATGAACCTGTTGGAGTGGGTCCAGAGAAGAGCCACAAAAATGATCAGATGGATGGAACACCTGTCTTATGAAGACAGGCTGAGAGAGTTGGGATTGTTCAGCCTGGAGAAGAGAAGGCTCTGGGGAGACCTTATTGCAGCCTTTCAATACTTAAAAGAGGGCCTAAAAGAAAGAAAGATACAGTCTTCTTAGCAGAGCCTTTTGCAATAGGGCAAGGGGTAATGATTTTAAACTAAAAGAGGGTAGATTTAGACTAAATATAAGGAAGAAATCTTTTGCAATGAAGATGGTGAAACACTGGAACAAGTTGTCCAGAGAGGTGGTAGAATCTCCATTCCTGAAAATGTCCAAGGGCAAGTTGGATGGGGCTCTGAGCAATCTGATCTAGTTGAAGATGCCCCTGCTCCCTGCAGGAGAGTTGGACTAGATATCGTCAAAGGTTCCTTCCAACCCAAAGAATTCTATAATTCTATGAAATTCTACAATAAATCATAATTCATTGGATGTAATCATTCAGTGACAGTCAGCTCTCTTAGAACTGTTCATTGTAGCTATAAACAGAAAATATTGTTTACCAATAACATCCTTATCTAATTGAACATTAGGAATAAGCAAAATAAACAAGCCAGTACATAAATGTAACCAAGGCTGTCTTCTCAGATGGATCCTGTTCTTAATCCCAGGCTCTGGGGACCCCAGTAAGGAACATTTTTTCATCTTAACCTCTAACCAGGACAGGAAGTTCTTTTGCCCTCTAATTTGTTTCCAAGTTTTCAAGTTGAAAAACTGTCTAGTTCAAACTCTGTGGAAAAGCTTTAGATCAGGATCAGGTCACCACTTTCCCTTCAGCTCCACGTTCCCTTGGACAAGAACAGTGCACTTACGGGATCCTCAGAGGAATCTCTTCTTCTGTCTTGAAACGTCCAGTCCAGAGGAGGATTTTTTTGTCAAACTTCGAAGGTTTGTAACTTGCAACCACCTTGTGAGCCTGCTCAGCTTAACGATTAGGAAAGAAACACTTCGTCAAGCCAGGCACTAGGAGTGATTGGTAGTAGTAAGGGTGGAAGGGGAACACCCCTGCTCATCCTGGTCCTCGCAAGAGTGACCCAGGGATTAAACTTCCAGGTCTCCGCTAAGCCTCTCGAATACATGCAGCGAGTGTCTCGTTCGACCTCCCACGGTACCCAAGCCAGCAGCAGAACGCCTGGCACCACTCAAGCTGCCGTGCCACCGGCGGGCTGCGCTGCGGACCCAGCCCCAGNGCTGCCGGCAAGGGGGGGCCGGTCCCCCCGCGAAACCATCCTGCTCCCCCGATGCACTGATGCTGCATCGCTAGCGTGGAAACTTCAGCGTCCCAGTCACAACTCGGGGGAAGAAGCGGCCGCGGTGCTTCAGCTTCACGGCTCAGAGCAAGGTGGACTCAAGTTCCGTAGCACAGACTTGCCCATGTCGGTGTTTCCATCATTGCCTCACATTCGGAAGGTTCAAACGTTCTGAGTCTCATCACACACTTTTCTGTTTACATCAGTTGAAAAACCTTCTTTTTTCCTTTCATGTCCTGGACAGAGTAAACTTTGATTTAAAAAAAAAATAAAAAACTCAGTATGAACATATCCTTAAAAAAAAAATAATCAGAAAAGTCAGCACAGAATACACCTTTAATAAGCAACAGCCTGTACCAGCATGATACCAGTGACAGTGTAACACAGTGTCTCAACAGATGTGTGTCTGGGGTACCGAACAGTAGAAGATTTTCCATCCATCAACCAAATCCAGAACGCCTGCAGATGAACAGGGGAAGCCTCACTCCCCAGGCATCCCACAGCAGCTCAGGCCCTGTGATGAGCGTGATGAATGAGGAGTCTTGAACCGCTTGTAGCAAAAAACTTCAGTTATCTATTTTCAGGAGAGACAGAGGTAAGCGGCTTTTTCTGGAAGCAAATTCTTGAGTAGAGGAAATCAGAAACTTGTCACTGAAGTGAGTTCTAGCACCTTCCATACTAAAACTTCTTCAAAAATGTTGTTCCGGAACATTTTGGGCAACATTTCGTTCTGGAAAGATAATTAAAAGCACACTTCCTTTTCAGTAAGTAGTCCTATGTTGATGTTTTCTTATTCTGACTTGTACAGTTTCTGTTCTGAAATCGTTAAAGTGACATGATGTCCTTATTATTAGTTAAACATCAAAGCCATTCCAATCCATTTAACTCATGCCAATTTAAAGAAAAGTAGCTAAAAAAAAAAATCAATCTTCCCACATTCTATTCCAGAACAAAATTTCTGTTTGCAAATGAGCCATTCTCTAAACAGAAGAACCCAGCTCCCTGAATCAGGGAGCCTGCACAGTGGCTTTCTCATATGCTTCTGAAAATAACAAAAAGGAAGAGTGTGCATCACTTTGCACCCTAACCCCCTGCCCACCCCTCTGAGCAGCTCTGCCCTATTTCAGAATGTTGCTGGGGAGATGAAGACACACCAATAGAAATAACCTAGAGTGCGATACTGGGATTATAGTCTGCCTGCAGCACCTGTGCCTTTGCCTTCTTCTTGGTCAAAGAGAGGGGTGTAGCATCAAGCAGTGCTCCTTGTCTCTGGAGTCACAGCTGGGAAGGGTAGGAAGAGTCAGCACATCTGGGATGGGCTGCTCAGCATCATACAATACAAGCAGCATCCCAAACACTGCTATTAGTTCTTAGTCATGCTGATAACCCACACATTTAGAGTCATTGTAGTTCCACTGGCTGCTGGCAGAGCTGCTGGGAGGAAGCTTGGAGCTCACATAAATAGTTTGCAGCATTTGCAAAGCAGAGAACTGCTCTAAAGATTATGGGCAGCTGGAAGGCAACTACGTGGCTAAAGCTACTGAAATCTTGAGAAAATTATGCCCTGGAGGGCTTGAAAAACTTGGTGGCCTTCATAGTCTTCATTCTCTATAGAGATTTTGTACACTATATGACAGTGGCTTAAAAATGCATCATTTAGCATTATTAATAATGAGTGACATAAAACTCATAAAGGTTAAATAGTGCTTACATCCAGAGCAGACCAGACCACAACAAAAGGCATTTTGATGCTTGGCTTCTCTATGAACAGCACTGTACTGGGGGACATTTGTCCTCTCTGTTGCTCTGTTGGAGATGGAAAAGGTGCAGGTGGGCACATATGGCTGTTAGCATTTTGAGAAGTGGTATTTGGATCTTTTTAAAGTGTCAGCAGAGCATGCTCTAAGTTGGAAAGAAGAGCCAACCCCTTCACCCCCACACATGGGCCACGGCTCTGGGGAGGCCATGCTGAGATTTTGCTGTGACTCGGGAAGGTTATTCCTGTTCTATGGTGTGGGATGGAAGATTTGTTTCAGACTCATTTAATGTCCCCATGCCAGACAACAAGAATAGTTAGATTTCTGGAATACTGGTCTGGGCAGGGGAATACATGCAAATACTCCCTTTAGCATTATGAAACACATTTCAGGGTTTTTTATCCTCTGCATAGGGTAGCACAGTCCTTTATGCGCTACCTACGTATGATCAGTTGCTTCTTGCAGACAAGGCATTTAAAACCATGTAACACAGCTTGATACGTTGTCTCTTTTTTCTGCC
The DNA here is from genome assembly GCA_013401335.1 of Brachypteracias leptosomus. Taxonomy (NCBI): domain Eukaryota; kingdom Metazoa; phylum Chordata; class Aves; order Coraciiformes; family Brachypteraciidae; genus Brachypteracias; species Brachypteracias leptosomus. The sequence goes on from VYZX01003468.1 coordinate 87,480, forward strand.
AAGTCTAGCTAGAATCGTAGAATCATAGAATCATAGAATGCTTTAGGCTGGAAGGGACCTCTAGAGGTCATCTTGTCCAACCTCCCTACACAAGGAGGGACATCTCTACCTAGGTCAGGCTGCTCAGAGCCCCATCAAGCCTGACCTTGCATGACTTCAGGGATGGGGCCTCCACCACCTCTCTGGGCAGCCCATTCCACTGATCTATCACCCTCATGTTAAAGAACTTAACTTTCTACATCCTCACAGCTCCACCATTGACTGTGCTTTACGGAGGAGACCTGAGTAGCTGGAGAGGCAGATATAGCATGTAGGACTCCTTTGAAATTCTGCCATATGTAATGTCTTTTCTTAAAGATAACCTCCGTAGAGGCCTTCACATTGTTGTCACCAAGTTCTGTCCCTCAAGACGCTTTCCTCGCTGTCCTGTAGGGGGAATGCCCTACCATGCTTAGCTTTCAACCTAAGAGACTTTTGTAAGAAGTAGACTGAGATTTACTGGGTGGAAACAGGATATGGGCAAATATTGCTGCTGTTCCAAGCCCAACCCAGGTTCATGAGGAAAAGTAAGGAAATTAAGTAAGCAAACTCAGTTTTAAGTAACAATATGGCTTTAATCATCCTCTTTCCTTATGTCTTCAAGACACGACATGTTCAACACTTTTGAAAACAATAAATACAGGTTCAACATTTGAGACAAGTTAACTTTTCTAACCAGCTTAATGCTGACAGTCATTTTGCAATGTAAGCTTTGCTCTTTTGAGGAGAGACGTTTTGCTGCATTTGCAGCCAAATTGTAGGAGTTTTAACATTATTGTATGTAATTTTGTATTCAGATCAGTATTTGTAGCAGCTGATGTATGAACAGCATTCATCATATAAATACATGTGCATAAACCTTCATTCTTTCAATCAGCTACAAAACCTACAATTACTCAAAGATGTATGCAGATTGCACCCTTGCCATTCAAATGACTTAAAAAATGTCTTCACAGATACATATTATATACATAGTCTACACATCAAAGTAATTTCATTGCCTGTATCCATTGTTGAAATGTGATCTATAGCTATTTTTAAACAAAATATGAGTAGAAAAATCATACAGATGTGGGTTGCAATATATAAATAGGAATTATAGAAAAATAGATATATTGTACATAATAATTATGCAATATGTCTGTGTAATGTCAAGTCTAGTGAATTTATTTTGACCTGCCAGATCTAAATAGAAGCATGGTCAAAACTCAAGGAATTTAGTATTATTTCACAGTAATATGGCATAGAAGTTTCTACAGTCCAGACCATGGGCTTTACAAACACGGAAAAATATTCTTCAGAGTCCTGGATTAGGAACATAGCTCTGCTGTTTAGGGTTTGAAAAAGTTCTGTCATTCTGTTGTCCCATCAGAAAAATTTGTCCTCTGAATGTATCTTTTGCCTCTCATACAGGAGGCACGGCACAGCTACATTCATGGAGCTACAGACCAAAGCTCATGAAGTGCAGCTTGTATCAGTCCATCCTTGTTCTATTTTGATATGTTGGCATGGCGTCTTGTCATTCTCTAATTGAAAATCAGATTTTCAACATATGTATTAAAAAAGTTAAAATTCCTAGGATGTACTCATGCTGATCCTGGTCATTACATTATTTAGACTGATGAGAGGAATCAATTAATGTTTGTAAGTTTTGGCATTATGCATTGACATTACATCTTGAATTAAGCAGATAATGGGGGACAAACACAGTAAGTCCACTCTCTTGTCATGCATCAGAGGAAGTGCATGAGGTGAATCAGTGTATTTCCCCTGAGTATAGGGATAAAAAAGTAGATGAACAAACATATCTGTAACTATAGAGCTCCAGAGAAGTTCTTTAATTTCTTATAGACCTGTCTCCAGTTCATTATCATCCTTGTAAATACAAGGAACTTAAAAAGTTACTGCAGCACTTATCTGAAATAAGGTGCAATTGGGGAGTAAAAAAAAAAAAAGGATTCACTGATACCAAGTGAAGAGGGTTACTTTTGGATATTCAGGAGAATAGAAGGCTTATCTTAAAAGTGGAGACTAAAGGACTAGGCTTGTTTATCCTAGAGAACAAAGGGTTCTGTGTAATCTGTAGAATAGAGACAAGTGGAGAAGAAGAGCTCCTTAAACAACTGGGCATCAAAGATGCAAAAAACGTGGGGTAAACCCATATTTTCACCTACATGCCTGTGAGAAATAGAATTTCCTGATGCTCCTGCCTCACTCGAGGATGAGAGATGGTGGAAGGGCTTCCCACAGGTCTGTGTGAACAGGCCAGGGAAGAAGGGAGCTGCTGAAGGTAAATGCACCTCATGATGCTTGCAGGAGCAGAGTCTGGACTCTGAAGAAAAACCTTGCAGATCTGGTAATGCATAACTGCTTAAACACCAGAGAGGAAGGCATTTCATGTGGCCTACTCTCTTTGGGGATGCCAAAAGGAAAGACACCTGAAAGAGAAATGGCTCCCAAAAATGGCTTTTCATCTTCTAGTACTTTAACACTGCTCAGTCATATGCTGGAGAGTCTTTTTCTGGCCATAGCCCTTGCAGTATTTTTAGGAAGAACTTTCCCTTTTATTAATCTTTCCCCAGGCACTTGGAAATGACAGTTACCATTCACAGAGTTTTTCTCAGATTTACAAGAGTCTGAGATAGTAGCTCGGGAGCTGGAAGACTTTGAATCCAAAGAAATCTGACTAACAGCAACGCTGCCTGCGCTCTTGGTAGAATATGTGTAAACCATTTTGAGAAAAGCAGATTTTGTATTTGTTTCTTGTTTGTAAATGATGATATAGCACTTAGGAAGAAAAGTGCAGCAGAGGATTCCATAATTGGATATCAAAACAACAATGATTTCCACTGCTGGCAGGTATTTGCCAAATGTAGTTGCATAGACAGGAATAAATACTATCCATGCTATAAAGTAAATTAGCATGCCAAAGGTGATGAATTTAGCTTCATTGTAGTTCTCTGGCAACTTCCTACCTTTAAAGGCAAATATGAAGCAAATGAAAGCTAGGGCAGCGATGTAGCTCAGCATAATCCCAAAAGCCACAATAGAGCCCTCATTGCACTCCAGAATTATTGTTCTTGGGATTGAGAAATTTTGCTCTACAAAAGGTGTACTAAAAATTAGCCAGAAGGTGCAAATGGTAACTTGAATTCCAGTGCAAGTGACCACAGTGGGAATAGGCTTATACAAGCATTTCAGAAAATTCTGCAGCTTGGGATCAAAGCTGAAGGCTAGTAAAATTTTTAGTGACTTTATTAAAATACATGAAATGCAAAGCGCAAAACTTATGCCAAAGAGGGCTTGTCTAGTTTTACACTTGAATTCTGTGGGTTCATCTATGAAGAAGATGGTGCTTAAAAAAATTAAGAAGTGGCTGAAGAGAATAATATGGCAGACAGTTAGACCTCCAGATGCCTTTACAACTGGCGTATTCAAGTTTTTAGTAAATATTACACTAATTGACAAAACCAGTACAACTCCAAAAGCAGAGAGGAGGAGAAGAAAAACAGCAAACCAGTCAGTCCAGGTGAGGAAATGGATTGTTTTTCTGTAGCATGTGGTACTGTTGATGGGAGCCCAGTAGGATTTGTTGTTACATTGGTAGCAGTAATCTATATCTGAAAGCGGAAAAAAAGGAAGATCATAGAATAGTAGGATGTATTAGGTTGGAAGGCAACTCTAAAGGTCATCTAGTCCAACCTTCCTACAATTAACAGGGACAACTCTAACTAAGTCAGGTTGCCTAGAGCCCCCGTCAAGCCTGACCTTGAATGCCTCCAGGGATGGGGGCCCTACCACCTCCCTGGGCAATCTGTTCCAGTGATCCACCACCCTCCTAGTAAAGAACTTTTTCCAATGCCCAACCTAAATCTACCCTTTTCTAGCTTAAAACCATTACCCCTCGTCCTGTTGTTACAAACCCTTGTGAAGAGATCTTTCCCTGCCTTTTTATAAGCCCCTTTCAGGTATTGTAAGGTCACTATAAGGTCCCCTCAAAGCCTTCTCTTCTCCAGGCTGAACAACCCCAACTCTCTCAGCCTATTTTCATAGGAGAGGTGCTCCAGCCCTCTGATCATTTTCGTGGCCCTCCTCTGGACACACTCCAATATGTCCACATCCTTCTTGGAGGCTCCATAGTTGGGCGCAGTACTCCAGGTGAGGTCTCACCAGGGCAGAGTAGAGGGACAGAATCACCCCTCTTGATCTGCTGGCCACAGTTCTTTTGATGCAGCCCAGGATGCAATTGGCCTTCTGGGCTGCAATTGCACATTGGTGCTTCACATCCAGCTTTTCATCCACTAGTACCACCCAAGTCTTTCTCCACAGGGCTGCTCTCTAGCGTGTCTTCTCCCAGCCTATATTGATAACGCTGGTTGCCCCGGCCCAGGTGCAGGACCCCTAAGATAACTTAGAAACCCAAAGTAAATAAACTGAGAAACGGATTATCGAGGCTTGAGCTAGCGCAGCAGTGTGGGAAGGGATGCTAAGATTAGGAAGCGCCAGGGCTGAGTGCTTCCCGTGATTGCTGCCGCCGGCCAGGCGGAGGAGCTGCAGGGCCGCGGTGGCCGCGGTGGCGGCGGCAGAAGGAGCAATGGCCGAATGACTGCCAGCTGGGAGCAGGGGCTGCCTGCAGCCAGGGGCAGGGAGGGGACAGGGACAATGACCAGGGTCCTAAAACTGTCTGGGTCACTGCTGACTAGTGATACGTGACCTGGCCAGAGCTCTAGACAGGCAAACCGTAACTGAAACCTGAACAATGACTTGAGATTAAATCAATTATCTTAACAGAAATTTGAACTATGTTTCTTTCTTTTGCCTATTTTGACAAGAAACGTCCCCAACTTTCTATTTGCAGGCAGCTTTTAAAATACAACAGCAAGAATAAGCATTGCTTTTGATTATGCTTTGGAAGGTTACTTTTGCTTTAAAATTCCTATCCTCTGATATGGAGAAATTTCATAGTTGTTTGAATTAAAAAGATATAATTTATTTCTTTCTGCTCTCAGGATATTAAAAGCACATTGTACTGCAATTTTCTTAATTTCATCTCTCTCCTCCATATTTAATTTTTTCCTTTAAAAAAAAAATAAATCCTTAAACCTATAAATTAAACAGTGGTAAAGTACACATCATATTTCATACTAGAAAATATTACTGTACAGTTATGTCAAACTTCTCAGTAATTCCTGGTAAGACAAAAAATATGCTGGTAAGCAAAATACATAACCCTTGAGTTTTGTAGACTCAAAAAATGGTTTGGGTTGGAAGGGAACTTCAAACATCATCTAGTCCAACCTCTTGCAGTGACCAGGGACATTTTTAACTACATCATGTTGTTCAAAGCCCCATCCGACCTGGCCTTTGACAGTCCCAGGGAGGGGGCATCCACAAGCTCTCTGGGCAACCTGTTCCAGTGCCTCACCACCCTCATTGTGAAAAAATTCTCCTTTATTGGACTGGGTGTACTACAGAAAGATGAGGAATCAAGGCTCTCCAAGGAGAGTCAGTCTCATTGATAAATCATCAGCCAGACATTCCATCCTAACAAAGGATAATGCTGTTATCCTAGCTGACTAACCATTCCCAGCTGGAAAATCCAATTGCTTTAAGCTTGGTCTCCTAAAAAGTGTTTAAACCAAGTTTTACAGACCAAATGCTCATATTTGGGAAACTGAGCATAAACAAATATTTTAATCCTATTCCAAAGTTATACCCAAGGTTGCCAAGGTACACTATACCCAAATAAAACAATTGTGCTAATGTCTAAATAAACCTTTATTTGGATCACAATTCCTTACCTGTCTGATTGCTGTAATGGTTTTCTGGGCAGTAAACACACTCATAGCAGCATGTGTGTGGACTTTCTGTAACCTTCTTCATCTGTCCTGGCCTGCAGTGCTGGGAGCATGTTGACTGAACCTTCTGCAGTGTTCAGAGAACAACAACAACAGAAGCATCAGCTCAGGCACAACTAAATATTTAAAAATGTTAAAATAAACCTCCAGTAATTCTGCAATTTGCACTCTCTTTTTGCATCTAATGTATTTTAAGGGAATCTGAAAATGACGCTGAAAAAAGGCAATGCAGCCTCCATGTTTCTTTTATTTTCTCCACAGTCAACAAGTGAAAGGATGGGGCGTGTTCAACCTGATAATTCTATTTTTAGGCCCTGAATGTCAATCAGTAGAATAGTCTGTACTTTTAAAATCCAGATCAGTGTCTCATCCAGCTTTCAATATGGAATTCAGACTGCTCCAAAGAAAGCCCAGAAGGATCTGATGGGGGATTTGAGTGGATTGCTTCACAAGTGAGATTTGAAACCCTGTTCAGCTACTCTGAGCTTGGTGGAGACACCTCGTTTCAGGGGAAACACCTCGGTTGGTGCTCTGCACTGCAGGTCTGACATTCCTGACCCTCGGCAGCTCATCTCTGAGTCATGAAGCACCGCTCTGGGGTGTGTGATCAGGGCCTTCTCTCAAGGTCTGGGTTCAGGTCTTTCTTCCAAAGAAAAAAGGGAAAAAAGTAAAATGGAGAGGCAGTTCTGAGGGACACTGCTATTTCTTCCCCCTCCAAGGGGAGGGGTGCTCACAAGGAGGTGGAGATATTTCTTTGCCATTCCAGGCAGTACCACAAAGACAGACAAGATCTGAGATTTTCTTCTGTCCTCAACCTTTTCTCTCAGCTGAGTCCACATGATAAGACTTGAATTTAGCCCACCTGAGAGTAAGCAGCCTCTCCCCACACTGTTAGTGGTGAATTCTTTGCAGCACAGAACTGCACAATGAACTAAGACCTCCACCCATGCACAGATGACAGATTATCCAACTGGAACTGGCCAGGACCACCCACTAGTCCTGTCTACACCAGTTCCTGGGCTCCTTTTTTTTTTTTTTTTTTCCCCAGCAGTAAAGTCTGCAGATATGAGTCTTCAAGTAAAAAACAAATTGTGGTGGTAGATAAGAAAAAAGGCTTTCATACATGGTCATTTTTCATTTTAAAACCCCTTTTCAAGACTCTGGAGTAGCATCTCATCTTAGGAAAACTCCTAAGAGCATTCTGGAGAAATAACTAAATTTCCAAATACTGAGTCTGCTTACAGGTTAGCATGCTTCTCAGGGTGTATGAAGGTGAATGAATATACCCAAAGAGGGTTCTTTGCTCTAAAAGGAAAATATGAAACCACAAGAGTTTTCTAGATGACACATGCTTAGGTTGCAAATACTGGAGGGAGAAGAAAATATATGAAACAAATTTTACATGTCAAGTCAACAAATTGTTACCTTTAAATTCAGAAATTCTTTTTTTTTCTCTTCATCCTCAAAGATGAAGTCACCTTTCTCTGCATCATATTCTGCCATAGTGGTGATTTCTATATGTCCATCAATTTCTTTCCAAAGAAGAACATCGTAAGTGGTGCTCATATCTCCATTGGAGTCAAATTTGATTTCTCTATCACCATCAATGACTGTAACTTTTTTAAGTTCTTCAAGGAGCTAAAAATAAGTATAAGGAATGATAACATGCATCAGTGTCATGTCAGGAGGATAGACTCAATAATTTAGCATCTGTGTGATGCTATCAAGTTAAAAAAAATGTTGCTTTTTAGGAGTTAAAAAAATCCTACAATTAAAAGTTACCTGCATAATTGTTTAATCTGATATCTGACACAGAATTCATTATTAAGACAATCCTGTTGGCCTTAAAAATCTATTAACAAAACAATCATTCTTTCTTAACTCTATGCAATATGTACAAATACTCATGTTAGCATTTTTTTTCCAGCTTTGGAAAATTTTGGTACGATGATGCGAAATAAAAGGTTTTTGCTTGCAAAGACTAATGGCCTTTTGGAACAGCCCTTCTTGTAAAGAATGACTGATACTTTGCTGTCACTAGAGTTGATCTGGACAACTTATTAACATAATTTTTTTCATTTATAACATGTAATTTTTTTGAGAGTTCATATACTCTCATCCCTACAAGTTTATGAAGAACCAACGTGTGCTTCTAATCAATATTGAATTTGAGTTGAATGTTTCATAGGGCCTGAATAGGATTTTTTTTACTGTATATACTCAGACTAGTGACTTAATCTTTCTGTTCTCCACTTCTCCAATTCCTCTAACAATATGGGAACAACAGAGCTTTTGGAATGCATTTTGAGCTTCAGACAGAAGAATAATTAGGGGTTAATAATTAGCACCATTTTGATGTAACTGAAGGTTAGTTTTGCAAAGCCTGTAACACCAATGACTGTCATTTCTCTGTATATGGAGATGTGTGATATGGATTAGTTGCATCCTAAGCTTTATGCATATATATCCATTTCTAGAGGATTCAAATTTAGTGTAGAGGAAATGTATTATGAAAACAGCACAAAGGGAATAACCGTCTCTTTCAGTTTTCATGATGAGTTCTTAGCCGTTTAACAGGACTTTTAGTCTGGGTGGTTTGGGATTTAGTTCAGCAGTGATGTAAATGCAGCTCTGTAAAGCTTTGTCCCCTGTAGAGCAGTCCTGAATTTGTCCCATTTGCATTTGCAAATTCATGTAAGAGTCTGATTGTTACTGTTAGTTGGTTGGTTTATTGTTTTTTTTTTTCAAATCCCATATCTTGGTTTGACCTGCCCTGACCTAAGATAAGAGGTCAGAGCAAATCAGAGTGCTTCAGTGGTTGTTTGACTTTTAAATGAACTTTTGTTTAATCCTCTGAGTAAAAGTGTGTAAAAGTGAATATTCCTGAGCAGGTTCTTTGGTAAGAGGTCAAGTAAGGTTTACTACTCTGATTTTTCCTCTTCTTTTCCTACCCAGTAGAGTTTGATAACAAGTACCTCACCCATCTCAAAGATTGTGTCTGATTTTCCTACCAGTCACTTCAGTATAAATCAAGCTTAGATGGAGGAATAGCCTGTTGCATTTTCACTTTCAAGTAAAGATTCATTATAGAGGAAAATACCTGAATTTAGACAAAACAGAGACAATGGTGAGAGAGAGGAAAATTGAAATTCTTCGGTGAATGCTCCTATCCTGCAATATCCCCATCTCTCAAGAGCACTCATTGCTGTGTATTACAGTGGTTTGCAGCAACAGGGCCAATGATTAGTAGCTGAATATCTGATACATCCACTATAGATTGACTGTACATTTTATTCTATCCCATATGAGCAGCTTGCAAGATGTTCCAGCAAGGAGCCTTTATCCAAGCTGGTGTCTATTCTGTGTGCTCTTTGAAGGTGATGAGGGAAGTGATAGGATAGCTAATGAAGCCCAGCACCTAGTGATCCCTTCTGCACCTGTATAGTCAAATGTTTACAGCCATTGTTATTGTACTCATTGTACCCATGAAGGAGGAGGTGGTGGGTATGCAGTTACTCACCATCTGTTAGCTATCTGTATGTGAAATGGAATAATCCTTCTCTATCTATAGTAGTACACAGCTTTGGCTTAGCACCAGGAGCCTCTGCATCTACATGGGCCAAAAAAGGGGCACATAATGGAAGTCTAGTCTCATCACTGCAGCAGTTAGATACTGCTGCTCTAGGACTAGGTCTCTGATCTAGGTCTGTGATTTCAGTTGGTGAAGAAAAGTAGGAACAGGAATAAAATTCATTTAGCAAAAGGACCAAGATAGTAAATTCAGGAATGTAGGAACAAAAATGAGATAAAGTTGTGCAGAGAGAATGAGATCTGTAAGAACATCATACCTCCCAGGGAGCGACAGCAGAGGGATCCTTGCAGTTTCTGTCTTTGCATTGCTTTTTAATGGCGTGAGCAATGGCATAGACTGCAAGTATGGTACTATGGATAAATCCTGGTTCAATGTTAGCATTCAAAAAATCATCTCTCCAGATCTGATGTTTATTCTCAACATTTTGCAACAGATCGTTCTGGGACCAGTTTGAAATGCACATTTGAAAATCATGATATTCCAGGTGTGCACAGACTGACAAAAGCATGATATATTCACGTAAAAACTTGTTGTTGTCAGTGGGCTTTTCATGGAGGTTTCTCAGAAAGTCTTGGAATGTGGAGATGTCTCCGCTTTTAAATCCAAATCCCACAATGGTTCCCAGCTGTCTGATATTGGGAATTGTGCTGATTTTGACTGCAGCTGACCAGTTATCACTTGCAATCCAGATTTTATTTACGTTCCTCTCAACTGCCTTCTTAAATAGTTTAAGCACGTGGGTTTGTCTCATAAAAACAACAATAACATTTACTCTGGTTTCCTTGACAATCTTCTCAATTGCATGATCAACTTTAGTGTGAAAGGTGTTGTCAGAAAGATAGGCAGGCAACATTTCTTTAAAAGCTATGCAAACATTGTTTGCCATGGCCTGGACCCCAAAGCTTTCCAGAGCAAACCGCCCGTTGTCATCATCAGTGGCTATTACTCCAATCCAATTCCACCCAGACTCACAGATCAAGTGGGTCATTGCTCTTGTCTGATGAAAATCACTGGGGATAGTCCTGAAGAAAGAAGGAAACCGGATTTTGTCACTGAGGATTTCAGCTGATGATGCAGGACTGACCTAGGAAGAGTGAACAATTCAGTTACAGAGGTGAGCTCCTCCTAAGGATGACCAGAGACCCAAAGCTGCCATGACTTCTCTTTCATCCAGCCTGACTCAGGCTCCTTCCTCCTCTAAATCAGCATCAACAACGTGCAAACAAACAGGGCAGGTTTCCTCAGTGTTCTCTCAGGATGCCGGCTCATGCCCAGCGTCAGTTCCACTATTTTCATCCTCATCCAGATAATTACTTCAGTGAAGGCAGAGAATAAAACCTTTTGAAATGGGTATGACAACTATGCTACTATAAGGATTCTGGTTTGCTCTGCACAAATACCATCAACATGTTATTCAAAATGGTATTTGAAACATTGGAAGTCTTAACTATTGTTTGAGTTATTATTCAAATTGCTAGTACCCTTACAATTTGCAGTACTTTTCTATCACTGAGTATGTTAGTATGGTTTTGCCACATATATATTTGCTCTGCAAGATTTAATTATTATAAAGGATCACCAAAGAGGTTTGAAGAACCTCCCAGAAAAACAAACAATAACCAAAACTACAGATGCTAGAATTCCTTCATATAAAAGATTTATTATCTTTTTCTTGTGAATGTAGATAGAAAAATGTAAATGGAACATTGTTATTAAAACTCTCTAATTTTAATATTTTTCTATTTGTTTGTAGGAGCATTTTTCCCCATATTTATATTTCCAACATTGCTCGATAGTTCTTAAAAGCACAAAATCTAAGCTTTCCAAAATGAGAGTCACCTGTCTGAAGTGGATTCTAAATCTTACTGATGTCAGAAAATTACAGATGCTCTTGATAAGAACAATCTACTGGGTCAGCTTTTCCATCTCTAAGTTCCAATGCAGCTTTGTTTCACCACTTGCCTTTTGATTATGTTCAAGGGTGGCATTTTAATTTTCATACTTACTATAGCTCCTGTGGAGGAGCTGGAGGTCAAAATTACTTCCTATCACTGCAGAGGAAAAGATTCAATTAGAAGTTCTGTTTAGTTCAGATTTTACCTCTTCTCCACATTTGGTTACTATGTTGTTACTTTGCAGTGAGATAATTTATGCCAAATTGCCAAACCCAAGGTGCAACACAGGATGGTGTGAATCTCCTTTCTCCTTGTTGGTCCTGACCTTGATCCCAACTCTTTTACAATGGTGAAAATACAAATGTAAGCACCAGCCTAAGTGCAAGTGTGGGACTATACGAGTCCTAGAGAGGTCAGAAATAAAAAAGGATGTTTTGAGAAGGACCAGTATTGATCTTGAGAGTTGTATCTTTCTACAACTGCTTGAAGAGTAACAGGAACAAAACTGTGGTTTAGAGCAATATTCCTTACTTTCCTGTCTATAGTTATAACAGATTCCAACATCTACCTCAGGCAGGAGAGAATTTCCAAATTTCTGGCCAAATTTGATTTTTTTTTTTTTCCCAGCTTGAGATTGGTTATTGTCATATTTGCCACCAGCTGGGCTAGACATGGTGAGTGTAACTTTGCTGCCTGAACAAAGTCCTTGAATGTTGTCCAAGGTACACTGACACAGCCAAGCAGGACTAAGCAATGGTGCTGTCA
>VYZX01003468.1:116316-131202 GCA_013401335.1 Brachypteracias leptosomus
ATGCTACATAAAGGAGGGGACTCAGGTCTTTATGCTCCTAGTTCCCTCTACTCACTGGAATGTCATTGATGATTTGTTTGAGAAAGTGTTAGAAAGCCTCCTCAGAGAGTCAGTATATTCAGAAATTCCCGGGTATGTGTTGCCTAGTATATTTGGCATGTCCCGGAAATGCCTATCTGCAAGAAAGTCAGACTGGAGATCATCTCACATGAAAATGCTGATGACAAATAGATATGAAGTCAGTGCTAAACCTCTCAGCATTATTAATACTGAACACATCTTAAAATAGAATTAGGTTTATANGCGACTGGGGTGGTCTTGTTACTTTAAACCTCTTTGAAAATTCACAGCCTGCAAAGGAATTGACTGTGAGGGATCTGAAAGTGTTAGTTTTGGATATAAGCTGTTAAAGGCACAGATAGCTACCTAAATCCAAACAGCAATCTTGGTGACCTTGCGCTTATTCTCATTAAGTCATTCTGCAAATAGTATTTAGTGATTTTTTAACTCTTACATTACTTCTCCCACATAAATTCCTTTAAAAATGTGAGCACTTTTCTTCAGTCATTTTGGAGTTGAAACAGACCTGGTAATATTAAGCAGTAAATTGAATAAGAGAAATGAAAAAGGGTTCTGTTTGGGAGCAGGGACTGAAAGTCAGATGGACTGTACTTTTAAGGGAACGCCTCATCACTAAAAGATAGTGAGAAATACTCACTTTCTCTCTGGCCCAAGCCTTCAATTACTCTGTGCCAGTATCAGCCAGGGAAAGAATAAGAATTCATTTGTTTCTTTTGTGCAGCATACTTTATCAAGAACACTTCTGGAAAACATAGGTTTAAGCCTCTTCAGACAGAAGAGAAAATCAAGTCCATGTCTCCCAAAGGTGCTGGCGGACAGGATCTAGAACAGCACACCAGGGAAAGGGCTGGTTTTCACTTGCCCTGATTTCATACAAGTCCCTGTCTTGACACTGTCTTGAAACCATGTATCTGAGCAAGTACATATATGTTTACCTTCTCCCTGAACATGAGTTATCAGACACACAGAAAGATAATTTGGGATTGGACTAGATGATCTCCAGAGGTCCCTTCAACTATTGTGTAATTCAGTGATAGCGGTACTTTCAGTGGCATTCTGGGGGGAAGGGCTGATGTTCATAGGTGCCAAATTGTAGAAGAGTTAAGTGAGATTTGAGACTTCTCTCAGTACAGGCTACTGTAGGCAGTCTTGAGCTTAGCCAGCTGGGTTTGGAGCTGTTTTTGAGAACCTAAATCTCCTTATGTTTGTACAGGAGGTAAGTAGTTAGGAGCTCCTTACTCAGTTGTAAGGAGCTCTGCAGGCAAGGATCAGGATTCCTGAAGGTAGATAGGTTTTATGCTTTAGTTAACTCTGTTCAGGTTCAATGCTTAAATACATTTAAAATTGACACAAAAACTTTTTGGACCCTAGAACTTCAGCTCCCAACTTACTTTGTCTTTTTTTTGGGAGAGGGGAATTGATTCAAGGTTGTCATTGCCACCCTTATTCTGAACTTTTTTATTTATTTTGGTTTTCTTTTGAGATCTTAAAAGATCAGCTCACCTTACAAGGTTTAACTGATCGTGTTATAAAAGTAAACATACATCTGCAAAGAGAGTACAGGCAGAACAGGTGACACTCATAAAAATTCCTTTCAGATAAGGAAAAGAACCCCAAACAGTAAATCTGCAGGAGCCACTCTGGAGACTGACTTCAATCTTCAGTGTTAAAGACTGAGGAAAAAAGTTTCACAAATTAAAATCATTGAGAATGTTTCCTGCTAAAAAGTTCGCTCTTAAAATCTTGCAGAATAACACACCATTCCACACACTTCCTACAGAATATTGAGCACTGTTGGTTAAGGAGAGCTCACATACACAAAAATACTGCATTGCTAACTTTGACTAACAAGAAAATAAGAATCAAGACTTTGTTTTAAGTCATTTCTGCTCCCTGACAAGAAATTTTCTTTGAAGACATAGCACAAGGACAGATAAAATAATTAATTAATCTGCAGTTACTTCTGCAGGCATTTTGCTTATCCACATCTTTTAGAAATATAATACGAAGTAGTTAACAGTACATAAAACCGTGATTGATATTAAGTTTGCTATTAAATATCTTTGAAACCACCCAGCCTTTATAGCTGATGGTGGTAGAACAATGGCCATTACCTTCATTAACTGGAAAAAGAAACAAATTATGCCAGCAGCTATCCCAAAGACAGCAAGGATTGACTAGAAACAAACAACGGCAGAAAGAAAAAGACATTAATTATGTGAATTTATAATATTTTTATTTTATATCTCTCCAGAGTAGATTTTCAGGCATTCAGTTTCCTACAATTTTCAGGTACTCCAACTTATGTTGATGAAATAGTTATTGCCACACTGCAAGACAGAAATTGTGTGATTTTATAGAAATGCAAGGAAGTTTTGTTGGAAAAAGAAAAAAGAAAGTTATCGTTTACCAAGAGGTATATTTAAATATCTGTATGTTTAAAATCTTGCTTCCCTTACCAGTGTTTTCTGTTAGATGGACTCATTTTAAAATCTGAAATGACAAGCATAAAACCTTGTATTATAAATTGTTCTAAAGATTTCCCTCCCTTCAACAGCAAGAGAATTTTATATCAGCTTTATAACCCAGAGGAGCAGAGAGAAAAAGGAGCTTTAGGAGTTTGAGCTCAGTGTATGTAGTGTTTTCCCATCTGTTTTGATTTGGGCTTTTTTTTTTCACACATCAACTTGTTTACATAAATTTCCATCACTCACTGGGGAAGTTCTATTTTCACTTTATTCCTAGTGATAAGAAAATTCATACTTTTAAAGCACCTTAGAAAACCAAAACATAAGCTTAAAAAACATCTTGATTTTAAGGAAACTGCAACTGTGATTTCATAATCAATGTCAAAGTTATACTATGAACTAATAATAACTTTAATATACAGACTTGCTAAAATCCTTTACCTATCTCAAATACATCAAAATGCAGATGCTACTGCTTATAAAACTATAGAATAAATGTTCTTGTTTACATGGATGCAGAATTCTTTAACATACATTTGTTTAAGAAGTTGTATGTGAGCAGCAGATCCTTAGACCAGAAGGTCTGGCTGGAAGAGGCTTAAGGATCATCTCATCTAACCTCCCTACCATGGGCGGGAACATCTTTCACTACATCAGGTCGCCCAAAGCCCCATCAAATCTGACTTTGAACACTTCCAATGCTGGAGTATCCACAACATCTCTTCTTCCAGGTGTCTCACTACCCTCATCGTAAAAAAGTTCTTCCTTATATACAATCTAAATCTACCCTCTTTCAATTTAAACCCATTGCCCCTTCTCCTGTCACTACAGGCCTTGGTAAAAAGTCTTTCTCCATCTTTCTTGCCAGCCCCCTTTATATACTGAAAGGCCACAAAAATGTTCTTGTTGTTCTTGAGACAATGTTTTGTTTTAAAAAAGTAATGTCATTATTTCCACATACAAGCATTTATAAATCATCAACCAGGCACAATAAAAATATGATGATGATGATAATGGTGATGATGATGGTAGGTAGCATTTCCATTAGATCCTATTACAGTCTGTGAATATATCTATAGGTTAATGAAAGGTGATTCATAATTACATGATTCCAAGAAGTGAGGCAGTAAGAAAGGTCTCTGCACAGGTATTGCATCTAGTCCTATCTCATTAGTGAGAAATTAGGAAACAGAAAACTAAATTATTTTCTGAATTACACCAGAGTAATTCACAGCTTAATTCTGATGAGGTGTTTTGGCTACACTAGTTCCTCCAGGACTGAACCATGACAGATCTTCAGAATAACTGTGAGACTTTTCTGCTTACAATCATAGAATGTTTTAGGCTGGAAGGGACCTCCAAAGGTTATCTTGTCCAACCTCCCTACACAAGTTGGGACCTCTCTACCTAGGTCAGGTTGCTCAGAGCCCCATCAAGCCTGACCTTGCATGACTTCAGGGATGGGGCCTCCACCACCTCTCTGGGCAGCTCATTCCAGTGAAATGGAACCAATGCACCAACATACCTTCACATTCAAAACACAATGCGATCTGTTAACTACCATGATCTTTGAAGACAGCATTTTTAATATATGGCAATGTAATATATTCATTACATTAAGATATAAAAATGAAAGAACAAAAGAAAAGAAATAGCTCATCTGCAAGAAATGCTAGCTTTGTATATGCATCCAAGTAGCAAGCAAAAGCAAGCAGCTAGAACAAGGAAAACAATTACAGAATTATTTTGTCATGAGTATGACTGTCTACTACATTATAGTATTTCTGACACATCACTCAGTATATGTAGGTCAAACAGTTCCTTACCCCTGCCATCCTCTGTCCTTGCGCAGATCATATGTTTTGATCACAGACTAATATTTAATGCTTGCTAGTGGACCGATTTTAAACATAAAGAATGGTAGTTAATGAGATGTCAGGTTTAAACGCCAGTGAAAGACAACTTTGTTGTATTTAAATATTCCAGGACTACAATGGCACCATTATTTCTTCTCATGCACAAAAAACCCAGACCCACAACAACAAAATCAACTATAATAGCAAGTGAATCTTCTTAGCAGTAATTATTATACAGCCTTCATTTTGATACCTAAATGATTAGTCCATAGATAAATGGCAGGCAAAACAAATCCCTTTCCCCCTACAAGAAATGCTCTAAGAATTAAATGGTCTTGTTAATGATAGAACTTTTTTAAACAGTCTACTCTCTGAAGGGAGGCAGAATGAAGAAATGGGTGAATGTATGAACTTCATCTAATTTTTTGCTTGTTTCCCTATATGACAATAGATACCACCAAGCCAGACAATGATTGTTATATCACCTACCCTACCACTTATCAACAACAGAAAAATTCCCCTGTAATAGGATAAGAAGCAGGAACACTCATTCTGGGCCTGTTCACCTCTGGATAGTGATCTACACTAAGAAGAGTGAAATTCTCTAGAGCAGTTTTGCACAGAAAATCCCAAACTCTGACCTCTGGAGGTTGCCCATAGTCACACTTCTGTGGTCTTGAAGTCACCCTTCATTTTCTGGTGTAGTAACCACATTGTAATCAGAAAATACAAATTGAAGAGGCTTTCAAAATTTAAGTACAGGGAATCTACTCAAGCAAATATTCACTTTAAAAATAATTTTATTCTGTGAGATAAGTAAAAATGATAAAAGGAAAACATCTCTGGTTTATGCTCACTAATTGGAAAATTGTTTCAAAGGATTTACATAGATGCACCATCATTGTCAATCTCTCTACTAACCCCTTTTCACATAAGTACAAAGCTTCCTCTTTGCTCACATTACAGATAATATCCTTGTTTGAAGACTAACTTAAGCACAGGAATTTTAAATATACTTCTTCAAACTGCCTTTCCAGGACTACATTAGAGGATCTGAGGAAGTTGCTGCTGTTTCAGCAGCCATTAATGTGCCTGTAAAGTGCTATATAAAATATCAGAGAAAAAAATAATTCTTACATGCATGAAATGTATGTATGTAGTTCAACAAAAGTTTCATGTTTTAATTTTAGAGTCAGAATTGCTTAATCCTATCAATCCTACACAAAATGTTTTCAATAAACATAATCTTCAGAGCTTCCCATCATGAATTTCATTTCCATGAGAGCTTTCCTGTTCTCACTAGGTCTAGCCCTTATTCAGTCTGGTTTATTTATGTTATTTCCCATTTGTAAACAGTGCATGTCCAAGTGCCTTGTTTTTAATGAAGTGTAGCAGAAGCATTTGATTGGAATTTAGATAAACGAGCAGATAAATCCATATCTGTTTTCTGCAAGTCTATATGCATATATATTAAAAATAAAAAATGTAGTTAGATAAAGACCAAAGGCTGGTCTTATAATTTTTCATCCCAAACCACAAAGTATTATGAGATCAATAAAGTTCTTTGTGGGATTCCCCTTACTGTTGAAATAAAAATATAATTAGAGAATCTTTTGTGGAGTCCTTATAAAGAATAATAGGAGGGTTGCATGGAAAAGAAAAAAACTATACCTATTAAAAATTGAGAATTTCTTTGTCATGTGCAAGGTAATTGTAATGGTCCTTTTCATAAATATCAACACATACTATTACTTGTAATACTTCTGTGGTTTGAGCCTGTAAGCTTCTATAGCATACTAGGTATTAGGCATAATAAGAAACACTTCATCCTCCGAAAGATTTTCAGGCTAACTGAACCCAAGGAATCATTCGACTTTATTTTACAGGCAAAGCAGGTGACTTTTCCAAGGACAAATCAGACATGCAAAAAGCAAGCAATAAGACCTGTCTCTTATAGCACCCTTTACCAAGTACCATCATAATAATCCACCCATCACCTCAGTGCGCCATTAACTCGAGCACACATTAGTCCAGACTGCAGTGGGATGTAGCACTCAATCCTGCATAAATGTTCTGTTCACTTAATCTGTTGATAAGAGACACACCAAAGACCTTTCTGATGTTTTCAAAACACGTAGCAGGTTGAACAGGTGGTGTTGAAGGTGTTCTGGGAGAAGGAAAGGACTAGCTGAGGCTGGCTGGGGCTGAGGAGATAGTCTCTTTTTGCATGGTGTGTTCAACAGAATAGGAGATAAGCAAGCTTGCTTATGTAATGTCAGTGGTTTGGAAAGCACACTGCCCACCAGGAACCTGACCATTACTGAGCATATCTAGTATCCCTTCACCAAGCAACCTGTATCAACACAGGTCCTCTGCAGCACGCGAGGCATCACAGTGTGCCCTCCCCAGGGCATGGCTGGGTTTTTGTCCACTCTCCCGGCTCCCAAGGATCTTGTCTTTGGCCAGTATTTATGCTTGGAAGCTCTGAAAACAGCGTGACCACTTTGTGGTTGAAGATAAGAGATCTTTGACAGTAAGCGACATTGCTTCTCTATCACATATATCAGAGTTCATTTTCCTCCTGAGATTCCAAAATCTGCTACTAGCAAGAATTTGTGATTTTACTTAGAGCACAATACTTCTGTGACTGTATGCATGCAACAAGCTGAACTTTTTACCTATTGTTTACTCAGCAAATAAGGACGTAATCAAGTGCCCATTGAAGGCAGTGGGAAGAATACTATTGCCTCTGGATCAGTCTTTGAATTGCTCTGATATTGTCTATTGTCAAGTATAATATATAAAAAATGCTTTAAAATATATAATGGAGAAAAACATAATAATATTTTCTTCTGTCCTAAAATTTAAAAATAATTGGCTATAATATATGCCTTTCTCATGAGCACCATTTTGTCAGTGACAATCAGGGACAGGTCACTGCAAACACTTGGTTCCTAACATTAGAAAACACTTGCTGGAATTATTATAAGTCAGAGACTAGCAAGTGCATGAATCTCTCTCCGTCCAGGAAACTGAGATTCAAAGCTTCACCTCTGCATCTCAACACAGAGCATATGCTAAAAATGCAAATATGTAAAAGGGCAAGCCGTGGTCTTTTTTCCAGGTTAATTGAGAGCCTGAGCAACTTTCAGGTGAAGGTGCTGTTTGTCCCTGAGGTTTTCTGTAGAGTGTAGTTAACGAATCTCCAGAAAAAAAGATTTTCTGGAGTGAGAAACAGAATTATCCAAAGCAACAGAACATCAGACTCAGATACACCCACTCATAGCACTCAGTAGATTCCTAGTGCAGCATGCTTCTGTTCATGTCTAGCAGCAAGAATATTGGTAGCATTCCATAAAAGATGGAAAGTCATGACTAGGATAAAAAAAAAAAAAAAGACAAAAAAGGGGAGGTTAGTTATATTTTACAGAGCTGTGAAGCTGTGTAGTAACTGTGTGAGAACATTTGCTCAAAGAAGATTGCATAAATCTAAAAGGCACTTTTTGCCTGATGCACACCACCTATGACAAGTATGAATAGGTCTGTAGTTTCACAAGCAGTTCAGCAGATCATATTGCTGCAGAAGTGAGGAAATCTTGCTCCCCTCCGTTCTCTCACATAACCTCTCCCTCCTCTATCTTACCCTGTCCTCCTTCCCTTTCCCTCAGTCCCAGCTGTATCATCCCACCCATATTCTGTCTCATCACACTCCCTGGCTGATTTAACTTACTGAAATATCAGAAAGCTCTATGTTGCTTTTTCCTGTTCTTGTTTTCTGTTATTTCAGTGAATTAGATGGACACTGAAGCATCCAAGAAGTGCTGAAGCTGGCACAAGGTTAGCAGTGGAATGAATGGCCAGGAATAGGGTGGATAGAGAGACACAGAAGGGGAAAAGAACTTTTTTTCAGCAGTGGTGAGCTGTCTTTGAATGCAGCACTTTAGGGAGCAGTATTCAACTGGTGGTAGAGCCTTTAGGACTCAGCTTTACTAAAGAGAATAGTCCTTTGAATTTAGTGGTTTGCTTCTGGAAACACCAATTTAGCAGCTATTTGCAGATAGGCTAGGTATACAGGAACAAGTGTTGCTAGTAGAGCTGCTTGGAGTATCTGCAGAAACTCTCAAAGCCACTTCTTCAAAGGTGAACATATTCTCTAATCTCAGCTCTATTCTTGGATCATTCCCAGGTAAATTGGAGATGTTTGCATAGCTGCCCAGTGAAAAACTTGGCTGGCCTTCTTACTTTTCTTTTCCTGGATGCTGCCCACCAAAGCCCAGTGCAAATACATGAATGGTGAAGTGGCTGTTCAGTCTGCAAGCTTGTAGAAGCATGTACTTATATGAATACAAGCATTTTCTCCCAATTTGGCAAAGGAAAAAATACATACTGGAAAATGGTGGTTTAAAATCAAGATAAGCCACCTAAGATAACTGTCTAACATCAACTTGAGAGAGAGGTAAGCATGGGAAATTTTTATTTCCATGTAGCTACACAAGGTCAGACTATGAAGTCCCCACCTCCAGTTCACCTCAACTACCTACAGACTGTAGAGCCTCCCTGTGTTTGTAGACTATGGAGACATGTGAAGGTGAAGAGGTTAGTGTAATACAAATATATAATATTATTTTATTTAAGTTTTCTCTTCAAGGAAAAAACCAGAAATGTCCAATTCTATACAAAACAGAATGGATTTTCACTTAAAGATCATAAGAACAGGATGCGAGTAAAATATCCAAATGTAAAGGGACGGATAGACATGTCTGGCTCTACCAGCTGGAGACAGAGCAGGAAATACATTATTAAACATCACCATCTACTGGATACCAGCATTTGTTCCTTACAAAGGGAATCCTAAGCTTCTGTGCTGAATTAACTTATCAGACAAGCCTCTGCTTTCACAGATCTGGCACTGCTCGTACAGTTATTGGCAGGCCAAGGTTTGCGGACTTTTTCAGCACCAGGCTGGGAAAACATTTTGAGCATTACAAAAACAAACTCAAAAACTTCAGGGTGATATAATACAGGCTGTGAAATTGTTAATAAACCACGATGGGAACTAAAAAAAGAAGGTGAGGGTAGTCAAGTGTGGGGGTAATAGCTTTCTTTAGATAATCAATTTGTTGTGGTATTTTTGTGCAGGCATAGATACACACAAGCACAGCACAGAGCTACAAGGCTGTCCCCCTGGGCAGCTTGTGCTGACATCTGTGTGATTTTACAGCATCAGGGCTAGCAGTGGGGCTCACAAAGCATGCTGAGAGCAAAAGCCACCAGTGCAAGTCGCACACCACCACTGCTAGGCTGGCCCTGATGAGCAGTGAAGGATGCTCCTTCCCTTCACCACTGAGAGTGGAAGTCCCTAGCCCCACAGTTAAGGATGGCCCCTTTCCCAATGACCCCTCCATCCTCTTTGCATCTCTCCCTACCTCCTTTTTCTTCCAGCTTCAGAGAAGCCACAGCACTGTGTGGAAGCAATGGGTGATGAGTATCTTCCTCTGCAGCAGAAGAGAGATCTAACGGAGAAGTGCTAGGCCTTCTTCTTTCTTTACCTTCGCTTTCTCGAAGGTTTCAATTGTTCACATTCACATAACCAGTGGCTGAAGCCACCAAAACTAAATGTATTTGTTAGAGAAATAATTTAGACAAAGTTGCTGGGGTATTAGCACATTGGGAAGGGCCCAGAAAAAAGCTGAAAGAAACATGCAAAAGCAAAAAATTTTTCCTTATAGTGAGTGATGATCTAAAGCCATCATTACAATTAGTTTACCAAAAGGAATGATTGGATAACTATTGGAAAAAATAAACCTAAGATTGTGGAGAATGCTTCAATGCTTTGACATTTTAATTCATTAAAGTAATTTGTGTGATTAAAAACTTATTCTTGATTATATCCTTTCAAAAGGTGTTGGTAGTGACAGGGTGAAATGCACAGGGGTTTTAGCTTAGCGTACTGAATTATTTTTTGTTTTAATCAAGAGCAAAATAGTCTCAAAAAATAAACAATGAGAGTGGCAAGGACCAAAAAATAGGAAAGCTATCTTGTTTGATTTGTTGATAATTAAAACTGTCCCTTGTAGTGAGTCACAGGAAACCAGAAATGGAGTTTCAGGAAGAAGCAGATTCATGCTATGGCAAGCCAGAGAGAATGACAAATACTGACAATAACTAGAAATTACATTATTATTTCCTTGTGAAATATTGGTATGTACTATACTGTACTGTTATTGTACTATCATCATATTTGGGAAGAAATAGGTGTTAGAGTCTACCAAATAGTACTGATATCAGCACCATATCAGAGCTTCTGTGTAGTTCATCTGGGGAGGATATGAGGTGAAACAGTTTCCAACACGTAAACACCATGAAGTTACACAGGAACAGATCAATAACAAATTGTATTTCTGTTGTTGCATTTATCTTCCAAATCTATTTCAGCTCAACACACAAAATCCCTCAAGTATGTTATTGTTACTGGCAAGTCACAGTGATATAAATAGTTGAAAATATTTTGTTTCATTGTGCTGTGTTGACAACAAGAAAAAAGAACATTGCAATAAGGTGAAATGGTGCAATACCCGAGTGCAAATATAAAAGATGTTTCACATGTAGATTATTAAAAAAGAATCCTGCTGTGCTACAGAGCACATGTATCTGAGCATTTTCTTCAGGCTGTAAAATGGAATCTATTGAATTTTGGTGGGATTATACCATTACAAAATTCACCTAAAACTAAACAATTCTTCCTAGGCTCTCAGTATAGACAAGGAAGAGAAACAGATTTGCAAGAGGATTATTTGTTTCAGTGGATAATGCGCCTGGTATGAATTATCCCTGGGAGACACCTTTCCTTCTCCACTGACTACAAAGGGAGACTGGAGTGGCCAGATTAGGCTCAGAAAACTTAACTCTGAGACAAAGTTAGACAAGAGGGATCCCATGCTTCAGGGACAAATCACAGAACCATAGAATCAGAATGGTTTGGGTTGTAAGGGACCTTTAAAGGTCATCTAGTCCAACCCCACTCCAGTGAGAGGGGACATCTTCAACTAGATCAGGTTGCTCAGAGCCCCATCCAGCCTGCCCTTGAATGTTTCCAGGAATGGGGCATCTACTACTTCCCTGGGCAATGATAGCAATTAAATATATCTATATATGCATATATATACACATAAGTGTAATTTTGGAATAGGAAAATATTAAAGAAACAGATATATGTGGATATGCTTTAACAATTCTACTTCATTTCACTCAATAATGAGCAATATTGATAGGATCACAGCACAAAATGATAATAGAAATTCCTTGGCACTAGCAATGCTGTCATGTCCCTGGTACTTACTTCTCCAGCCAGCTCTGCTCTGCATCTGCCCCCTCCTTTCTGTCTCCCAAAGGCTAAGATCGTAAATCTTGGGTGGACTGTCCACTCCAGCAGTAGGTTGCTTAAATGTGGGATAGGATTGTCCTCCACACCAAAGATTTTTGTGTCCCTCCATTGTTTCAGCAAAAAGCTGGAGCACAAAGAGTTGCCACTCAGAGGGGGTTTGTAGATCTCACAAGAGGACTGAGCTGAGGAGAGGTTGTGTGCTGGGATAGTCAATCTCAATCCTGGGAATGGAAGAAGAGTACAGGGAGGTCCCAGTGCCCTCTGACTCACTTTATTCTGCAGCCTGTACCAAACAATAAAGTCAACAAAAGCTCAAATGTGAAGTTAATGATGAGAAAACCATATCCCAGGCCAACACAAAGCACTGTGAGCCTCCCTATCCTCACCTCCCAACAGTTTAGCAGTGCACAGTACTGTTTGATTCCAGTGTCAGGAAACGTTGAATCAGTGTTTCCCACCTCCATGCCTTAGGCACTGTTCACTGAAAGAGCTCTTAAAATCATCAGTTTTACGCAAAGCTAATTAAATCTGTGCTTGGCCCTCAGAAGGGAGAGGAAGGGACTACAAACGATTGTTCCCCCAGGGTGGAAACTAGCTACTCCCTGGACTGGACCCCTCACTCAGTTAATCCCTGTGTTGGTGATGACTAGAATTCATTAGCATCACTGAGGATATTATGACATGATAGCAAAGGAGAATCATGCTCTTACGCTACAAATAACTAAATTTATCTCCATATTACCAAAAAAGACAATGGTAGATGGGATTTTGCTCACAAACAATTGAACAAACAATTAGCAGCTGGGTGGTTTTATTATGCTGCAGAAATACCAGTCCTTGTGGGCCAAATTCTGAAGTATTCCAGTCAGCCAAGATTCACACAGAAGTCAGAGGGTGAAATGTGATTTTACTGTGACCTCAAAACAAAGCCATTGAAACCAGAAGCTGAACTGTCTCAGCTAGTTATGCTAGGAACTGATGCACTGACATAGTCCTATATGGACATAGACATATGGACATAGGCGTATAGTATCACATATGAAGCAAGAAGAGAGAATGGCAACTGTAAAGAAGTATTTGGAAAGAGAAACCAGTAGGAAAGGAAACATATTTTACATAGTTAAGGGAAGAGGTGTAAGTAGAAGCAGCAGAAAGTTCAGGCTAAGTACTATTCTCACTCTGGGACTCTCAACAGATCTTCTCATCCTGAAGTCTGTCATTTGTATTGTGATGTGGTTTTGGGCCTTTTGGTAGAGGTGGGCACACCTGGGGTTTTGTTAAGATATGGATGCAATAGCTGAAGCTGGTCTGATAACACATCTGTGCAGGGGTGGTAGTGGTAATATTCTGCTGTTTTGTACTGCTCGTGGGATCAATGACTTGAGGTGCCACAGAAGATTGAAAGAGAGAAGTAAGAACAGCTCTTCACAAGAGCTGTATGTGTGACAGCCCAACACTACTTGATGGCTAGAGGAACGCCTCTAACATGGGTCATTAGGGGCAGTCAACATGGCTTCACCAAGGGGAAGTCGTGCTTGACCAACCTCATAGCCTTTTATGAGGATATAACGAGGTGGATGGATGATGGCAGAGCGGTGGATGTGGTCTACCTTGACTTCAGTAAAGCCTTTGACAAGGTCTCCCACAGCATCCTCACAGCTAAACTGAGGAAGTGTGGACTGGACGAACGGGTAGTGAGGTGGACTACAAACTGTCTGAAGGAAAGGAGCCAGAGAGTCGTGATCAATGGGGCAGAGTCCAGTTGGAGGCCTGTAACTAGTGGAGTGCCCCAAGGGTCAGTACTGGGGCCGGTATTATTCAATATATTCATCAATGACTTAGATGAGGGAGTTGAGTGTACTATCAGCATATTTGCTGACGACACCAAGCTGGGAGGAGTGGCTGACACACCAGAGGNAAGGGGTAATGGGTACAAACTGGAACACAGGAGGTTCCACTTACATATGAGAAGAAAATTCTTCTCAGTGAGGGTAACAGGACACTGGAATGGGCTGCCCGGGGAGGTTGTGGAGTCTCCTTCTCTGGAGATATTCAAAACCCACCTGGATGCCTTCCTGTGTAACCTCATCTAGGTGTTCCTGCTCCGGCAGGGGGATTGGACTAGATGATCTTTTGAGGTCCCTTCCAATCCCTGACATTCTGTGATTCTGTGATTCACCTGATACAGCATTTCAGGGCCGCTTGCCATCACAAGCCATGCCACCACTTCCCAGCTCTTCCAGGAGAAGCACAATGTCCAAGATTTTGCCTTAATGAGAACATACTAAAACAGTGGATGTTGCAGTCAGCAGGGTGATTTTCCATCCTAGCGACAACTCTGCTCTCTGGAAAAAAGCAGGGACCATCTTTCTGTGACTATCTCCCACCACCTCTCTCAGTCAGCATGCTGAAATGGAGCAAAGCAAAGACGCGTCTGCCAGACTAAGGTGATTTATTCGTACAAAATCCAGATGTCTTGTTTCCACACACACAAAATTGGGCAATAACGAAATGCTGACAGAAACAGACGGTTCCCAGGAGGGTCCCGCACCTGCCAGTCACGGCCAGCTCCCCATCTTGTGGCTGTCAAGAGGATGCTGCGAGGAGCGGAGCGCCCGCCGCCACCCTTCGCTCTCACCCGCAGGGGACGCGGGGAGTCCCCGTGGCCTCCCCCTTGCCTCCGCCGTGGCGGGGTGTCGGGCCCGGGGCTGCTCCCTCACACGGGCGAGACTCACGGCGGCGGGAGTTAATGATTAAGTCCCCAGCGCATCGGCTCTGGACCGGTTCCTCTCAGTCTCCCTGGCCTCCGGCACTGCCGCGTCCCCTCCCGGCCAGGCGCGACCATCCTGAGCACGGCGAGGAGGCGGGAGGCCGGGACGGGGAGACCTCCAGGAGCTCACTGAGGCGGAGCCCCCTCCGCGGGCGCGGAGGAGCCGCCGTGAGGAGGCAGTGGCACCGCGGACCCGGCCGCCCCTGCCCGCCCGGGAGCCATGCAGCCTCCCCGGACGGCGCCGTAGAGCACACCTGTCTCCGCCTCGTCTCTCCTCCCCTTCTGTCAGCGCTTGGCTGACGCCGGCTCCCGCCGCGGTGCCGGAGC